>LT551899.1:164388-180666 GCA_900079185.1 Absidia glauca
CAGTCTCACTTTTTTAGATCTCGATTTTCTTGCGAGCGGGATAGACAACCCACCATCAAATTTAAAATGGTCTAAGATATGCTTCTCATCTATCGGTTGATACCTAGAACGCATGGTTTACTTGAGTGAACTCTCTCTTTTGATACCACTCCAATCAGTCGCTTTTTGGGGGCTTTTTTTTGCTTTCACAGATGCATATGACATGAAAGTAGTTCTTTCTAGGTATCAGTCAATAGATACGCACTGTATAGTGGTGCCTGTAAAATTTGACAATGGGTTGTCTATCTCGCTCCTGAGAAAAAAGCAAATCTTTCAAAAAAAGGGGGTCAAAAGTATACATTTTCAAAAAAGTTACAATTTTCAAAAACATTTCAAGCCCCGCCATCTGGAAAATGGGCAGAGGATCCTCTTGGAAAAAGTTACATTTTTTTTTTGCATCTCATTTTTCTCCTGAATGGGATAAAGCCCACTTGTACATTCTCCAAAAGACTTTCTCTAATCCATAATCCTAACAAGGCCATGTACATTATAGAGACCAAACTACAGATGAGTAGGCTGCTTAAAAAGATCCTTAGTCTACTTGTTGGGTAGAGCGAAAATTTGTAGGTATGCGCAGATAGACCCTACGATCATGTCCGTGTCATTAGATTCATTCCCAGTAGTAAATCAACATGGCCATGTTAGGGCTATGGTGTAGAAAAAAGTGTTTGGATAATGTAAAAGTAGGCTTTATTGAGACATAAAGGGGGTATGACACACACTATGTTTCGGGCCGCCGTAGTTAAGCTAATACGTAAATGGCAAAGAGTTGTAAAGCGAATGACTAGACTACTGTAAAAACAAGGCAGATGGAGATGGGCAAAGTACGGTCAAGCTGTGTAAAAGTATCAGTGATAGTGGCGGAAGGTGTAGAGCTGGTATACTTTTATTAGTAACTTTGACTACAAAATTCTATGTACACTGGACTGGGCGAGAGCACCTAAAAAAAATTGCGAGGGTTTCCCATGTTTGTCGTATTGAATTGCGTCCAATTCGTAATCCAAGCCCATGTCCATCTAATCCTGGTGCAAGGAAGCCGATATCCGTTACCATCTAATTCGATTTATCAAGAAAATGAGAGCAATGATGCAAAAGGCAAATGCTAGCCATGGTAAGATAATGGGCAAGATGGTGAGAAGGAGAAAGGTACCGTGCGTTCGTCATATAAGGCCGTTGCATAGTGTGCGAGTCGTTCGTGGTGCGGCGGTAATGTCGATGGAAAGAAAAAAAAAAGAGATGAAGAAGCAAAGAAGTATATGGGAGAAAAGAATTTGGTGTTTTATGGTTGTGTCGCTGTCGGAGTTTACACATTTTAGACTTTGACCTTTTTTAACAAGATGATTTATTGCATTGGGTAACAAAGTAAACTCAGCTTTTCATAACGACGCCCAGTTAGCGAAACAAAAGATCATGATCATCATTGTCGTCGTTTAATTGAAAGTCCCACCCAGGATCAATTCGTCCTGTTAGCGGGGTCTGACATGTCTTGTACGCCTCCTTTGCGTTTCCGTCCTTGTATACAAAACCTTGTCCAAAACCGGGCAATAATCCACGACATGTTTTATCACTTGAGGAGAAAGTTCAGCGTCGTGATCGATTACGAGGTGGCGGAGGCGAGACAAGTGGGTTGCGATGGCATAAAGAGTAGCGTCGCCGATCCGACAACCGACCAAGACCACCGATTCCAAGCGAGGGTGGGCGGCGATAAAAGGCACCATAAAGTCGTCACCCAATTGGAACAATTTTGTAATAGTCAAGCTCGTGAGTAGTGGCAAAGGTGCTGTCCTTGTTGTCGTTGGTGAAAACGCCCGCATAAAATCTTGTCCCCATATGTCCTCACTATTTTCGACCTTGAGTGAGGTCAAGTTTTGCAGACTGCTAAGGAAGCTTTCTAAATTCTCGAGCGGCGGTATTAAACGATAACCATTGTTGATTTCAAGGCTCTCCAACCGGTGATCCTTAAAATCAGCCAGTGATTCCAGTACTAGTCCGGTCGGCCATGTTAAGGCAATGTGGCGGAGTTGGGTACAGTGCTGGGCAAACGAGGCTAAGTGTCCGGATCCATCAATGCTGGCATGGAGATGGATGCGAGTGAGATGCGGACAGAGTTGCGCTATGTAGTCCATGGTGGCGCTATCGATCACATGGTCTTTGATACTGAGTTCCTCGACTAGCGGCGTTTGTTCCACTAGGGAGACAATAATCCTGACATTATCCCGCATCGAAAATTGGAGTTTGCGTATACAGTGGCTAAGAGGTACCAGGGGAGCCCTTCTTTGTGGGAGGACGTCTTTCCTTGGCCAAAGTCGTCCGTAATGTGGATATTCAATTATAGCTTCAAGGAAATTATAATGCTTGCGCCCGCGGCGCGAATAAAGTGTTCTCAAAATCATTGCATTCACACTATGTCCTTTGTGTGACTTTCGTTGAGCGGTTGGTGAATACCATAGCTTGGGAGTCGATGCCATATAAAAGTACTTGCTGACCGTGGCACACTGGTAAAGATCAGCGATACAATCGATATAATCCATGATGTGTTCCACTAGTTCCAAGGAAAGATTGTTGATATCAGACATTCGATGGCAAAGAAAGGAAGAAGAAGAAAACGGATGGGGGACATGCACGAAACGCTACAGGAGGGTTTTAAGGAGATGTCCTCAAACTCCGACCGGGGATTCTTTTTTTGGATCAAAGTGGCACTTTCAGGGGTAGTCTCCATGCCCCAAAAGTGCACAACGCATGAATCGGGAGTTGAAAAGGTGCTACTGTGGTGTGAAAAAAAAAAAGACATCCTCCCAGTCTCTAAGGATCCTCCCTGAGAACAACTGTACACCAAACCACGATAATCAAAGCAAAAGCCCCTTGTGCCCATCTTAAAATTCAACATGTTACAAGATGAAAGGTATATCTATCCAAAGGTACCAAATTTGAAGTATAGCTATGCTGTAGTGTCTGTGAACACTAAACCAAAGCCTCAAAACAGCGACTGATTCCAGTTCCCCCAATGCCGAGATTTCATCCACTAAAAACCCACAATCTTTGGCATAATTCGGTAGATAGGAAACACCACTTTCTTCATGTGAAATTTGAGGTGAGGTTTGTTAACTCTTTCACGAGAAAATCCATGTCCAACAAAAAAAGTGACACATTTCATGGAAGCGGATGCTACAGACAGAACCACCGAGACAGAACCAATTTGCATATCCTGAATTTCGCGGACAAAAGAATGTAGTTGCATGCTCAATCTGAGATGTTAGGGATCTGCTGCAAATTCAAGCTCAGGAGCTGCGATCCTGCCCACACACACTCCTCCAACAATGTGTGCCCATGCACTCTAGATTTCAATCCCCGATTTTGGCTACAAGAACTTTTTTTTTGCCCGTCCTTTATTTTTGCTCCTTCTTCCCCTCGTCATCACTTTTTTGCCTCCCCATTGTCATTCTCTTTACTCCAAGACGACAAATGAACGAACGAACGAACGAACGAACGAACGGTAATTCTCCACTTCTTACGTCATGTTCATCTTTTTGCTTACCTTTACTAACTTTTTGCCATTTGCATCGTTCCTCTTTCTTTTGACACTAGATCGGCTACGACGATGACGACAGCGATAAAGACGACGACGATGCTAATGGCGACTCCACCACCGCTTCATGTCGCTTAAAAAGGCTCTTTTAAAATCTTCTCTTGTAAAAAACATGGGGAAACCCTCGCATTTTTTTTTTAGTGCACACCCATTCCATTGTGGAATCTCGTAGTCAAAGTTACTAATAAAAGTATCCCAATTCTTTACCCATACCCATTTGCTGCTATCACTGATACTTTTACACAGCTTGGCCGTCTTTTTCCACCTCCAATTGCTTAGTTTTTACAGCAGTCTAGTCATTCCCATTGCAAGTCGTCGCCATTAACACATTAGCTTAACTACCGCCTCAAACATTAGCCTGTACCATTAGTCCTATTGCATCAATAAAGCATACTTATGCATTCTTCAAGAGACTTTTCTTTAATCCATGACCATAACAAGGTCATGTAAATTATAGAGACCAAACTACAGATGAGCAGCTCATCATTGACAGTTCCTAAAACATCATTCGTCTAGGGGTAGAGTAAAACTTTGCAGGTATGCGCAGATAGAATTCACGATCTTGTCCGTGCCATTAGAAGCATTCCAACTAGTAACCAATGATGTTTCAAGAGTTGCCAATGATGAACTACTCATCTGTAGTTTAGGCTTATAATGTACATGGTCATGTTAGGGCCATGGAGTAGAGAAAAGCCTTTTAGAGAATGTAAAAGTAGGCTTTATTGATACAATAAGTGGATATGGCACAGATTATGTTTGGGGCCGCCGTAGCTAAGCTAATGTGTAAATGGCAACGTTTTGTAATGGGAATGACTAGACTGTTGTAAAAACCAAGCAAAGGGAGATGGACAAAGACGGCCAGGCTGTGTAAAAGTATCAGTGATAGTGGTGGAAGGTGTAGAGCTGGTATACTTTTATTAGTAACTTTGACTACAAGATTCTACACTGGACTGGGCGAGAGCACCTAAAAAAAATTGCGAGGGTTTCCCACGTTTGTCGTAATGCATTGCGTCCAATTCGTAATCCAAGTCCATGTCCATCTAATTCTGGTGCAAGAGAGCGGTATTCGTTACCATCTAATTCGATCTATCAAGAAAATGAGGAGCAATGATGCAAAAGGCAATTGTTAGCCATGGTAAGATAATGGACAAGATGGTGAAAAGGAGAAAGGTACTCTGCGTTCGTCATCCAAGTTCGTTGCATAGTGTGCGAGTGGTTCGTGGTGCGGTGGTAATGCTGATGGAAAGAAAAGAATTTGGGGGTGGCGTTTTATAGTTGTGCCGCTGTCGGAGTTTACATCATTTTAGACTTTTGACCTCTTTGGGACAAGATGATTTATTCCATTGCGTAACAAAGTAAACCCCTAACGGCACCCAGTTAGCGAAGCACAAAATCATGATTGTCATCATTGTCGCCGTCTTTTTCCTGAGAGTCCTAGACAGGATCAGTTTGTCGTGGTAGCTGGGTCAGGCAAGTCTGATCATCTCTTTAAGCTCCCTTTCCGCTGCCACATTTGAACACAAAACCTTGTCCAAAACCGGGCAATGATCCACGACATGTTTTATCACTTGAGGAGAAAGTCCAGAGTATTGATCGATGCTGAGATGGCGGAGGCGAGACAAGTGGGTTGCGATGGCGTAAAGGGTAGCTTCGCCTATCTTACAATCGTTCAAGACCATCGATTCCAAGCGAGGGTGGGCAGCGATAAAAGGCACCATAAAGTCGTCGTCCACATAGAACATATTTGTAATAGTAAAGCTTGTGAGTAGTGGCAATGGTCTTGTTGTTGTTGTCGTTGGTAACAACGCCGCCATAAAACCACACGGTGACCATATTCCGCCAAAATGTCCGATCTTAAATGAGGTCAAGTTTTGCAGACCGCTAAGGAAGCTTTTTGGATTCTGGAGCGACATTGTTAAACGGCGATTTGCTTCGATCTCGAGGCTCTCCAACCGGTGATCCTTAAAAGCAGCCAGTGATTCCAGCGCTAGTCTGGTCGGCAACGATAAGACAATATGGCGGATATGGCGACAGTGCTTAGCAAACGAGGCTAATAGTCCGAGTATACTAGGGTTGGCATGAAGGTGGATGCGTGTGAGCTGAGGACAGCGTTCTGCTACGCAGTTCCTGATGAAGATATTGATCACAAAGTCCTTTGTGATGGTGAGGTCCTCGACTAGCGGCGTTTGATCCAGTAGGAAGACCATAGTCCTGCACCTATCCCGGCCCGAAAGTTGGAGTTTGCGTATACAGTGACCAAGAGGCACCAAAGGAACCATCCCTAGTGGGAGGATGTATCTCCATGGCCGAAGTTGTTCGTACTCTTCTCTTGTAAGAATACGGTCAAACTGATAATAATGCTCGGGCCCGCGGTGCGAATAAAGAGTTCTCAAAACCATTGCATTCACACTATGATCTTTGGGTGAATTTGGTTGATCGGTCGGTGAATACCATAGCTTGGGAGTCGATGCCATATAAAAGGACTTGCTGACCCTAGCACACTGGTAAAGATCAGCGATACGATCGATATAATACACGATATGTTCCACCAGTTCAAAGGAAAGACTGCTGATAGTAGACATTCGATATCAAGGAAGAAAAGAAGAAGAAAACGGATGGGGGACATGCACGAAACTCTACAGGAGGGTTTCAAAGAGATGTCCTCAAACTCCGACCGGGAGTTCTTTTTTTAGATCAAAGTGACACTTTCAGGGGTAGGCTCCATGCCCCAAAAGTGCACACCGCATGAAGCGGGAGTTGAAAAGGTGCTGCTGTGTGAAAAAAAAAAAGACACCCTCCCCAGTCTATCTTCTTCTCTCTTTCTCTACGAATCCTTCCCGTGAACGATTGTGCTTTCCATTTATCGAATGGTGTTAAGGGTATTCCTTGCGCCGAGGGTAGTGGCTGGTTTGTAATGTTTGCGGGTGCAAATGCCATGCGTTGTTTCGGGTATCGCTCGAGTTGCTTCCATGTGACAACTGAAGATGGGTCATCTATCTCTTTGTTGAGAAATCGGACCACTTTGTACAACAGCAACCAAAAAAAAGAAAAGGAGAAGCTCAAAACTATCGAGTTTTTAAAAAGGACACAAACGCCCAACCCAGCGGCGTTTCAAAAGAGAGCACGGACCTTCCCACGTGGTAGTTTGACAGTTACCATGACACCGCTAATAAAAGTGGTATAGAAGAAGCAAGCTTTTATTTTATTAGACATCAAAACATATAAAAAGTAATCTATTCTACGTGGAGTTAGAGGGGAGAGTGCATGCCTAGTTTGGTACTGAATTCCAACTTTGATCGTTTCTGGAAACGGGTGAATTCCTTTTCATCATGCAGCTTTACCAGTTCCTGCATGGGGACGAGGAGGAGGGGGAAGATAAAGCCCAAAAAGTAGACGTACCACGGGATGCGAGCAAGAGCAAAGGGTCCATTGGGAGATAACGACACGGCACAGAAACAGAATTGAAGCGCCACCACGAGCACAAAGGCCACCATCCACACCTTGTTTTTAAGCGGAATGCATTCACGTAACGAGCTTGTGCGGTGCAGAAACGTCGATGACATCCAGGCTATCAATAAAGTTCATCAGTAACGAATAATGCAAAAAAAAAAAGAGGTTTCGTACCTGTACACCAGACAAAGATCACAAGCATAAAGTTTTGTGCATACAGGATCCCCCATTGTTGCTCGCTTGACCAATGCAGCCAGCCCGTCTCACCATACAAGCCAAACACCTGATCGGTCGAGATCTGCAAAATATACACCAGGGTCCTTTTTTTGAACCGTTAACCTCTGTGTATTGTGCTTTTTCAAAAAAAAAAACTTACATGACAAAGATGACAAGACAGATCACCAACAAGAGGACGAACCGGAGGACAAAGTAGGCAAAGAAGCGTTTGAGATCCGTGAGATGTTCAATGTTTTTCCCCGGCATCAGGAGCATGATATTGTCGTCCAAGGGGGTAAACAGCATGGACAGGGTGAGGATGGGCAGGATGATCCACAGGATCCAGAGGATTTGGTACCCGGTGAGAATGGGAGGGAGCACCATACAAAACGACACCAGTTGCATACACGTCAGCACCAGGCACGAGCCCATGTAAAAGACAAAGCCCGCACGCACACATGTTAAGAGCCGCCGCGCATCCCGGATCAGTTGTGTCACCGCATACAGACTGGTTTCGTATTGCATAAACAGACCACACGGAAGACTGACCAGCGACGCCCCCACCGCCAATGGCGGTTGCCGCCCATTCAACGACAGCCTGCCTCGACTTTGCGCCCTTGTATGCATCGGTTCCATCCCAATACTAATATCCGCCTACATGAAAAAAAAGGGGGTTTTAGTACTTTTTTCCCATCATGGCGGTCGGAGTTACCAGTGCAAACGATTCGGTGTTTTTGACATTTAGGGCATTCCCAATACAACAGACCACCTCCCCATTTTCTTGAAAGATGCGGATCATTTCCTTGATGGCGCGGGGCGTGCATTCGGCAAACAAGGAGACATGGAGAGGAATGTCGTCGACGTTTTCAAGGTGCGGTCGGATCTGGTCAATGCCTCGTGGGAGTTGCGCTTTGATGTCATGGGTTTGAATATATCCATTGCCACAGTCTTCATCGTCAGGGTTCGACAGTAAGATGCAGCTATTCCAATCGGTTTCCAGGCCCAACCGTTCGGCAAACGCTAGAAAAAGAAAACAACGTCAGTTTGTTCCCCTTATTTTCTTCTTTTTGGTTACCTTTGGATTCTCGTTCGGCCGTATGGGAAAAATAGACAAATCGGATCCCCGCAAGACCGAGATCTTCAATAAAGTCCACCACATTCTATAAAGAAAAGAGAGTTGAGTGTGTGTAAAATGCTTGACAAAAGATTACCTGTTTGGGTTGATGACACATGGCCGCCATGCCTAAAAAGATCTGCCCTTTGACCACTTCCTTGTAAAACGTCTCTTCTTCTTGTTCATCCACCGGCTCGTCGTCTTCAAAAGAGTAGTCTGTATCGCTGATGCTGTTGTCGGAAGACGAGGACGAGGCCGACATTGATCCAGTATTCTTCAAGGGTGGTGACACGGACGAGAGATCGCTGCTGATTTCATCACTACTACTGCTGCTGCTGCTGCTGCTGCTGGAGGAATCGTTGCTGGGTGGTTTGTAAGGGAGGACAACAAAGGCACAGCCGGGATCTTCGTTCTTGTCGTCGTCAGGATTCAAAAAGGGGATGCGGCTGCCATTATTGGTGTTGATCGGGCGGTAGGCATAAGCAATGCACTGCATATCGTGGATCTCGGCATTCTGATAAAAGTCGTTGATCTTTTTTTCCATCTACCAAAAAAAACAATGAGAACAGGCTTTTTGTCTTGTAGGTTCTTACCTTGCTTGACATTGTTTGAAGCGCAGTGCCATCCCAATAATCAGAGCACTTGTCCAGGACCAAAGCCGGATGGCCATCTGTCAGTAACTGGTAGCTACCTATTCAATATAAAAGAAGCGGTCAAAGACCACTTCATAGAGACAGGGGACAACTTACCAGAATTGCGTTCTTCAAACACCGTGGAGAGAGCATTCGGCACTTCAAACGCATAATACTGGCTAAACTGGAATCGCGGGGTCATCAAGATATCATGGTAAGGGGCAAAGGTGTATATTTCCGCCCGGAGAGCAAAGGACTGGAGACTGTCTTCGCGAAACCCAATGCATTTGCCTAATCGACACAAGCATGCTTGGCGGGCGGGGGCTGTGCGTCCATATACCTGGAGTTTCGACCGTTTCCGATGGTAGTCCGTGCGTTTGCGGCCCTGGATCACGCCACAGTTGGTGTTCAGCATAAAGTTCAGGCCCACCGGTTTCAGGCGGGGTAAATACGATTCCCAGTCGTCGTCTTCAAAGTGGATGCCAAACGGTTCGTCAGAGTCTTCTTCCAGATCCAAGTAGCTTGTGTCTTCTTCGTTGTTCGGGAACATCAATTGTTCTACTGTAGGGAATGGCTTTTATACAGAGAAAGGTGAGTATACGGGTGATTGTTTCATCAAAAGAGGATGCTTACATTCGCAATGGTCCCTTCTCTATCCAAACAGCATATCACCGTGGTTCCACCCAAAGATTCAAGTAGATTGGTCGATCGAGTCAAGGAAAGCCGGTCCCATTTGTTCAACAAGGAGCAAAACCGATCCCAGACCGCATCTAAAAAAAAAGGAACCCCAGTTAGTCAGTCAGTTAATAATGTGAGTTGTTACTTACTTGGGCTGAGTTCCATGTCCTTTGTAGGCGGCGGGGCTTCGGCGTCAAATTCATCGACTTCATCATCATCTTCATACTCCGTTTTCGAGATTTGCAGGGCTTCAAACAAGATCAGCAGTTGCGCATTCCCCAGACTCCGAGCAATCAGCCACAGACCCGGCACACCCAACGGCAAGAGAGGCAGGATGGCCAAGAACGGCAACCAAAACACCTGTTCGACCAATTGTTCTAAGCCCACGTGGTGATGGCGGTATTCTTTGAGGCCAAACACAAGCAGGTTGATGATAAAGCCCAGGGCGAGCAAAATCCAAATCAGGCGGTCGTACAGCACATGGAAGAGGACGCGGGCTTCATTGACAAGCACTGTTTTCGGGCGGGTTTGCGAGAGGGCGGTGCGCATATTGTCCTCCAAAGGATTTTCAAGGAGCACGAATTGATGGCGGCCACGACACCCCAGGTATTCTTCCATCAGGCCAGGCGGAGGCGGCACACCAAAGAATGACGGCTTGAAGGCTTGGTCTTCGGCAAGGTAGTATTCCCGTTGGTTCAGCAATAACGACGGATCCCCCTCTTCATCAACAAAGGGGCGGCGTTGGTAAATGTATTTCATCCGGCCAGGGGCAACGTCGCCGTAGATCATCTCCACCACATCGCCTTCGACAAGGAGGTTGACAGGGAAGATCCGCACAACACCATCACGCACCACCTTGGCCACTGACATGGAAGGAATAAAAGGGATCTTGATGTCCTGTTGAGAAAACACAAAGGATCAGTCGTCCATTCCCCCTGGGCTTCATTTAAACCTTACCTGCACCATATTCATACCACTGCGTTCAAGAGCGGCAATGATTGTTGTGGCCCTATCCGTCATTTCATAGCACGTCAAGCGTTGTTCCCGATAAAAGAGAAACCCATTCCACACCGTCATGGCCAAAATCAAGATCGTCTCCACCAACGCACCCGTCAGTCGGTATTGATACGGCGAGCTCTTGAGGTACCCGGCAATGTAAAACGCCAAACATGTCATGGCACATAAAAAGCTACAAATGTTTTCAGGGCGGTAGAGCCAATCCCGGAGATCTATATCAAAAGCAGGTGAGAAATCACACACACACTAATATAAACATACGGTACCTATTTTCTTTTGAATCCGTTGTCGTTCTTCATCAAGGATCCGATTCGCAGTAACCAAGAGTTTCCTAAAATGAGGTGTCAAACGTCAGTTTCTATCTTTTCCTTTGCTCGTTCCCCCCACTTACTGTAATGCCTCGTCACTGGACAGCCCCACGACTGGATGTTCATAAGGTTGGCGTAGACTTTCCCGTCGGCTCCAGGAATGAGAATGAAGATTGGCCTCCAAAACCCGCTGGGCACGCTTGTTGAGTTTGCGAGGGTAGTGCGACGAGTGTTTCGGTGTGGATTGACAGGAGGAATCAGGCAGTGAGGTGCGCGAGTTGTTGTTCAAGCGATGGATCCTTTTCTTCTTCTTCTTCTTCTTGGTTTCATGGGCAAGGTGCGGTGGTGAGCGTTTGGGGTGTGTATCGCTTTCATCGTCGGCAATGGCATGTTCATCATGATCGTTGTGGTTGTCTTCAACATATGATTCAGGGCCATCCATTTTGTGTTGCTTATGATCATCATCATCGGTCTCTTGCTGCTGCTGTTGTTGATAGGATTGTTTTCGTGTAGATCCTTCTTGTGATAGACGAGATAGCATGGGATAGTCGGAAGATACAATAGAATCACGGTGGTCATTGTCGCTGGCGTAAAAATGGGGCGACGGTATTTGTTGTGGTCGATGATGGTAATAGTGTGGATCTAGATGCTGAGGCTGTTGAAGGGGGTGGTTGGTAGGCAAGTGATGAGAGAGGCTGTAGGCATAATCGCTTTCCGATTCATCGTCCCCCGAACGGAGGATATGTTGTGCAGCATGATGAGGATGGAGTCGGTGCGAGGACGAGGCATGAGGGGGTGGATTGTGGTGATGAGGGTGGCAGAGGAGATTGTTGTGTCCATGATCGATAACCACCTGTGCTGACATGCTGGAGCTGGTGGATGAGGTCGACGTACTGGACCGTCGATGATGACTGGTGGTGCTGCCATCGCTGGAGGAAGACCTTCGTTTGCTTTTTCGTTTCGGTCGTGGTTGCTGTTGCTCCTTGGCTTCGTCTTGAGTGGAAGGCTGATCTTGTTCTGAGCTTGGTATATCTTGAATGTCCAGTAAAAAGTAAGTAGTGTGATCGTTCTCGTCAGTGGTTCGTGTTGATGAGGTGTCTTGTGTTGCCTGTTGTGTTGATGAGGTAGACTGTAAGGCATCTCGATCGTCATCCATGGCAGCACTTTTCACAGCAACAGGAGTAGGATCTCCCATCGATTATCCTATGACTGACAAAAGTAGATAAAGAAGAGAAGAAGGAAAAAGAAATTGAAAATTTTGAAAAGCGAATCAAATCACCCTGATATTTCAAACTCCGCCAAATACCGCTATCCATGATTTTCTTTATCACTGCACTGTACATGCATGATTGCCCTCCATCCATCATTTGGTTTATCTCCATCTTGTGTCGATGGTGGCATTGCCATGATAAGCAATCAAACCACTCTTCTTGGTACAAAGCAATGCAAAATTGAAACCCCGCTGTAACTTGCCCTCTATGCACTGAACAAGTCCATTCCATGTCCTCTGTTTCTGGGCCCATCAAAGAAAAACACCATGGCAGAAAGGATCCCGAACATATCATTAGCTCGCGCCCACAACCTCGAAAAAGGATCGCCTGTCAAGGGCCACAGCATGCTCACTTGTTTTTTAAATCCCGCCGAGCGACCATACGTCATTTGCCGAAAGGGAAAAAAAAACTTGTGCCAATCTGATTTGCCCAGTGGGACGTTATTTATAACCGCTTCTTTCCCTTTTTTCCCTTTTCCTCTCTTCTTTCTCTTTCAACACACTTTTTTTTTTATAATCAATGTCGCTCTTCCGCAACATCTTTTTTGTGCTGTTGATTGTGAATGCCAGCTTTTTAGGCTACGATTTCTACAAGGGGGGACATATTGGCGAAAACCTCGTGGATCATGCGCGCCAGCTCAATGTGGAAACGCTCCAACAAACCTTCCATCAAACCATCATTGACCTCAAGGCGACCACACCGGAAAGCGTGGCACAAAAAGTGAACCATGCGTTTGCTCAACTCAAGGAATTCAATACCCTGGATGATGTGCTGGCTTTTGCACGGGACAAGACGGCTCTTTCTACTGGTGGTGGTATTATCAAGGACGGCAATGTCCATGTGTTGACGCAATCGAACTTTAAGACGGTGATGGACGGTAGCCGGCCTGCGCTTGTTGAATTCTACGCACCCTGGTGTGGCCACTGCAAGAACCTGGCGCCTATCTACAGCGAACTCGGCGATGCGTTTGCGCACAGCGACGATGTGATTATTGCCAAGGTGGATGCGGACGAACATCGGGATTTGGGCGGTGCGTTTGGTGTGCAAGGCTTCCCTACGTTGAAATGGTTCCCCAAGGGTGTGACGACGCAAGAAGGTGTGGAGGACTACAAGGGGGGCCGTGATCTCGACTCGCTATCAAAGTTTGTCCGGGACCATTCTGGGGTCCGTCCTCGTATCCGATCGACCAAGTCTGACGTGGTGGTGCTGACAACAACAAACTTCCACGACGTCGTCGATGATGTCAAAACCGGGACTTTGGTGGAATTCTACGCTAGCTGGTGTGGCCATTGCAAAAACCTCGCTCCGATCTATGAAAAGGTCGCTACCGCCTTTGCCAACGAACCTGCCTGCAACGTCGCCAAGATCGATGCCGATGTGGAGCGCGCTATTGGAACCGAATACGACATCTCAGGCTTCCCCACCATCAAGTTCTTCCCGGCCAATGGCGGCGAACCTATCCCTTACGACGGCACTCGCAACGAAGCTGGGTTTTTGGAATTCTTGAACCGTCACTGTAACACTCGTCGGGTCGCTGGCGGTGGCCTGGATGCTGTGGCTGGCCGTATCGCTCACTTGGATCAACTCGCCCGCGACTTTGTCAAGGCCTCTGGACAAGAAGCAAAGAAGGAAATCCACACCAAGGCCGTCGACGCCGCTGCCGCTCTGGAAAACTCACGGTACGCAAAGTACTACGCCAAACTCATGGAAAAGGTCGTCGAAGGCGGTGATGCCTTCATCAACAAGGAAAGGGCCCGCTTGGAAAAGATCGTAAAGTCAAATACCGTCACCCCCGCCAAATTGGATGACTTTACCGTGCGTCAAAACATCTTGAAGGCCTTCCACCCTGATGCCGAGCCCGTCAAGTACGATTGAGCCGGGTCAAGTCGCTTAGTTTAGTAGTGTATATACTGTGCTTATAGTAGTGCTCTTTATTTTATGTCATCTTTTTTACTCAAACCAATAAAATCACTTTTGCAGTAATCCATTTCTCAAATCAGGGGTCGAAATCGGGCACCTCAGATCGTCATGGTTTAAAACCCCGCTTGGGGACACAGAAAGACTAACTTTTTTCCGCTTCCTTTTGATAGACAAACTGCATTCAAATTTGACAAGAATGTGAACGTGCCTTGTAGCTATTGCATGATACCAAGAAACATGCATTTGGACGTCGAATGGGTCCATGAACGCTACAATAAGTTTTGAAAAAGCGATTGATTGGAGTGGTACGTACCAAAAAAGTGAACTCATCCAAGGAAATCGGACGTCTTTAGCATTATTCAGTAGATAAGAAGCACACCTTTGGTCGTGGAAAATTTGAAGGTGGGCCATCTATTCTGTTCACAAGAAAATACATCGCAAGTAAAATAAAAAAAAATGACACTTTTTCATGGGGGAATGCTACAGACAGAACCATCCTGCGTATCCTGATTTTGCTGACAATAAGGGCTTACATGGCGGGGAAACTCTCTGAGTCCCTAACTTCAGTCCCGGTCATAGATGGGACTCAACTTGGAAATGAAGATAGAACCGCCCCTGCCCACACACTCCTCCAACAATGTGTGCCTCTGCACTCTAGATTTCAAACCCCGATTTGACGACAAGAACTTTTTTATGCTCGTCCTTCATTTTTGCTCCTTCTTCCCCTCGTCATTACTTTTTTGGCCTCCACATTGTCATTCTCTTTTTTCCACGACGAAGAACGAACGAACGAACGGTAACTCTCCTCTTCTCACGTCATGTTCATCTTTTGCTTACCATTACTAACTTTTTTGCCTTTTGCATCGTTCCTCTTTCTTTTGACACTAGATCGGCTACAACAATGACGACGGCAATAGGGACGACGACGATGCTAATGACGACTCCACCACTGCTTCATGTCGCCCAAAAAGGCTCTTTTTAAAATTTTCAAATGTAAAAAACATGGGGAAACCCTCGCAATTTTTTTTTTTTAGGTGCACTTCCATTCCATTGTAGAATCTCGTAGTCCAAGTTACTAATAAAAGTATACCAATTCTTTGCCCATACACTTCCGCTACTATCTTTGATACTTTTACACAGCTTCGCCGTCTTTGTCCGCCTTTATCTGCTCAATTTTTACAGTAGCTTAGCCATTCTCATTACAACCCGTCGCCATTTACACATTAGCTTTAACTCCGGCCTCAAACATAGTCTGTACCATAGTCCATTAACCCTATTGTACCAATATAACTTTGTATGTATGCGAAGATAGACCTTACGATCTTGTAAATGTCATTAGATTCATTACAACTAGTAAACCAGCGGTGATTTAGGGGTTGTCAATGATGAGCTACTCATCTGTAGTCTGGTCTTTATAATGTACATGGTATTGTCATGGTTATGGATTTGAGAAACGTCTTTCGTAGGATGATTCAAGTAGGTTTTATTGATGGAATAGGACTAGAAGGCTATGGTACAGGCTATGTTTGGGGTCGTAGTTAAGCTAATGTCTAATGGCAACAAGCTATTGTAGGGGGGAATGACTAAACTGCTGTAAAAAGTAAGCAAATGGAGGTGGACAAAAACGGCCAAGCTGTGTAAAAGTATCAGTAATAGTAGCGGAAGGGTATGGGCAAAGAATTGGTATACTCTTATTAGCAACTTGGACTACGAGATTCTACAATGGATTGGGAGTGTACCTAAAAAAAAAAATTGCGAGGGTTTCCCCATGTTTTTTACATTTGAAAATTTTAAAAAGAGCCTTTTTGGGCGACATGAAGTAGTGGTGGAGTCGTCATTAGCATCGTCGTCGTCCCTATTGCCGTCGTCATCGTCGTAGCCGATCTAGTGTCAAAAGAAAGAGGAGCGATGCAAAAGGCAAAAAGTTAGTAATGGTAAGAAAAGATGAACATGACGTGAGAAGAGGAGAGTTACCGTTCGTTCGTTCGTTTGCTCGTTCGTTCGTTCGTTTGACGTCGTGGAGTAAAGAGAATGACAATGGAGGCAA
>LT551899.1:188657-201038 GCA_900079185.1 Absidia glauca
GTAATAAGCTTAGCGTCTGACCGAGCGAGAGCACAGACTTTTTTAGCAAAATTCATGCACATTTACACTCCGACAACAACGCTTTATTAAGAAAACGACACATGACGATCATGCTTGATCTATACTTTTTACAATGACACATACAGGGACCGTCGCTTGCCGGAAGGATAAACGATCATAGCAGCGGCAAACAACCCAGCGACGATTCCCAAGCAAATGGTCAGCATCTGGATCGGAAAAGCATCGTGGGAACCCCCTTCCTGATGCAGTAATGAATACGCCCCGCGTACACCTTTTAGGGGGGACGAAGAAAAAGAATAAGTCTCCTGAGCATCCTACACATCCTTATACCTTACCAATACTTCCAGGGACTAACAAAGTAACACCAACACAGAGAGGTACAAGGGGGGCCTCCCCTGTGATTTTCAGGGCAAAGTTGGCATATAATCCCACGGCAAACGAGGCAATACTCCCGACGATCTGGCCATCGGGGATGACTTTGGCCAAGAAGAACGCCGGGCAGTAACCCACAGCGGCACATAATGTCTGTGTCAACCACTGATGTCGATTGGAGCCGAACGACAGGGCAATGGAGATACTCATGACAGGAAACAGGGGGATGAAGAACCACGGCGAGATGGGCGGGTCGGCTTTTGGGTCTTGACACACCCCGATTTCCGAAGCGGCTGGATCGATGGCTGAATACATACTGCTTCCCACTTGTAGCCCATAGGCAAGCACAAAGGCGTACACCACAGCATAGACCAATCGGATGGTCCCAGTATTGATCTGTCGTGCCGATAATTCCATCTTTTTTTCCCCCCCAAAAAAAAAGTGATGAGAAAAAGAAACGGGACCTTTTATAGCACTTACCACGGCGATGGTCATTGTGTAACCAGGCAACAAGATGAGAATGGCAGACACCCCGACACTTGAGAAACAGCAGTAGCGATGCAATGCGCGGGCAAAGAGAGCGACAATGACCGACGACGACAATTCAAACACTCGGCCATAGATGGGGTATCGACTAGAAAGGATGGACAAGAGTCCGACCACAGCACCGAGCACACCACTCAGCCCTGCATCTACCCACGATCCATTAAAAAGAAGGATGCAGCCTGAAAAGGCGCTCAGACTAAACCCGGCAAGTGTGCCACAAAACCCGCATGTCGGAGGATCATCCATCACCGCATACAGCGACTGGAGGCAATGATCGAAATAGTTAAACCCGAGGTTCTCTTCTTCATCGTTGTTGTTTTGCTGCTGCTTTTTATGCTGGAACAAAAACTGGTTCATGATATGGTTGATCCTTCCTAGTTTGCCTGTATCAAACGACGGCGACGCCTTGACCATCATCGAATGCACCTTTCTCTTCTTCTTTTTGTTGGGGAGGGTATGCAGGAAAAACGTGACCATGATGGAATCGGGAAGAAACGTAAACGAGGCATCCATGTCTAAGAGCTTTGCACAGTGTTTCAGCACCTCATCCTAAATAGAAATTCATGCAAAAGTTTGCCTACACCCCCTGAATATTTGAAACTCCGGTTTGGGGCATGGTCTTTTTTTTCTTACCGCTCGGTACACTGGGCAGCCCCCATTAATCAAAGATTGGCCGAGGACACAGATTATCTTTTTTTTCATTTCCATATGGAATGAGAACAAGGAGCTTGTCTGGCTGGCACTGGGGTCCATGGGATTGACGGCGGTCGAGGTGGGCGTGATTGTGTCGTCCATGTAATACGAGGTCATTCGATAACTATTCTGCCGTTCCAACCTCTCGTCGTCTTCCTCGTCCTCATTGTCCTCACCATCATCATGGTTGCTATTACCGTAAAGCGACTCGTGTGGCATTGGGATGATATCGTAGTGAGAATGGTTCATCATCGGGCTCGGCTGGCGATGATGATAGGGCAGGGTCGGAGTATCAAAGTAAGAAACGTTGCTGGGGGAGGAGGAGGTTTCTTTCAGAGCCTTTTTCCGCTGAAGGGTGGTATTAGAGGTGAAGCAGTGATGATGGGTGGCCGAAGTGATGATGGGCGGGGTCTGTACATGCCACATGGTGGTCAGATCCACCGAGAGTGGGGTAGCAACGGATTGCTGTGGCCGTGACGACGAGGTGTTTGATTCATCGTGTTCACTATAAGGCGGATTCGACTCAAATGAGCCATGATGCTGCTCATATTTCTCGGCTATATCTTGTGAGTTGGTTAGCGTGGCCTGAGAAACCAAACTTGAAAAAGAAGTGGATTGAGGTAGTGGATTTGGCTTGGTCATCAATTCGATCAAAAGAAAAAGAGGTGAAGAGAGGGAAAGAGGGGAGACACACTTTGGGACATATATATATGTGCAAAAGTGATGGTAGAATTTGCATTGATGCCGGTTTCAAAGTCAATACCGTCATCATCATCACCATCATTCAAAGTTTACTCCGCTGTCACTATTGTTAGATCCCCTAAACTGTGATGATGCAAAGGATGGTAAAGGCATCAGTAGATAAAGCACACAAAAGCTCTCAATCAGTGTATACGAACTATGAGCACTTCTTTGAATCTTAATAATGGTAAGGTTAGGTACAATGTTGTTTGGAAAAAGGACAAAAGGGAGATCTACGCTGCGTTGGCTTGCATTGAAATCACCTGATCTTTATGCAAATCCTTCTCTTTCTCCTTAAAGCACAACGCTGCCATCTGAATCATTCCTTTTCCTTTCATCAACCATCCATTCATTCATGCAACCACTTTTAGTTTCTCCAATCGGAGTCTAAACCGCAAATGTCAAAATCGGAGTTTGAACGATTCTATTTTTTCAAGAAAATCCGCGGCGGGCCCCTTTCTTCTTCTTTCTCTCACTATCCCACATCATCTTGTTCAGAAAGGGCATGTCGACCAGCAAAGCAGCAAAACAAAGCACGTATAAGGATCTTAGTTGTCTTCGGTGTAGAAAGAAGAAAGCAAAGTAAGTCAAAAGCCAATACATCTCATGATTGTGTTTGTTGACAATGGAACTCCTTTTGTTTACTTTTTTCCATAGATGCTCGAAAACACGGCCTACTTGCTTACGATGCGAACGATCTAATCATCCGGTAAGAAACAACATCACCTGGTGACCTGCCAAACAAACATAAAAGACATTCCTTGTTCTTACTCACTCGTCATGTCTTTTTCTCAGTGCGAATACCCAGACGCCCCACCTAACTTGACTGATCTCTCCAAAAAGGTCTTGGATTTGTACGATTCGTTGCGTGATCTTGAAGGCGAACTCTTATACAAGTATCTCCAACCAAGCTCGTCACAACGACAACAAACATCATACACAGCCGAACAAGAACAAGACAACGAAGCGCTGGATGAAAAAATCGCCTTTGCCTTGAAGACTGAATCGTCCACACCCATAGCCTCAGTCTCAGCACCACTACTCTTACCCGACACGCCGCATCAAGGCTCTCAATCTCCTGTGGTCTCTGAAAAGGACAAACCCGTCTCGCCTCTTCCACACTCACTGACGCAACCTGGCCAACCACCACCAAAAGAGATAACCTGGTCCATGTCATACTTGGCGAACGGTGTCTCTATTCAAACCACAACCCACACCATCTCTGAATTCGTTATCTTTATCAACAAACTCACCCAAGACTTTGGCAACACAGACCCTTCTTTATCCGCTTGTTGGGAACTGGACGATCAAGGTATGGACCCAGCCTATGGTGACAGCACTTACGACGACGAAGACGAACTGGATGAAGACGCCTATCTTGTCACGGTACCTATATTTGATATATCTTACTTTTTACAACAACCTTCGGCCGCCACTAAAAAGAGCCCACCACCACCACCGGCGCATTCACCGATCCTGGACGCATCGACTCTACCCGCTCTCCTCCAGTATGTATATAGAACGCTGAATAATAACACCGATACCTCCACCACGACCAACTCAGCACCATCGGGCACTGCGTCCGGACCACCGCCCCCTTATCACCATGTTACCCTCCTTTTAGACCAACTGAAATCCTTCTTGCCGGCTCAAGATGATTTCATCCCGGATTCGCTCACCGACCCTCTCACCTCCCTGTATATCTTCACAGCCTATCTCACTTGTACCACTTTTTACAACACCACCACTCCCGCCACCGATTATTATACCTACACCAAGGCATTACTGATAGATCTTGCCTTCCAGATTCCCCCCACCTACTCGGTGTCTCTCTCGATTCTCCTTTTGACCTGGATCCAAGTGAAACGGCGACAGAAAGACGAACCGGATGATACTTGTCTCTTATTGGACCTGGCCTGGCGGATGATCCCAACCACCTTTTGGCCACCAACGACCTTTGAAGCCCAGCTGATCGGCACCGCACTCATCTACCTGAACGCCTTTACCCTCACCTTCCACCCACCCACAACCGCGCATCTCGACCACGACGTCGGCTCCGCCCTCAGGCACCAGCTTTTGCAATCCCTCCCAGTGGCTCTGCGCAACGACACCAATCGCCCTTTGATATGCATGCTTCTTGAATCGCAGCTGATGTGGTTCCACCACCAAGTGCTCGGCCTCTTTTACACCACCACCACACACAAAAACAACGACGCCGCTGCCGCCGCCGCCGCCGCCACACCGACACGCAAGGTGGATGTCGACGAGGTGCTGACGCTGGTGCGTGATTTGGAACAGTGGGAGCAGCATTTACCGCCGTGGGCCATGTGGCCCGCCACCCCGCATCTGCACCTCACCCTCAACATGATCAAGATCCTTCTATTTCGGCCGTTTTGCATCGAATTCAACCAATCGGGCGGGGTCGAGCAGACGTATACCAAGACGACCTTCCTTGATCTTTCCCTCCATTCCGCCGACCGCCTGGCCACCTGCCTGACCACCTCCCCACGGAACTGCTGGACCTGGGCTGCCCACCAAATGATCTGGGATGTCGTCACCCGTGTGCAAACCACGTTTGATTATGACCCGGATATCAAGGTACAGTTGGATGCTCTTATACATAGGATAGATCCCATCTTAGACTAGATAAGACACTTCTTTTTTTTTTTTCTTTTTTTTTTTTGGGCTACATCAATAAAAAAACAGGGTGGTGTGGATAAAGTCGGGTCGGGGAATCACGGAAGAAGAAGGGGGACATGTGCAGGATAAAAAGGTATATGGTTTTTTATTAAAAGCGATTGCTTGGGATGAGTATGTATACAAAAAATAAAAGAGAGAGAGAGAGAGACTATATGATACAGTATGATATGCAGTAGGGGGGGTTATAAGGCGACAATGGGAGAGCCAAGGTTGACAAGATTCCGATAGCCGGTGAGATAATCGGCGCCTGTATAGGTATGTTGTGGTGGCTGTTCCCTTGACGATCGATCTTCTTGTTCTTCTTCTTCTTCTTCTTCTTCATCGCTAGACGACGATGCTCTTAAAGGCGAATGTTCTTCCCGCTGTTGTTGAGAGGCCTTTTTCCTTGGTTTATCATCATCATCGTCTTTAGGAGTGTTTATGGATTGATCAAAGTATGTATCGTCGTCTTCCATGGACATGACTCGACGGTTGGTGCGGCGAGTGCGTTGGTTGAGCACTTGTTCGGCATGGGCTATGGTGTTGCATAACAGCAATCGTTCCCGGACGTTGTATTGAGGTCGAGTGCGTTTATCGTCCCGATCGAGTTTCTTGCATCCCAAGGTCATGGCTTTGGTTGCTATTTGCCGCGGCGATAGTTTGCTGGTGAAGGGCGTGCTGGGCGCACCTCTTTGTCCACGAAGACCGGCCATGGTGTAAATGTCAAGAAGAAAAAAATTATGAGGTGTTGTGTGTGGGAGGGAAAGAGAGATAAAAGAAGAAACAAGAGAGAAAACTTTTACTTTATAGTTGACTGGATGGATCCGGAACGACTTACACATGAATGAAAAATAGAACGCGGGATTTAAAAAACCTTACCCACGATTCCAAGGGTTTTGATTGGTGCCACATTTTGACCTGAAATGATTTTCTCTTTGCTTCCGAGGAATTTTTTTTTTTTGCTCTCTCTCTCTCTAGCTCTTCGAAAGGGGGGGTCTCGTCTCTCTCTTTCATACCCATGAGGTCTGTGCTTGGGCTCATCTGATTCTATCGTATGTGATGATTCATGACAAAGGAGGAGGATTGGCGGAGTTTGAAATCTTCGTAGGCCCTTGCTTTTGAGCCTTTTTGATTCACAATCTGTCATGCCGCGGAATCAGCCCAACACTATATATAAATCTTTAGCAAAAGGAGAGGTCATTCCCTCCTATCATGAAAACAAAATGGCGCATGATGAAACAGATCCTTTTCATCCGGTCAATTTCAAGAAAACAAAAAGCTTGTTATGGTATCTTTTTCCCATAGATTGTGTGTTTACTCACAAAGAAGCCTGTAATGCTGAATTTCAGGGTGGGCCGCAGGAAGATTGAAAAAGATCTTGGAGATTTTCAAACTCCTGTAATCAGATTGTTCTTCTTGTGCACCCCATGAAACATGTGGGGAGAGATCAGAACCCCATGATCTTGCCTTGCCCATGATTGTCTGAGGTCAACAACAGGCATATCATTCTCCACTTGTAATGTGAGCACTCTCCAAGGTTGAGCTTCAAGGTTGAGCTTGGGAAAAAGAGAGAGAGTGAGAGTGAGGTTATTTTCAAACCCCGCACATGGGCGCTACAAGTGCAGCTTTTCTCTCCCTCCCTTTTTTTTCGCTTCTTCTTTACTTCTTCATCCCTTTTTTATCTTTCCATCGACATTAGCACCACTCACCCTGTACACAATGACCTTGAACGACGAACGCTGGGTAACTCTCTCCTTCTCACCAGCTTGTCCATCTTTGACTTGTAATGACAATTGCCTTTTGCTTCATTGCTTCTTTGTTTTTTGAAGTAGATCGAATGAGATGATAACCGATGTAGGCTATCTGGAAGCAGGACTGGATGGACATGCGGTTACATTAGGGATTGGACGCTAGGGAATATAAAAAACATAAGGAACCCTCACAATTTTTTTTTAGGTGCACTCCCATTCCATTGTAGAATGTCGTAGTCATGGCTACCCTTGAAAGTATACCAATGTTTTGCCCATACCCTTCCGCTACTATTACTGATACTTTTACATAGCAGGTCTGTCTTTATCCACCTCCATTTGCTAGGTTTTTTACAGCAGCTTAGTCATTCATTAACAACTTGTTGCCATCACACAATGGCTTCACTACGGCTTCAAACATAGCCTGTACCATGGCCCCCTTAGTCTTATTGCCTACGTATACATTCTCCAAAAGACTTTTGACACTTTTAGCACAGTCGGTCCCGTCTCTTCTCTTCTTCATTCCCTTTGTCCTTACAATAGATTAGTCTTGTCATGGAACACCTCGTCCTTACGCCACTCCTATTGCCCTGTAGCTAGTCCACAGGTTTATGTGGTTCTATGTATATCAATCAATAAAACTCACTTTAAACTTTCTTTTTGGCCTGACTATCTTGCATGAACGATTGTTGTACCCTTTCACAGCTGGGCAACAGTCGGAGTTAGAAAATGCAAAAAGATAAAGCTGGGCTACTATTTTCTAACATTCATTTTCCCTCTCTTTCCAACTCTCTCTCTCTCTCTCTTCTCCGACCTAGTTATAAAGAAATGACTGACAGCATCATTGCAAGGAACACTCCCATCAATGCAGGTAAGACTAAGGGTCAACTGCTAATGACAATGTCATTAGGGAACGATCGAAACAAGGATTGACTAACCGCCTTTTCATCTTCTTTCTTGGTAATGACAGGCGTCTCAGTGGAAGAACTTGCCCAAAAGCATCAAGCCTTATTCCAAGAATACTCAAGGTAAGCTTCTATCATAGGGTGTGCTCTGTCTTGATTCATTTCTAACTTTTACACTCCAGCCTGAAGGCTCGACATACAGTACTGAAAAAGGCGGTGAAAAAGGTAAGCAATCATGGACATGTGTCTTCAACATGTCATCCCTAGTTGAACGCTCCCTTTGTATTCTTCAGGAAAGGATGGATAATGCTTCCCTTCAAGACAATGTCAAGGAAAAAGAAAAGGAACTACGAAAGGTAACCGTGTGGAGGGTTGTGGGTGGAAAGCTAATCTGTTGTATAAGCTTCAAGGACAACTGGATATTCTCGCCTTCCACAACGAACGACTATCGAAACGGATTGAAGCTGTACAAGAAATCGAAACGGTTAGTAACAAAGAGGGGCTCTTGGTTGCAGAACGGCTTACTTGATTCTCTGTTTGTAGAAAGGCTCGCACTTCTCTTTACTCGGTGGGACGATCAAGAAGGAACTAGAAAAGAGCACTCAAGCGCTTGATGCAGCCAACACGGATCTTGCCAGAAAGATTGAAGAGAATGGTAACCACATGTGCATGACTCGGAACATAACCACTTAATCCCTGTGTTTTGTTTGTTATCTAGAGGACCTACATGCCGAGCTCTCTGAAATCAACCACGTCTACACCGACAACCTCAACAAACTCTATGTGCAAATCGCCGCCTTGGAAAAACGGATCGAAGATTTACAAGATGAGCGATCGTTACTGCAATCGGAGACCTCCAGTCAATCCTCGGTGCTTGTTAAGGAAAAGGATGATCTGACAAGGGAAATCAGTCGCCTGCAAGACGATCTCTCCTCGTAAGTTGTAGTGACTGGCTCGACATGGACTCTATATGCCATTTATTAACCAAGATCTTTTGTGTATTAGAAAGCTGCAACTCCTCGATGAATACCAACAACATACCGCCAGCAACGATGGTGCCGCGACGGATCTCACTGTCACACAGCTCAAATCAGCACTGGAAGATCAAGCAATAACCGCAGATCAGCAAATCAAAGCACTGGAAAACGACATCAAAGGTCTGGAAGATACGATCATGCATCTCAAATCTGAACATTTGGCCACGTCCGAAGCAGCAAACGAAAAGACGAAACGACTGGAAAAACAAATGGTATCAACGGAAACCTTGATTACAGAGCTTCGATCACAGCAGCGACTCGATTCGGACTCAGCAACGGAAACTCGGATCGAAGCCCTGGAGAAGGATTTGTTGAACTTGCAACAGTCAACCGAGTCACTCAGGGCGGCAAACGATACGTTGGAACTCGAAAAAGCGGCCTTGGTAAAAGACAACACTTCTCTACGGGAGGATACGACTGGCATCATCGACCGATTGACCGAGGAAGTGCGGAAGAAGAAGGAACTCTTGGATACAATGGAACAAAAGATCGTCTATCTGGAAAAGCAACTGGAGGAACAGGTAGGCACGATACAGGGGCGATGGTAAAAAGGCAACTCACTACCTCTCTCATACACTTAGCAACAGCAAATATCACTCTTGCAGGAGCACGTGGCGTCTTATGAAAACGCTCTCACTACCAAAGATTCGGATGCTCAGCTAGGACACGACAATAGCACCCATGAAGATGAACATCAGCCCTTTGTTTATCCAGCACCCACAGAAGAATTGGCCCATGGCGGCGGTGGATCAGGCGACGATGATCACTCAGACGTAGCAACTAGCAGTAATGGAACTCTATCTGAAGCACCTAAAACGAACAAAGCAAACACGTCAGGCGACGGAGGAGACAATAATCAGACACAGGTAGATATACCATGCAAGTATGGATCGCCTCTGCTCACTCTTTTTTTTTTTTCTTTCTTAGGATGGGTTGAACATGGAGACAATCATACAAGACCGGGAGAACAAGCTCAAGCAGTACTACGAAAGCCGGGTGAACCAACTCACAGAAAAGGTAACAAGAAAGCAAACCCAAAAAGGGGGTGTCTGATACTTTTTTTTTTTTTTTTTTGGACAGTTACAAGTGGCGGATAGCAAAGCGAAACGATTTGCCGACTTGGTAGGCTCTCTAAAAGACAAACTGATAGAAGAAAACGAAACAAAACAAGGCCTCTGTAAAGAGATTGTGAAACTGAAGGAAGAGGTGGTCAAGGCAAAGGTAAGGAATGCGTAACAAGGGAAAACTTGACCATTGACTCTTTCTTTTTTGTAGGAATCCCTCTCTACAACGGAATCAAAATACCAAGAACAGCTGGATATGCTCACTGAATATACCACTTCTTTACAAATGGAAGTCTCCAAAGCCCAAACCCGATCTCCCACATAGATACATTTTTTGATTTCCCTTCGTTTATAGCTGACTCTTTGTTCCTGAATAAAAACTATGTATTGTATCTACCTCCCCACATTCTCCCTGCCAGCCAAACATTCAATCTCCGCATCTGGCTACAAAGATGGCCCTTCTTCTGTCAATCCTTTTATTTGCTTCTTCTTTGCTTCTTCATTACTTTCTTCTTTCCATCGACATGGCACCTCACCACGAACGACTCTCCCTCTATAGAATGACCTTAAACGATGAACGCACGGTAACTCTCTCACCATCTTGTCCATCTTTGTCTTGCCAGGACTAACGTTTGCCTTTTGCATCGTTGCTCCTTTTTTTCTTGGTAGATTCAACAGAATGGCAACAGACATTGGCTCTCTGGCACCAGGAACATGCACGTAGATAGGGGGATTGGGAACAAGGGAATACGAAAAACATGGGAAACCCCTCGCACTCACTTTTCCATTGTAGACTCTATGACCAGTGCACTTTAGGCACTATTCCTTAGCTCACTCTCTTTGGGACACCACCACAAACTCTCTTGGCACTCGCTAACCAGCTCTCCCCTTTGTAACTCATTACTCTGGATTCCGTCCATCCGTGAAAAAAAGTCCTACCTATAGTTTAACCCCCTAGTCCCATTCAGTGAATAAAATCTACTTTGAACCATCTTTTTGACTACACTCTGTTGAATAGGGCTCCTTGGAAGCTCTGACATGCATCGGTTTTGACCGATGGCCCACAAGAGTTTGAGAAAATGGCGGCGTTTGAAATAAAGCGGGGGCGACGTTTGAACACATTTGACTTTTTTAGAAACTTTACCATCTCCAGTTCCTAAATGTTCGTGACGAGTTGCCCTGATTTTCAACAAGGATATGGATAACCCATCTTCAAATTCCACATGGAGCGAGATGAAATGCAACCCTATTGAATGATACCAAACTTGGCGTATACCTGTGCTGTACATATGCGTCTTTGAGCACTACACTAAGTCCCAAAATAGTGATTGTTTCAAGCGGTCCCAAAGTGGGTATACTTTATCCACTAAAACCAACTATCCTTGCTATCAATCTGTAGATAGGAGGAACTTTTTTCTTCATGTAAAGTTTGAGGGAAGGTTTGTTATCTCTTTTATGAAAAATTTCATGTCTAACAAAAAGTGAGATTTTTCATGGGGGGTTATCCATCCTTTTTTTTTAAAAAAAACAGCATTTGAAAAATTTGGCAGCTTTTTGGTTTTCTTAACTGGAGGATGCCAGGAACACATGGTGCTTGTGTAGATAGCGTTAAAAAGGCAAATTGGTAAAGTCAAAAAGTGAGATTCCATCCCAAATCTTGTTTTGCCTATATAGGAGACCCCCTATCCTATATCGGAAAAATTAGCCTATATAGGCGATATAGGCGATATAGGCTCGATATAGGCTCGATATAGGCTCGATATAGGCCGGATATGTCATATTAGTCCTATATAGAAGAGGGGGTCTCCTATATAGGCAAAACAAGATTTGGGATGTCATTCATTCATACACTTGTCATAGAGAGAAATACGTAGTGTACACAGCATCCCAAAAATCTTGTTTTGCCTATATATGAGACCCCCTCCTGTATATAGGACTAATATAACATAGCGAGCCAATATCGAGTCTATACTGTCGTATCCAATAGACTCTTTTTAGATAGGTAATGATTGTATGTGACGAAGGCTCTACAATCATACAGTATGTCATAAACCAAGGGTGATCTCTTTCCCGTTGGTCTCTTGGTTCTCTGGTTTGGTCTGGTTCTTTTCCGTTGTCCGGTTTCTCCTTCCTCCGCCGCAATCATCACCACCATCACCAATCAAGTCATCATCACCACCACCTATCAGTCGTCACCATCACCTCACCACCCAATTCGTTTAGTTTTAGTTTTAGTTAGTCTTCTCTTGTTTCTTTCCGTATTTTCCCTGATGATCCTCAACAATATAAATAGACCTTTAGAATAGATGTTGTTGAAGGATCATCAGTTATCTTTTGTCTTTATTAAAGTATAACTTTTACACAAACACTCTTGCCTCTTGCCCTGCTTTATTTAAGGTATATCAATCATTCTGTCTGTCCCTGATTCTGACATCATAGACCACACATGAGAAAAGGGGGTAATCCTCGCTGTCGTATCATGACATAATGGGTAAAAGATACATGATCATAAATAGATAGATCAGCAGAGATTTCAACTTGCATGAATTAATAATTGAAACTCCGATAGAAAGGG
>LT551908.1:15095-30062 GCA_900079185.1 Absidia glauca
GCCAGGGCGGCGTTTAAAAGTTTGTTTTTTTTTGTACATGGGGAAACTTGAGCGGACCAATGAAAAGGGTGCCCTGAGTTATGCATGGAATCCCTCGCAGTAGACTCTTCATTTTTTCTTACGTCTTGCTATTGTTCAGAAAAGAAGGCCATGAGCATGCTAGGGACAAGTCGGGAACAGAGTCTGGATTTATAGTTTCTGCGAAAAAGCCAAAAAAAAACATTGCTATGTTACAGTGGCGGTAATTCGTTGACTTGTGTCGATCTGATCTTCAAGGATGAGGGATAATCACTGCATAAAGAGTGTTTCCTGGTAATATAAAATACATACAATTGGTTTTTATTGATATAGTGTCTAGTATGAGAGAGAGAGAGGTATGATGATACAGTATACTATGTTGAGGGCGAAGATTGGAGGGGGGGGGGATTCTACTACATGGCCCATAGCTTAACGATCTTATCCTTGCCCCCACTGGCAAGCACGTTATTCCTGTATTGCAAGGAGTCCACCGATCCGGTATGGCCGCCAAGTTTGGTGTGTTGAAAAGACGTCCGGTTGTAAACCTATACCAGTAGAAAGGTCGGTTATCAGATGTTGTTGAGGGGAGAGAGGGGGGAACTTACATCAATGTCAGTGGTAGCACTGATGATTTTGCTTTGACTAAACCGCAGACTTGATACAGGTTCGGCAAATGTTAATGTATCAAACACAGATCCAGTACGAAGATCCCAAACCTTGAACAGACATGCATTAGTAAAGTCCCTTTTCTGTTGGTTCCATGTACTTACGCGGATGGTTTTATCAGCACTGCCACTAACGAGATGGATTTCATCGAACTGTAAAGCGGTGATGGCACCTAATGGATAGGGTGAGTGATGGCTTGCTATCGGGGAGCGAGTGGTTACCTTTGTGCCCGGGTAAAGTTCTGTGAGTTTGGCCAGTACGTACTAAAGAAAGAAGAGAGGGTTAGTCTCTAACTACGGATCCTTTTATGCAAACTTACAATCCCACATTCTTAATTTCCCATCCATGGTTCCACTTGCGAGAGCAAAGTTCCAGAATTGAAGTGCAGCAATGTAGTCAGTTGATGGTTCAAAGATGTTCATTTTGAGGCTATCAAATGACCATGAGGAGGTGTTGGTGCCTGAGTGTTGACTAGCCCACATGACATCCATAGTGAGTAGACAATTCTGAGTTTCCAAATCCCAGAGCTTCATTGTTTTGTCATTGGATCCAGATACCTAAAAAAATCAAAGGCAAGTGTTATTACTTTTGCTGTCTGGGCTTGCTTTATTTACCAAATGAGATGAATCGGCATGAATGGCTGTCACCTCACCCTGATGACCTTCAAACGAAGCCAGGCAGTAGCTATTGAGCGAGGAAGAGGTTCCATCAGAAGGAGTCAAGGAAGGTGAGGCTTGTGCGCTTGAGAATTCCGAGAACGACGAGTATTCATCGACAGATAGCGAGGATGACGAGGACATGATGTTGGAGAGATCCCATTGCTTGATGGTGCCATCGTCAGCACCTGTTAAAAGCCGCTGAGTATCGTCGAGCTGCAAACACCGCACGAGGTTGGTGTGGCCTTCCAATTGTCCGCAACACCGCCCATTTCGAAGATCCCACACCCGTAAAGTATCGTCCAGAGAGGAGGACACAAGCGTTCCTTTAGCATGGTCAAAATCTACACAGAGAATCGCACCGCCATGGCCATGGAGAGACTACAAGCACACTAATCAGTAAAGATCACGATCCTTTCACTCATGTGCCTCTTGGTTACCTTGAAGCATTCCCCAAAGTCGTATTCCTCGTCCGATTCATCTTCAGATTGATAGTGTGGTGCTCGTTTAGCGCCCTCTGTGCTATCGTCCGTTTCGTCCATGATCTTTTCCGTCAGCTCTTCAACTAAGCATGAGAATGAGTATGAGTCAGATGATTGCCCTAACCTTTGTTCCCACCACTTACTTTTCAGCTGTAGGGCCTGTTCCTTCCCCTCCAGTTTCGTCCATTTCGTCTCCAATGCCTTCCGTTTGTTGATCAGTTCATCGATCTGCATATCAATCTGTCGGATTTCATTACTGGTGGATGTCTACACACCATATAAAATCAATCCTTGTGAGTTCTAATGTCTCTACCTTTTCATACCTTCACTTACCATTTGCATTTCCAGTTTATCACTTTCCCGAAGCTTTTTTTCCCGTTCAGCATAGATCCGTTTCAATGATTTGGGTTGATCTACAAGAAAGGACATCAGTGCCTACTTTATATCGCTCTTTTTTTTTTCAGTTACCTGCTAGTGTACTGGCATCCAATTGAATAGGTTGTTTCTTCCGCCGCTGTCGATTTTTCCTTGGTGAGGCCCTTGTCGTCGCCAAAGATGGATAGGTGGTAGCGAATCCTTGGAAGAGAGAGAGCGAAGAGGTGGATTCTGGGATTTCGGCCTGAAGTAAGACCGAGCTGGATGGCCATGGAGTGCTTCGATGGAGAACCAAGTGCGCCGTGGAAGACGACGATGACGATGACGATGAAGAGGACGTTCGTTGGTGTTGTTGTGCCAGTTGTATTGCTTTGACCATAGTTTCACTGCGATACACAGGATGAGCTGCCAAGGGGCTGAACATGACGGTTGTCAGCGATTCAAGGGTGGGCGCCGTCCATTCAGGTCGAAGCCAATCGCGGGCGGTAGTGGCCAAGCCAACAGCTCGATCTCGAGCGGCTACTGCTAGAGTATATGAGGAGCCAGTTAGTTGAGAAGAGAAAGAGTCATCCAAGGCAACAGAGTGTCGACGAGTGGAAGATGATGAAGCAGTAGAGTCGAATCGTGTGCCCATGAAATGATACAAAGAGATGTGTGGTAATGGAGTACAAGTAATCTATACTAGCAATGCAAGGAAAACAGGTTTTCTAAGGAATCTAAGGGTAATGGGGTATTATCAAGAGTATAAAACAAGAAGCAAAGGAAGAAGTGAAAGAAGAGGGGAGAAAGTCCACTGAAGAAAGCGATCCAATAATTCTAAATTCCGATTTAGCGGAGTTTGAATGGCGGGAAAATAAGATCCCGAATGTGGGGAACCCACAGTGGCAGATCAAGCATTTTGATTAGCAAAGAAATAAAGGGGTGGGGAATCAAATTTACCCTCAGACAATTTTTCACACAGATATTTAAATCCTTCTTCTTCTCTTTGTTTGTTTGACTCTTGTGGAATCATGACGTTAGCAGCCTTGAATGATTACTTGTCATGCCATGGACTACTTGTGCAGTCCACCAATGCCAAAGGACGATCTGTGTTTGCCAACCGATCTCACAAACGTGGAAATGTCTTGATCACTTCGCAACCCTTGGGCACCGTTGTCTCGCCGTCCAGCCGCCATGAAATCTGTAACTACTGCTTCCACAAACCACAACCGCTCTGCACCCTCCAACAATGCTCCCAATGCAAGAGCGCTTACTTTTGCGACATGACCTGTTTCAAGAATGCTTGGCTCACTTATCATCAATATGTCTGTCAACCTACTGCTGCAACCTTGACCGATCATCACCGAAACGATCTTGACGAGTCCGATGCTTTAGATCTAGAGATGCTGGAACGAGTTGCATTGAACTGCTGGCGGTACAACAAACGACTTGGCAACATACGATCAGGGACGACTGCAAAGGCCGAAGAAGGGGTGCAACTCACCTTGGACACATTCTATAGCTTGGTGGGACATCAGCACGACGACAACGGTCAACGACACCGACGGCGACAAGCCTTGGCTCAACATGCACTCTCTCGCTCCTATTTAACCAACAGTGGGCTGACGGAGGACCAATTGACAGACTATCTGGGCAAATTCCAATACAACAACTTTGACATTCACGACGATCATTTGTACAAGGTGGGGAAAGGCAACTACCCGGTGGCATCATTATTCAACCATTCCTGTCGTCCTAATGCGGTGGTCCTGTTTGATGGCTTCCTCCTCTCGATTATGGCGATCGAACCGATTGCAGCCGGCCAAGAAATCACCATTGCGTATGTAGATCCAGCACATGATCGTCAGCACCGCCAATCCCTCCTGCTGAACAAGTACGCCTTCACATGCCAATGTGTCCGCTGTGTTGACACCACTATCTATGGCCGCATCGATGGTCTCCTTGGCGACGAAGCAATGGATCAAGACAACGCCTTGGCTTTATTACGACATGCAACACCACCCATGACTGGATCATCATCGACTACAAGGGCGGCGATTCTACAGCAGGTGAATGACTGGGACTTGTTGGAAATGTGCCGCCGGTATGATCGTCGTCACCATGGCGCCCCTGATCCTACTGGACCCTTGACCCTGGCAAGTTATACCCACTTTGCCATCCAATTCTTCGCCCCATACCTGTGGTCAGCATGCAACCCCGCCATCTCTTTTAGCTCTGCTTCTTCTTTTCCTGGTGCCCTGCCCTCTCCACCCTCTCGTGCCCTCTCGTACTTTGACGATCCCCTGCCTGACTCAGCAAAGCCCATGGTGCCGACCACCTACGATGCCATCCTCAACCACGTCATGCAAGCCGTCCAAGCCTACCCGACAAGCGACATCATCCCATGGCGACTCGACACATTGACCACCGCCGCCCAGCTCCTGCACGACGCCATGAAACACGGCCAGTGGCGCAACGCTGTCAAACTCGGCATGTACGTCCTCATCCAGTACTGCTGGATCTACCCGCCCTACCACCCCATCTTGGCCCAACACCTCCTCCTCCTCGCCAAATGCAGCTGGAACTCAATCATAAAGTCCGAATTGCTCGGTGACGGCAAAGCCTTGGAAATGGCCTACGAACGGGGCGTACGGCGCTGGATCATGCTCTCTAAGGAAACTCTTGCTCATGCCGTGGGGAAACACAGCGAACAGTGGCGGGAAATGGTCGAATTAGAATGGATCTTTTTGCGTGAACAAAAGTTGAAAGAATAGGTTTTATAGTGTAGTAGTTAGTTTATTTTGTGGAATAAAAAGAGCTCTTGTCTGTAGGCACTAGTTTTATATAGACGAGTCCGATCAGAGACCCAAGGATCCAGAGGCATAAAAGGGTCCAGTACAGGTAGGCTTGGGAATGCAGGTGGGTTTGTAACAGGGTGAGGACGGAAGGCAGAATGTCTTGAAGGGGGGTTGTCAGGGGCAGAGGGGTTGTCAGGGGCAGGAGTTTCGGGATTGAAACTCCGCCACTGTCGATCTTTTTTAAAAAAACCACCGTCAGTTTTCTTTTTTTTTCTCTCTCTCTCTCTCTCTCTCTCTCTCTTTCTTTCTCTCACTTACAATCCATGCCACACCATCTTGCAAGGTATCCAACTTGTTCAAGATTAGACAATCCAGTATCTCCTTGGCGGGCTCTTCCAACAGTGTGTCACCCACGGTCTCGGTAATCAAGTCGGACAAGTGCTGAATGACGCTCTCCAACGTACTATTGATTGGCTCGGCAAAGGCGCGAATGGAGGCGAACAGTTGATCATTGATGGTCGCTTCTGATTGTGCAATCCATTGGTTGGTGGCTTCCCATTGGTGGCCAAAGACGTAGGGTGCAAAGTCGAGCGTCCGAATGGTGGTGGTGGTGGTCGATGGGATGCAATGGATCAGGCTATAGGTGGTGATGAGTCCGACGATGGACAGGCCAAGGCAGAAACGCATCGCATGGAATTGGGTTAGGCGGTACCAGCGTTGGATGGGGCGGCAGGCAATACGATACCGGAGATAGACCAAGGTGGCGACGGTGCATAGGACAATGGCGCCCAGAAGAATCCCCGTAATAGCATTTAGGCTGAACCGAATCTTGGCGTGCACGGCGTGGAGATCGTCCATTACAGGGGCAGGATCACAGTAAGTGGTATTACTTGCTATCAACATGGTGTGGTTGACAGGGCCGATAAATGTGGTATTGATGTGCTGTTTTAGGGAATCAAAAGGGATGGACAACCATTGGTGGATCTGATCGGTACCGTTGGTCCATTGGCTCACTTTGGCCTGGGCCTCCTCCATCGACTCGGTCCAGTTGGCAAGGCGATTTGGGATCAAGCTGGGATGCGTGTCAAACAGTGCGTCGGCGGCGTGGTCAAGCGTGGTCAAGACGGCTTCGGTGGCGGCTTGGATGGGTGCGGCTAACCAGGTGAACACCCCCATGAGCGAACGGATGGCAAAGGCAATCAGGCAGCGGTAAGTGGATTTGTAGATATCGACACACCAAAGGACCACGGCTTGGACGACGCTCACCGTTCCCACCATGGCTCTGCGAAGATGGTCGACCAGCGACTGGTGTATGGCCTCGAGATGTTGGTGCATTAGGACGGGGAATTGGTCGAGCTGGTGGGCGGATGCATTGACCTGGGCGCAAATGGCTTGGATTTGGCTTTCCGTCGACTGGAATACGTGGTCCATGATGGAGTAGAGTGGTAGCAAGCCCATAATGTTGGTAAGCAGGACTAACGTGCCCATATTCATCCATGCTAGGCTGTACTGTCCTCTCAGATCATTGGGTGCTTGATTCATGCGAATTGGTTTAGATTGATAGCTTAGATTGATAGTTATGTAATAAACAAAAGCGATTTTATTAGCAATGTATATATACGTATGTCTGGGACGGATGATTGGCTCTGCTTCATTGTATATCTTGTCTTGGTGGAGGTTGTTCGAGAACAATGAATGGAAGATGAACAAAGACGAGGGCGGAGTTACAAATAAGGGGGGTTGGATTTAGTGGCAAGAGTTTGTATGATCGTAATGGGTGCTATCTTTTTTCATGTGACATGAATGGACATTTTTGACATGCTGAACCAACATGGCTTTTCTCACAAAGCTTTTTGTACATCCATTACCATGACAACGGTATGGCTTTTTGCCGGTATGGATACGTCTTTGTTGATGGCAAGCGTTAAAAGGGTAGCGGGAAACGCATGTTCATTCACTTACCGATGTCTTGTAAGTGAGCTACTATCACTGAAGCTCTTGTGACAATACTCACAGATATGAGGTTTTTCCCCTGAATGTGTTCGCATATGAATAGTTAATGCGGATCTCTACGCACAAAAGAGAATGAACGAGGCGGAGTTTAAAATCGGAGTCATGCAGAATGTCAATTCTCTTCTATGTACCTGAATGAATCTCTTGCCACAGCCATTATTATGACACTGGAACCGGCGTTCATTGGTATGAATTCGATAATGGCGTGCAAGATCTGACTTTCTTGCTGTGTATGACAAATATGAGCAATGGTCTCTTTCTCATTTGGCTTTCCCTCTTACCAAATGACTTGGCGCATTCCCCATAGTCGCACTTGTAGAGCCTTTCAGCCAGCCGATGTTCATAAGCTATGATTTCGCAGATTTCCATTTTGATGTACCAAAAGTGTAAAGTAGAGGTGGGCCGTTTATATATTTTAGATCTTCCTCCCCAGGGTTGGAGAGCTTGGCCATTCGTTGTGCTGTCGTTCTCCTTGAATGGGCAAATGGCGTCAACATGCACGCAACTTAATAAGTAAGGATTGCAAAGGGAGATAAACAACAGATTATGGGGGAGATGAAAGGAGGGTTTACAAAGAAGCGCCCCTTTTGCATGAATTGGGGCTGAGTATAAAGTTGATGTCACTGTCAATAATTCTTTACCGAATAGCTGCCAGTTGATATCATAGGATGGCAAAAAGTTCTTACTGCATTTCTGTTCTACAAGAATGTGAAGGGATAAGCACTGATTTACCTAACGCAGTCTTGACTCCGACCCTTCTCTATGTCGAGAACCCATTGAAGAATCACCAATCACCTTCTCCTCTCCCATTCTCTTCCCAATTTTATCTTCCATCTGCATGAGCACCACCGTTATCAGAAATTACCCTTTACCGATCAACATAAGGTAACTCTTGCCTTTACATGATTCATCATTTCCTTATCATGACTGAAGAAAGGGTTACCATTTGGGAGCCCCGCAGGTTTTCAAACGCCGCCCTGGCTACAAGAATTACTTTTCCTTCAATCGTATTCTTTTGCTTCTTCTTTGCTTCGTCATCACTTTTTATTTTTCCATCGACATTAGCATCGCACTACGAACGAATACGACGACGACCAAAGGCGAACGACTACGAACGAACGGTAAGACTCTTCTTCTCAGCATCATCTTGCTTACCATGACTAACAATTACCTTTTACATTATTCATCTTTCTTTCGACTTTAGATTCGCTACGACAATGACGACAACCATACCGATGACGACGATGATATTGACGACTCGACTACTGCTTTATATCGCCCACAAAGGCTGTTTTTAAATTTTTCAAATGTAAAAACAGGGGGAAACCCTTGAATTTTTTTTTTTAGTACACTGACTTTACCATTGTAGATTCCCTAGCCAATGCACTTCTAAAGCACCCCATTCCTTGGCCCAGTCCATGTACACATTACCACTGATACTTTTAGCGCCGCTGAACAGCTCTCACTTCCTTCATTCCTCAGCTTCCTTACACTAGTTTAGTTATCCCATGGCAAGTCCTACAATAGCTTTATTCCATCCAGTCAATAAAACCCTACTGCAACCATCTTCATGACTTTACTCTTTTGAATATGTTCCAGTCTCCTTAAAGGCTCTGACATGCACCAGTACGCCTAGTCTTGACCGACTGCTTTGCACACAAGTGTTTGACGAAACTTTTTGATTCCAGGTGTGTATATTTTTTGTGACAAGTAGCCTTGTTTTTCAAAATAAACATCATAGTCATAGTTAGAGTGAGACAAAACATACAGACTGGTGAGAATGGTTGTGAGAAGGATGCCAACGTCAGTGGGTGATCAAGTTCTCAGCATGCCAATTCATGCAAAGGCAAAGGTGGGTCAGCACAATCGGAGGTTAAATAAAAAAGGACAAGACTTCGAAATCATTCCTGGGGCCTGTCTCCTTTCTCTTCCACTTTATCTCATCCTCACTACATGCTGAATCCACTGAAAAGGCTTGTCTCTGAAAACCGGCAGCGATACGTTCACGATAATGTTGATTTGGATCTTAGCTGTAAGTCAATCGTGAATGCGGAGGGATGACTGATACCTAAACTTGTGCTCTAGATATCACAGATAGAATCATCGCCATGGGATTCCCTTCAGAAGGCATAGAAGGGCTTTATCGCAATCATTGGACAGATGTCAAAAGGTAATGAAATAAGAATCAACGAACGGATGATCTTCGCTCACCCTTTACGAGGCACTAGTTTTCTGGAAAAACGCCATGGGCTAGCACACTACAAGATATTCAACCTGTAAGTGGCTCTGAAACACATGCACACACACTGACTGACTGATTGACTATGTAGGCGGGCGGAGAAATCCTACGACAAGGGCCGGTTTGGTGGCAATGTATCTGACTATCTCTTTCGAGACCATCAAGTCCCACCGTTGTCTATGATAGAGCGCTTTTGTCAAGATGCCTCGAATTGGCTGGAACAGGATGACGCTAATGTGGTGGTGGTGCATTGTAAAGCGGGGAAAGGAAGAACTGGGGTGATGATTGCGTCCTTGTTGCTTTATATGGGTGTGGCCACGGACTCTCAACAAGCGATCACAATGTATGGCTCCAATCGCACCAAGAATGGAAAGGTAATACTGAAACACCTGCACCCTGTTATCCCTACATTCTCTATCTCTCTCTATCTTTCTCTCTCTTTTCTTTAGGGTGTCACGATTCCAAGTCAGATCAGATACATTGATTACTATCGGCGATCTATGAACGACCATGCAACGGCTAACCAATCATTGGTATTGAAGACGCTGACGTTACATCCTGAACCTACAAAATATCAAGGCAATGGCGGTAAGTGCTACCCACTGAATGTGTCTATACGACTGATCTTTGCTAACCTAAATTCTAAATGGCGGGGTTTAGGTCGGTGGGTGATGTTTCATATAGTGGATTATCAAAACAAGCTTCTTTACAGCCAAGATCATCCAGGGTGCTTGATGACTCGATCTGCACAGACGCTCACTATCGAAACGAACGGGATCGACGCCATCTCTGGGGATTTCAAAGTCCAATTCTCTTACTATCAACTTTGGAAGGTAAGCACGTAGGGTCAACAGAATTGGGGCGGAACTGATATACCCGTTGCCTTAGAAACGCCCCCTATTACACTTTTGGCTAAATACTGCCTTTATGGATCATCAGCACCGACCGATCAAGCTGACCAAGCCGGAAATTGATCAGGCCTTCTCTGACAGGGCATGCAAGGACTTTGATGTGGACTTTACTATAGAACTAGGGTTTGAAGAGCCATTGTAAATGTGTATAGCTTGTATAGTATGTAATAAAAATGGACCCTGGCAAACAGTGGATAAGGATGATTATGCATTACGTCTTTATTTACAAAGCGAAGGATGTAGGACTATGATTATATGATAATGTTACAACTAATATGATATACTAATGGAGAAGGGAATGGGGAGTACGGTGTTCTAACGGAAGGATTTGTATTGCTGTTTGAAGGAGACGATGTAGTGATGATGGTTGTTCTTTTCATAAATCTTCCTGATCATTTTAATAAGCGGATCTTCAGGGGTAGATAAAGTACCACCTAAGAATGCCAATGCGTTTTCCAGGTCACATTTGAGGAGATGATCTATATAAACCACCATGACGTTAGCCAAGTCTACGTTCACGCCTACGTTTTCTCTTACCTTTGTGTATCATCAGCAAGGCAACGGCAGCACAGTAAAAGATGTCAAAGCCATGTAAAAAGTACACATCCCAGATCCGTAAAAAGGTTTGATATCTGACCACCCCGCCGGTGAAGAGAGTGATGTACCATCGTGTTGCAAACATGTCACTAGTGAGACCAATGGCGGACTATAAAGAATGTAAAGAAATGAGTGAGTTCCTTTGCCCGATGATCAGCATGCATCCCATACCAGGTGAGTCGCCAATTTGGGAGCCAACTTTAAAAGGAGCTTTTCTTGCACATAGAAGCTTTCCATCAAGGCTGGGAATCCAGGTATAAAGAGATCATGCAGATTGTCACGTTGGAACATATGGACCAAGAGTAAGAATGCTTTCTATAAAGTAAATCATGAGTCCCTTTCCCCCCTGTCATTCCCGTTTTGTTACCTCATCTTCACAATACATGAGAAGCATTGCAGCAACATTGGCCATACCTTGACAGTAACCAACTTCTTCATCATACCCAGCAAAAGCTCTTAGTACATCGAATAACGCCCGTTGCCTAGACAAACAAAGAAAGAAGATGAGACTGAGATTCCCTTCAAAAGAGCCTTTTTCCTTACCCGGATCCGTAGCGCTGTCGAAACATGATATGGCCATGCATTGTCCTCGGTATATCCAGATCAATTTGGCGTTCATTGGAAGTAGTCCTTTGCAAGAGTGTTTCATAGGTTGCTTTAAGTTCATCGTCATGCTTGACCTGAGCCAATCGATCTGTGCATAAATAGTACCTGTATACAAATAGAAAAAAGCGGCATAAGCCCATGAGTACATTCTATTTATACTTGTTCCCCTACCAAACGTCTCGGCGCCAACAATCAGGAATGCCCTTATACACACGTTTGATGAGCTATAAAAGACGGTGAGTGTACAAGAATAGGTTGTTCATGTTACTTACTTTATGACTAAATTCAAAATCATGCGTTCCATCGATCCGTTTCTGATTCGCCATATGAGCCCATTTCGTCGCCCGTTCCACTTCTCTTTGCTTTTGCCTAATAGAACCAAGTCAGTGTCAGTATAAAAGATCTTCCTTACTTACTTTTCCGTGGGCTCAGTAACCCCTTCGTCAATAAAGCCATATCTATTGTAAAAGGACCAATGTAAGCATGAAGATGTATATAGTTCCGAACCCTCCTCCCATCTTGTGCGTGCTGCTTTTCTTTTACTTACCTGTCTGTCATTGCATACCATTTCTCCATTTCTCCGGCTACATCAGGTTGATGTAAGGTATACCTCTTTTGCAGTTCCAGATCGGTGGTGGTGGGTGGAAGGCCAGGTCGTGAGAGCGATGAGAGTTCCGTGTGAGTGGTGCGAAGGGATTGAGAAGTGGCATTGGTGAAGTCCGTATCTGAAGACGTATTCGAGTGATGGTAAGAGGGATCCAACGTCGTGGAAGGTGTGTCTGATATTATCATATCGCGGAAGGAAAAGAGAAGAGAAAGAAGGCCATCTCAAGAAATTCGACCTGCGAGATTCTTTTCCATCTCCAGCTGCGGAGTTTAAAACCAGGTCCCCTCCCCTCCTTAATCTCTTTCATACTTCATTGTTCATTTTCTTTGGATCACACACACACTTGATTTTTCCCCGTAGAAGGGATATACAATTGATCTTTTCCCCCGTTCAAGGACTATACAGATGGTGGTCTTTGAGAGGGACGGAAGCGTTCTGTCTCCATAGCAACCGTCCCCCGACAAAAGGACCTCCTGTGCCTTATTTTCTGCATAATGAAACACTGTTCAATTTGATGCATTACAGCACCGCCAATTGACCACAGACATGCCAACGATCTGTGCTTTACGAGTGTTGAGGAAAGAGCAACGGAACAGAAAGTCAGGGCCCTTCCATGTCAATAACATGTCTTTTCATCCGTTTCCTTGGAGGATGTGGTGCTTGGGCTGCTTGCATGCAATCATGGGTGCATAAGGCTTACCTCCTTATCCATTATGCTATTCAAAAAGAAAGACTTTGGTGTGCCAAAGAAGATGAGTGGAGAAAGCGGAGTGTCGGAATTTGAACATTTGCAAAAAGGGGCGCTGATTGGCCAATGGGTGAATATCTCATTTCATGAAAAAAAAGTGTTTATTGGCACTCTTCTCTTTTTCCTTTCCATCATCTCCTCTTCCCATTCCTTTTTACTTTTCTCCCCTTTTCCTCACATCACTGCATAATGGCTGAACTCATTGAAGCGCAACAAGTAAGTGGTGCTTAAATGTTGATTGGACGTGATAATGACTCTTTCTTTGCTTTAGACGGGCCTGAACTCTTATGTCGGTTTTGACACCATCACCCAACAAATCGAAAAGAAGTCTCTTAAAAGAGGATTCCAATTCAATGTGATGGTTGTTGGTAAAGCAAACCAAGATGATGGTTGGCTGTTGGGGTTATTGACTTTTGTACTTTATACTTTGTGTAGGACAATCGGGTCTTGGAAAGTCCACGTTGGTCAATACTCTTTTCGCTTCTCATCTTATCGAAAGCAAAGGTCGTTTAAATGCTGATGAACCCTCTCGCCAGACTACTGAAATCGAAGCTGTGTCCCATTGTAAGTCTTTTTATCAAAACAGGTAGCTTTTCTAGAAAATTTATCTTTTTCTTTTGTATAGTGATTGAAGAAAACGGTGTGCGTCTCCGTTTGAACATTGTGGATACGCCTGGCTATGGTGACCAAGTGAATAACGAAAACTGGTAAGTGTGCCTCCTTCCCCAAACCAGAGCAACACTCAAACTCGTGTTTGATATCTATAGTTGGGAACCTATTATCAAGTACATCAAAGATCAACACTCTGCTTACCTTCGCAAGGAACTCACTGCCCAACGTGAACGTTATATCCAAGATACCAGAATCCATTGCTGTCTCTTCTTTGTCACTCCTTCTGGCCACTCGTAAGTAACACCACATGAATCTCTTCTCTCCTAACTCCTGCTTGATCTAGTCTCAAACCCATCGACATTGTCGTCCTGCAAAAGCTTTCTGAAGTGGTGAATGTCGTCCCTGTCATCGCCAAATCCGATTCCCTCACCTTGGAAGAACGTGAAGCTTTCAGACAAAGAGTAAGTGGTATCGAAAGGCTATCATTGTACTGACCTCTTCCCTTATTAGATCAAGGCTGAACTGGACTTCCATAACATCAACTTGTATCCCTATGCTAGTGAAGAAGATGACGAACAAGAGCAATCTCTCAACGAAAGCATTCGCGTAAGAAGACTCAAAGCCAGCTGGATCTTACCATCACTAATCCACGTATATTCTCTACTATAGGAACTAATTCCATTTGCTGTGGTTGGCTCTGAACGAAACGTTGTCATTGATGGAAAGGCTGTCCGTGGACGTAAAACTCGCTGGGGTGTCATCAGTGGTAAGAAGAAGAAGAAGGGGGTGGTGAATAGGAGTAGTAGATACGGGGCAAAAAGAGATAGGAGAGATATGTGGATGCAAACCCACTTAACACTGCTTTCCTTTTTTGATACACCTAGTTGAAAACGAAAACCATTGTGAATTTGTCCATCTCCGCAACTTTTTGACTCGAACTCATTTACAAGATCTGATTGAAACCACGGCGATGATTCACTATGAAGCCTTCCGTGCGAAGCAATTGTTGGCCATCAAGGGGTCTGCTCAACCTTCCAATGCTTCCACTCCTATGGCTTCCCCTGCTGCTCCTTCCGCCAACCCTGCATCTCCTTCCAATGCAACCAGTCCCACATCCTCTTCTGCTAGGTAAGTCATAAGGAGGAGAGGAAAGAGATCAAACCCTGATCTCACCTCTTCCTTGCTGTCTTTCTCTTTAGATCGGTCCCCGCTTACGCTTAGTTTTACTTTTTTTTCTCCTTTACATATACATAGTTAATACTCTCTCTTTCTCGCCTTTTTTTCTACTTGGAAAAGAAAATCACCCTGGTTTCCTTATATCATTTTTGCTAGTTACTCCCCCCCTTTTATCCCCCTCTTCTCCCCCTCTTTCTTCTCTTCAAATAAATCTTTTATACTACACACTAAACGAAGGTTACTGTTTGTCAATACATTCAGGGACCTGTCCTTCATCGCATGAATCCGAATCTGATATTTCAAACCCCGACTCTTCACAATGATTGATGAATGGGTTGTTTATTTACACTGATGAGCTAATTTAGGCCTATACTAATACACCAAATCCATCGCCAATGTATCAAGGAGAGCGATGCTGTCAAAAGTGGTGCGTTTTGATATCTATGGAGGAAGACTGTATGCTGCAAAGGTTTTTTGATCATGT
>LT551908.1:57200-68029 GCA_900079185.1 Absidia glauca
AGAACCGAGATGCTGCTGCTGCTGCTCAGACTTGACTTGGATTTTGTGCACATTAAGGATTTACTCTGTCAAGCGACGAGGTAGACAATAAAAAAGGGTCAAAGCTTGGCGCACTGGGTGATTTGTACCGCTACATACCAGAGTCTTTGAGATCACTGAAGCTTATGCAAAAGAACAAAGTCATGGAGATGGGTTAACGTAGGTTTTTTTATTGACTGAATTAGACTTTGCTTAAGCTACATGTCCTAGTGGATGGCAGGGGTTGTCATGGAGTGACTAATCTAGTGTAATGAGCTAAGGAAAAGGGGACCAGTGTTATCCATAGTATCGGTAGTAGTAGCGTTGGGAATGGGTCAAGGGATAGTGCACTTTATCAGTACAATGGCTAGGGAATCTACTATGGACAAGATGAGTGCACCAAAAAAAAAAATTGCGAGGGTTTCCCCATGTTTTTTACATTTGAAAATTTTAAAAGTGCCTTTTTGAGTGACATGAGGCAGTGGTGGGGTCGTCATTAGCATCGTCGTCGTCTTTATCGTCGTCGTCATCGTCGTACTCGATCTAGTGTCAAAAGAAAGAGGGGCGATGCAAAAGGCAAAAGGTTAGTAATGGTAAGCAAAAGATAAACATGACGTGAGAAGGGAAGAGTTACCGGTCGTTTGTTCGTTTGCTCGTTCGTTCGTTCGTTTGTCGTCATGGAGTAAATAATATGACAATGGGAGGCAAAAAAGTAATGACGAGGGGAAGAAGGAGCAAAAATAAGGGACGGGCAAAATAAAAAGATTTGTAGCCAAATCGGGGTTTGAAATCTAGAGTGCCCAGGCACACATTGTTGGAGGAGTGTGTGGGCAGAATCGTGTTCCTGAGCTTCAATTTGCAGCAGATCCTTATCATATCTGAGTGAGCATGCTACTAAATTGTAACGCTATGATGGTGACTTCACTTTTGAATGACCGGTAGGCTAGATCAGAGAAGATCGAATGTTGCCAAATGGGATGGCAGGGGTGGAGTTCCATCATGATCAGCGAGCCTTGTAGTATCAAACGTATAAATGATCGGTTTTCAGTTTTTGACTTGACTATTTCGCCTTTTGAGCTCTATCTACACTAGCACCATGTGTTCCTGGCATCCTTCAGTCCAGCAAACCAAAAATCTAACAATTTTTTCAGGCACCGCTTTTTACCAAAAAAGGATGGACGATCCCCCATGAAAAGTGTCACTTTTTGCTGGACATCGATTTTCCCGAGAACGAGATAACAAACCTCATTGTAAATTTCACACGAAAAGAGTCAAACGTCTTATCTACCGAACGGTATTAAGGAGGCTGGGTATTGGTAGATGAAAGACCCACTTCGGGGCCACTGGAATCAGTAGCTATTTGAAGGCTTAGTGTAGTGTTCAGAGAAGTATACAATGCAGGCATACTTCAATTTTGGTACCTTTTGATAGATATACATTCTATCTTTATCGATGTGGAATTTGAAGACGGGTTATCCATCTCGGTTTGGTACCAAAGGCAACTTGTTCCAAAAATTTACAGCTGGAATCGAAAAAAAGTCAAATGTGTTTGCCGCCCGCCCACTTAATTTCGCACCCTGCCTTTTTCAAACTCTTATGTGGGTAGGTTAAGACTTGACGTGCTGGTGCATGTCAGAGCCAACATAAAGACTAGAACATGTTACAAAAAAGTAAAGTCAGGGAGATGGTTTCAAGCAGGGTTTTATTGAATGGATGAGAATAGGGTCAAGCTAAATGTAGGACTTGCCATGAAGTTACTAATCTAGTGTAATGAGCTACCGAAGGAAGAAAAGAAGAGCTGGTCAGCGGTGTTAAAAGTATCAGTGGTAGTGCATACATGGAATGGGCCAAGGAATGGAGTGCTTCAAAAGTGCATTGGGTAGGGAATCTATCATCAAAAAGTGCGAGCACCGAAAAAAAAAATTCAAGGGTTTCCCCATGGTTTTACGTTTGAAAAATTCTAAAACAGCCTTAAAAAGCGATCTAAAGCAGTGGTCGAGTCGTCATTATCGTCATCGTCATTGCTATCGTCGTCGTCATCGTCATTGCTATCGTCGTCGTCATCGTCATTGCTATCGTCGTCGTCATCGTCATTGCTATCGTCGTCGTCATCGTCGTAGCGATTCTAAATTCGAAAGAAAGATGAATGATGTATAGGGCAATTGGTAGTCATGGTAAGCAAGAGGAATGCTGAGAAGAAGAGTCTTACCGTTCGTTCGTCTTCGTTCGTCATGGTTGTTGCCGTTCGTGGTGCGGTGGTAATGTCAGTGGGAAAAAAAAGTAATGGCGGAGCAAAGAAGAAGCAAAGAAAAGAAAAGAGTGCGAGGAGAATTCATATCAATGTTATTGCTGTGATCGGAGTTGAAATTGAAATCATTCGTCCCTGATTTTATTCTTTCCTTCTCTCCAAATCCTTCGATCCTCTTGGCGATCTTAATGAAACTCCCTTTTAAGCCGACTTTATCACCTGAAAGTACCCTCGGTGGTCTTTTTTCAAGCAGCTGTCGTATCTCAAAGGTGACATTCTCTTCGAGACCGAAACAAGAAAAGGCGTTGTCGCTACAAGTACCTGCCGGACCTCTCTCTCTCTCTCTGTGATCAAAGGTAAAACGACAGCATTACGGCATAGGGATAAAGCTGCGGGGCACTCATGCTTTTGTTCCTTAGGGTGACCAGCATTGCCAAAACGGATAAAAGTGGATCCTTCGGGTCTTGAATAACATGCGCATGATTCCAACATGATTGAATCCCCTTCTTTGCAGAAAAGCCGGTCTCCTCTTACTCAACGGTAAGCGAGCAATCATGGTCCCACACTAATCTTAACCTTTTCCCCTTTGATAAAGATGTGCAAACCTGACCTTTCAATGAACAAAAGGGGGGACCCGATGGAACCCTTTGACTACCAAGAAACTCAAGAAACGACAATGGCCGGGTCGCAGAAAACGGCGGTATGTCACAAAAAGGAAACCTCCGTACGCTGTCATGACACGCCCACACAGCAATCCAGGTCATAATTAGCTTATTAGTGAAATCTGCAACATTCGACTCCGCTTCCAGCTCATGCATCCTATGTAGTTATGATACCATCTTTTTAAATAAAAAGACACTGATTTATGGGGCCCTTTTTCCAATAGATCAGGTGACGATGTACGTTTGATTGCTTACCAAAGCCATTGAAACATGCCACTTTTTTTTCTTTCGCTATGTCTCTCAGAAATTTTGGTTGGGGGGTGGGGAGACAGAATGCTTAATTCAAACCCCGCTCAGGACGAGAGCAGAAATGGTAGGAAATGGGAAGACAAGGGGCGCCGCCCTGATGAGGATACCCTCCCCTCCTCTTGGTATAAGCGTAGAAAGAGAGGTACAACCACATGAAGAGGGTACAAGAGGGTCAAAGCGAAGTTTCCCGAAAGTCGTAAAAGTTTCTGAGAGAGCAAGAGAGAGAGTGAGAGAGGGCTAGGAGAAAGAACGTGCCCAACAAAACTGAATTGCTGATGACAAAAATGAATGCGGGGTAAACAAAAGATGGAAATTTCCAAAGTCCATTCGGTTACACAAGCAATCAAAAGGCTGGCCCCATCGTAATCAGATTCATATAGGGTACAGGACTGGTAGAAACCGATATTGTCCGTTGCACTTTATTCAAAATAAGACATGTGAGAAACATAATGTAAGGGAGAAGAGCAGGCTAGGGCTAACTAGGTAACTAGATTACTAACTGGTGAAGATGGGGGGATGGGGAAGATCCTACACTAAAAAACCTTGTTTCCAATACCTCGGAAGGGGTCCATGCCTAGGCATGAAAGGGTCTAAAAGATGGATTGTCGGTCACTATCGCTACACACCCATATGAATTGCACCATCCGTTGTATTGCTTGTAGTTTCAGCCCTATCGCACCATTCATCATGTTCGTTCGCCATAGAGATCGGATAAGATGACCTAATGTAGACAGACAGCAAAAGGCAACCCATGTGGTACTGACTATGCCAAGGAAGTCACCATGCTTCTTCCTACATAAGTGGTATATGGAAATAAACGTCAAATTCATTTCGTTTCCCCACACATGTGATGGTATAATTCCCATCTTCCTTACTTACGATTAAGAAAGGCTAGCCGAGGAGTCCTTTAAGCTATACTTGCGAGACCAAAGAAAAAATGTTGTTGTTAGTAATAATCCTGATCCTGATCGTGTCTACCGTACTGGGCGGCACGGTATAGTACATGGTCTGTTCATTCTATTCTTGCTTACTATTCTGTTATGGCAGGGGGATTATCGGCAAGATTGCATGTGATAGGTATCGCTCAGAGAGAGAGAGAGAGAGACAGAGAGACAGATACGGGGGGTGAAGATCGGCCGTGCCATTCCTCCTCTTACCAATTGGTGCGGTTGTTGATCTGATCGTTATGTCGGGGTGTCATCGGAATTGAGTTTGAATCATAAAATAGCGACATCGATGCAACAAGCAAATGACAAATACAGTAACCGGGATGGATCGCATGGCTGAAAAAGATACCTATCCAAACACTATGGTATTGTTAGAAAACATGGCGTAAAGTCTTTGACTGTCAGCAAGCCTATTGTAATGCATTTTTTATGTGCCTTACCTTCTTTGTGCCTGGGTCTTTTCGGAAAGCAGTGCTTAATCAAGCGTACGGAAGTGTTGAAGCAGTGAATGTCTATCAATGTTGATACAAGAAGAGTGAGATAAGAAGTGAGTTTAGTGACTAAATGTTCTGTATTGGTTGGAGTCTTGATAATAAGAACGTTTCTCCTTTTTAACGATACCATGTCGACCAAGATGGTTGAGACCAAAAGATCAAGGGGGGCGACTTGTAGCAAAGTGTTGTCAAGGGCTCCGAGGATCGTGATAGGCACAAACTACAGTGAGAGGAATATAGGGTTATTGATAGTGGTTGGAATGGGGTTGCTAGTAATAAGGTATAATGGTAGAGAATGGAGATGTATGGGCTTTGTATTCTTCATATGAAAAAAATAGAGGAAGAAGGAGGGAATTGGAATCCAATCTCCGTCAACATCCTCATGTCCCCCCATTTTTCAACGCACTGACATTTAAGACTCCGCCCTTCTCACGGTAAAAAGTGATTTGCATAAGCAAAGAGAGAAATGATTAAGGACGGGGAACTCTATTTGGAATGCGAGCGAAAACTTAAGGGTATCGTATCAGGATATGAAACTTCCCGTCCTCTATACAAATAGATCGTAAGAATAGTGCGGGAGTGAGAGATGATTCTTCACATGAAAGGCTCCTTTTTCACGCCATGGAGACTTTATGAAAACATCGAAAGTTGTTTTGTTTTACCTTGCCAGCACAGACTTTTTGCTTTGCCATGTGATTCCTCGAGGAGAAAGGTGGATGATGAGCCCAAGGTGAGGCAAGTGAGGAAAGTGTGGTGTGATTGGCGGGGTTTGAAAGTGTTTCAAATCAAGAACCCACGGGGAGGGGCTGCACAGAGCATATGAGGAGGAACTGAAAAGGGGCAAAGGCAATGCTGACTGAAGACTTTTTCTCTTTTTTTTTCTCGCACGAATTCTTCGTACATAAGCGGAGTAGATGATCTGGAAAGATGATTACCCCACACGCATCACACCACCCACTAACTGGCTGACTGATAAAAACGTGCGAAAGTGAAGAACAAATAAGGGTCTTATCAAATCATCAACTGGGGGGAGTGGAACGAAAAAAGTTGTGTAAGCAAAAAAAATTTTATGCTATCAAATCCCGAATCTCCTCAACTTTCTATTTTTGGCTGTCGGACCTGAAAATGTCCCTCATACCACCCATATAAAAAGGAGGGGGTAAGTTTCGATTTCCCTTTCCCTTTACTTTTCTTTCTCTTACAATCTCTACTACTACTATTCTTACTATACATGGATTATCAAGCTGCTTCCAGTTTACTATCACTGTCATCTCCTGTGGGCCCTCAGCATAAACGACCTATTGCTGTCATCGACAAGGCCAACGTACCAAGACCTTACAAGTGCCCGATCTGTCCCAAATCATTCTATCGCCTAGAACATCAAACTCGGCACATCCGAACCCACACTGGCGAAAAACCTCATCTGTGCACCTTTGCAGGCTGCGAAAAACGATTTTCACGCTCAGACGAATTGACCCGACATATCCGAATCCATACCTCACCAAGCAAGAAACGAGGGGATCGCAAGCAAACTTTACTACCATCAAAACGTGTACATCTTACCACCCCCGCCACTGAATCAACACCAGCATCTTCATCAGCATCTTCATCACACTTGATACCATCATCGTCCCCAGCATCCAAAAAGCAATTCTTAAAGTCGAACCCACCATCACCGGCTTTATCAGTTGCCAGCATCGAGTCGGACAATGAATTTTTATTTACCCCTGAAACATCTCCTACATTGTCCCCTCGTCGTATCTTGACACCCGTTGGATCACCAAGGCAATCTCCCATGACAACCAAGCTGCCTCCCTTGGAATGCAAGCAATACGAGTTCCAAAACATGAAAAAGGGTTTCTCAACGGTTGGTGCCGAACCAAGTCTACTTGAACTCTTCGATCGTCCACCTCAAGCTCGGGTATTGCCTCCCATCCACTCTACATCTTTCTCTTTACCCTCCATTCATTCAATCCTCCCTCTTTAAAAAATCTTTTCCCTCTCTCTCTCTCTCTCTTGTATAGTCTCTTCATCTTTCATTTAGCATCATCATGTGTAGATTAGTCAGTTTGATTCATATTTTCCCTCCTCTCTCTTATCATATGTCTCTTTCCAATAAAAAATCATATCATGTACAGTAACCCATTCAATGATCCCGCCCTCTCCCGACCGAACCTGAGTTTGAAATCCGGTTGATAGTTGTGATTTGATTTGATTGGCGCTTGATGTGGAGGAGATACGGAGAGCAATCATTGGTCATCCATTGGTGGGTTGGCTTCCAGTTCTGGAACTTGAATTCAAGCCGCAGGAGTTGGAGCGGCGTTTCAATACAGCGGAGTTTAAATATATTCTCGCTCACCTAAAAAAAAAAGTGACTTTAACCAAGCTCTCCTTTTGATCTTCAAGCTCCGTCATTTCTTCCTTTTTTCTTTTTTTCCACCTCACTCCCCCTCCTCATTCGTTTACTTTTCCTCCAAGATGGCATACATGAAAGAACAAGGTATGCATTCAAGAACAAAGGGTTAGTAATCTATGCATATAGTACTCACTGGTTTGCATTCCATTGTTGTTAGGACGAAAACGACGATACTCAGAAGACGAAGAAATGGGAGACGCAACACCACCCACTCGCACGTTTACGATAAAGCAACAACAGCAACAACATCGAGATGACTGGAAACGGAGCAAAACCGGCCTGACAAAGAAGTCCCCGCTGAATCTTAAACTTGGTAAGTGTTTACATTGAGCTAAGGTAGACGATGACGCATGACTCATATGATTTGTTTAGCAACCATGGATAAGGAAAAACTGTTGCAAGTATTGGCCTCTTTATTGGAAAAGCAACCTGAACTCAAGCACGACATTATGACGTACATCCCAGCACCCACCATTCCTTCAGCCATGGCGGTTTTGAATGACAAAGAAAAGAAACTGCATGGGAGTTTCCCCTACAACAAAGCCGGGCCACGACTGGATCAATATACGTTTTCTCGTGTTAGGGAACCACTCTTGGATTTGATTGTAAGTTCTCCAGCACAGCGACGATGATAGGGGCTAACGATTTCCGTTATTATCTGTGCAATAGGATACGATCACTCAATACAGCCATCACTTTGTATCAGCCACCATCTTCCCTACGGTTTGCTTTACGTATTTGGATCAAGTGACGCACTTTGCACATCGATTACCGACCTGGGGGATAGATCAACACAATCAGCCTCGACTAGATCTATATAAAGACTTGACCTTATTTTGGATCCAGGCTATCCAGACGACTGCCAGCAAATTATCGCACGATGCCACCTTTCATGCCGACACAATTGGACTTTGGGCGAGGAACCTGGCTCATCACAACACCTTAGCGAATGGACTGCTGGATAATGCGATCTATGAATTCAATCAACGTCTATTGCAACCAACAACAGCCACAGCCACAGCAGCACCTACAGCACCATTCGCAGTAACAACTCCATCATCATCACAATCACAATCATCACCCTTCAATCCATATGATTTCCCTTCATCAACCCTTCCTCCTAGCGCCTGCCATCCTTCCCCTGTCACCACAATCACTCCCTCTCCCGTCGTGGGTTATGCTGACCTTCGAAGATAGTTACATCTGTTCCCTCCTCCCTTCATTTTAGTATATGTCAAACAAGCCCTACACACACGCAAACACATACACATTCACACTCACATTCTCTTTATATCCTTTTTATGTCTTCGTACTTCTTTTTGATCTCTCTCACTCTTGATATCATACACACAATAAAGCGCTCTATCACATTTTTTTAATCTTGTTTTGTTTACGCCAAGGATGACGATGATAGGCAGAAAGCGGCTGACAGAAAGGGCAAAACGGGAATCCGGTGTCAAAGGGCCGATGGTTTTTATCATTCAGTTATAGACATCTTTTTTTTTTTTTCTTGGCATGGTGGGCCCTTACACACCCTGATTTCAAACCCCGCCGCGGTGGGGTATAAATCGAAAAAGACCTCTCTCTCCCTTTTCGATTTGTTTTTCCCTTTCTTTCTCTTTCTCCACCATGACTGAAATCAACAATGCCTCCCCTACTTCCACCATTTCTTCGGAATCATCACCACATCCCTCCGCCTCTTCTTCATCTTCAAGACGCCCTCAATCGATGGTAGTGGAAACCTTGGGCGCGACAACCTCGGAAACCAAGGAAGGCTTACGAAAGATCAACAACTATCTGCTAAAGAAGGAGATTGGCCGTGGTGCTTTTGGAACTGTCCATCTTGGCATAGACACCATTACCAACACGGAGTATGTAAGTGGGTATACAACCATGCAAAGCTTATGAATACTAACCCCCATCTTTATCTTTTGCAGGCCATCAAGGAATTCAGCAAGTCTAGGTTACGTCGGAAGGAACAGTCAGAAATGTTAAGAAAACGGGGCGGGTTAGCTGGTCGGCCTCGTGGTCGTGGTCGTGGTATCGGATTGGGTGTGGGAAGGGAAACCGCGGCTGCTACTGCCTCGCCTGGCTCATCGAATCCTTTGGATCTTGTACGTGGTGAAGTGGCTATTCTCAAAAAGCTTCATCATTCTAACGTGGTCAAGTTATACGAAGTCTTGGACGATCCTAATGATGATTCTATTTATATGGGTAAGTGGATGATCAGATACATGGGGCGGCAAGGGCTGAACTCGTTTTCTTTCTATAGTGTTTGAAATGGCACATAAAGGTGTCTTGATGGACATCTCCATGGATGAAGTCTCCACTCCCTACTCGGAAGATCAGGCCCGTCACTACTTTAGAGAAATGATCTTGGGCATCGAATACTGTAAGTCCCTTAATAAGAAATCACTCCTTGTACTCACTTTTTCTTTTACAGTGCACAACAACGATATTGCTCATAGAGGTAAAGAAGACCAGCTGGCGTAATTGCACTTTGACTAAACGAATCAACCATTTAGATATCAAACCAGATAACTTGCTTCTGTCCAACGACGATATCCTCAAGATTGTAGACTTTGGTGTATCGGAAATGTTTATCAAGGGCAACGACAAACTGAAGAAATCTGCTGGCAGTCCGGCGTTTATGGCCCCTGAATTATGCAAAGCCCATCATGGTGAAGTCTCTGGCAAGGCCGCTGATATCTGGTCCATGGGTGTGACTCTCTACTGTCTTGTCTATGGCCATTTACCTTACTCTAGCACTAATCTCATTGAGCTCATGGACAAAATTAACAATGATCCGTAAGTGAATACACACACATTGGTTATACATATTGACTCGAGATTTCTTGTCCCCCCCCTGAATTGCAGGATAGACTACAGTGGAAACCAAGACATATCGCAAGATCTCTTAGACGTATTGCACCAATGCTTAGATAAGGACCCGGCGACAAGAATAACCATGCAATCCCTACGTCAACATCCCTGGATCACACAACATGGCACTGACTTGTTGATCTCTGAAGAAGAAAACTGTGAAATGGTGGTTACTGAAGTGACAGCCGATGATATCCACAATGCCATCAAGAGCATTGCAAGTATCCTAACTGTGGTAAGTAAGAAGGGTGCATAGGAAAGACAGGTGGTAATCATAGTGGTTCTCTCTTTCTTCAGGTCAAAGCCGTCGCCAAGTTTAAACGCCATTCTCGATCCTTATCGCAACAATCACTGAGTAAGATCATGGTGCCTACACCCACGAATGCGGCCATCGACGAAGAAAAGGGACAAGATCAACAGACCTTACTTGCTGAAGCCACTTCTTCTTTATCCCTGAAATCACCCACCCATGCTTAGATAGCGTCCCCTTGCATTCGAACCTTCTCTCCATTATTTGTCTAATATAGTCTTGTCTTTTATAACTCCAACTGACCCTAAAACCCTTATCTTATCCCCCCAAACTTAATATACTTTGAAATAAAAGTGAATGATTGTCTATGGTATGAAAGTGTAGACTATGTGTGTAGGTATGTGATACAAAGAAGATGGCGATGGCATTGTTACAACTTGAAATGGAGGTTGACACAGTATACCTGCCAGCCATATTCCTAACTTGAGCGAAAGAACGGAGATTCCGCTGTTGTTGCTCAGGCTTGACTCTTAGTGTGTACAACAAGAAATTTACTCTGTGTTCCAGTGTATGATTGAACGAATCTCACTTTTTTTTTTTTT
>LT551908.1:68453-78500 GCA_900079185.1 Absidia glauca
TGCTCAAAAAGGCACTTTTAAAATTTTTAAATGTAAAAAACATGGGGAAACCCTCGCAATTTTTTTTTTAGGTGCACTCCCATACCATTGTAGAATCTCGTAGTCCAAGTTACTAATAAAAGTGTACCAATTCTTTGCCCATACCCTTCCGCTACTATCTTTGATACTTTTACACAGCTTGACCGTCTTTGCCCGCCTCCATTTGATTGATTTTTACAGTAGCTTAGTCATTCTCATTACAACCCGTCGCCATTTACACATTAGCTTAACTCCGGCCTCAAACATAGTCTGTACCATAGTCCATTAATCCTATTGTACCAATAAAAACGTTGTATGTATGCGAAGATAGACCTTACGAACATGTACATGTCATTAGATTCATTACAACTATTAAACCAATGATGTTTTCGGAGTTGTCAATGATGAGCTACTCATCTGTAGTTTGGTCTTTATAATGTACATGGTATAGTCGTGGTGGTGGATTTGAAAAACGTCTTTCGTAGGATTATTCAAGTAGGTTTTATTGATGGGATAGGGCTAAAGGGCTATAATACAGGCTATGTTTGGGGTCGTAGTTAAGCTAATGTCTAATGGCAACAAGCCAGAAGCGGAGTTTGAACGTTTGGCTGGCATGAAGGGCACCCAGATCTTTTTGAAAAAATAGCACAGGGGCACCATCCTTCGAGCCCGTTTGATCAGTTTTTGGATACCTAGTTCAGGACATCGTGTATGTACAGTTTATTGACAAGTGAGACAAGACAAAAGAAAGTAGAGATAGAGAGACAGCAAAAGTAAACACTATGAGGGGGGGTAGAATGAAGATAATAAACACTAAGAGTAAGAATGAGAAGAGGGGTAATAAATGGGGAAAGGACTAGACTTGACGCCAGTACTGAGGTTGTTGAGGTTGGGTTTGGCTATACCCATTCGCACCGGAATGATAAGGCTGCTGCTGCTGTTGTTGTTGTTGATATAAAAACACCTGTTGTTGCTGCTGAGATTGATATTCCGGATACTGGGATTGGTAATTTCCATGGTGTTGCATGACTGGCGTCTGATAGTTGTGTTGTTGTTGTTGTACTGGAGGGGGCTGCTTTTCTGATCTGTTCAAAAGATCCTTTGGCTGGCTAGCTCCGACCGGTTGCATTTGCTGATTCTGCTGCATGTTGCTATATGTTTGCATTTGAGGAGCGGTGGAGGGATATGGGTGTGTTTTGTCGTAGGAGAGTCCCTGCGAGGCATTGGTGTGAAGCATACCGTTCTCGTCGTAAACGTGTTGGTTTGTGTAGTCTTGATAAACAGGGTTGGCTTGTTTTCCATACATGGGGTTGGAGTTCATATAAGATGCCTGAGGTTGGTGTTGTTGTTGTTGAGGTTGTTGTTGTTGAGGCATTTGCTGCGTTTGCTGAGGAGTTTGATATTGTTGAGAGGCGTGCTGTTGTTGATATCCGGTTGGCTGGTAAGCTTGGTATTGACTAGGCACATAGTAGTAGGAGTAGTAACCACCTCCGTTCTTGTACATTTGACCTTGAGGTTGTTGTGGGATTTGTATGGTTGATGCGGATGTGTTGCTGCCCATCATGGTTAGTGAGGTAGGTGAAGGGACCATGCCTTCCTGTGGGTTGGAGAACTTGCCACGGCCATAGGTATGCACATTGTCGATTGCTGGCGATTGGTTGTAGGGGTTAGACTCGTAGTAGTTCTAATCAAGCATTTTGAGATGTTAGCGCACAAATTGACAGAGGATGGCTTTCTTTTTCATCATTTTCACTTTACCGTGGATCGTTGGTAGTCATAATTGTAGTCGGGGATTGCCGTCATGCCTTGAGCGGCAAAGCCGTGTATTTGACCATTTCCAGGGACAGGATTTGGAGGATAGGGTACATACGAGTTGATTTGAGCATCGCTGGTGTAGTGTTGATGTTGGACAGGAAAAGGCTGCTGAGAAGGCTGTTGATAGGATTGGTATTGGTGATTGAACTCTTGGACTGGTGGTTGAGTTGGGATAGGTGGCTGTTGGTGGATCGGTAGTTGGGCTTGAGGTTGGCTATTATATACACTGGCATCAGCGCCACGGTTGACCAAATCAGATGGCACTTCAGGGCTGATGATTGTCGCTGCTGTCGATCCTGCCGCTGCTGCTGTCGTCGATGCCGCTGACGATGATGATGATATGTCCGCTTGAGTAGACGTATTGGTGAAAAATGCAGTTAATGGCACTGGTACGGGTGTAGTTGTTGCTGTCAGCGTTTGTTTTTCGTTTTGTTCGTACTGTTGCTGCTGATCATCGTGGTTTTGTTCTTGGACAGGTGCTGTTTCAGAGACGATAGGTTGCTCTTCACCATTGGATAGGTTGAGACTACCAAATTGCATGCTGACGTTTTCTAAACCAGGCCCACCACCGGGAAGTACCACAGCTTCTTCTTGTTTCAGTCGACGTACCGGGACTTTTCGAAATGCCAAAGTCTGTTGCTGCTGCTGCTGTTGTTGTTCTTCTTGTTGCTGTTGCTCTTGCTCTTGTTCTTGTTGTTCTTGCTGCTGTTCCTGAGATGAAATCTGCTGTTCTTCGCCCTTGTTGCTTGTCTTCTGTTGCTGTTGTTGCGCAATTTGTACGGTGTTGTCGTCTTCCTGTTCCAGTAAAACTTCATTTGTTGCATGAGAATCGATTGCCACCGTAGGTTCTACTGGAATGGTCGAGAGATCTGGTGTTTCCTCGGTTATGATGAGATTGTTGTCATCTATGGGTCTGTCGCCGCCATCATCGCCACCAGTGGTATCGTTTTGAGGTTCGTCTGGTTCGATCACCTTGTCGTTATCATGATCTGTCGCTTCTTTTGTTTCTGGTTGTACTGTTGATGGTGCTGGTGGTTCCGGCTTTATTGGCCCTCTAATTGAATGGAGAGGTAGCGTAAGATGACTGCCATGCTTTTACATCAGGGGTATTCACTTACTTCAGTACGCTTGCCCATGATGGTTTCTTTTCCTCTTCTTCTTTTTCAATAGCCCTGGGAGGTTCATCGGTGTCCTTTTTGTTGCCGTGCGATTTGTCACCAAATTTGCCACCTAGACACCAGGGTTCATTCAAATACAGAGTCAATTTGTATGCGATGAATGATGAATGTATGATTATTACTTACGTGATCTCCCGGTCCTTGACTTGGCACCACGAGACGCATCTAGAGTGTACAGTACAGTAACAGGTCAGTTCAGTCCAGTCAGTTATCAACAAAATAGGCTTACCTCGAGTTCCATCTGATCTCTTTGGGTTGGTGCTGTCAGTGCCATTAGTGCTTGCTTGTCTTTGTTGAGCTTTCGACTTTTTGGTTTTCACCTGGTCCCATTGATTGGCATGTCCTGGAGTAGAAGAGTGGGTCAGACGTACGTAGCTTCACTTTTTCAATGAAGAGAACTTACCTTCCATGATACGGCCAATTGTCAAATCGAGGTCCCCATTGGCTTCATGCATAGCAGCAACAAGGTCTTCTTGACTCCAAGCAGGGAATAGTTCACGTAAGGTCGGTAGTTGTTGCCGGTATAGAATCTTTAGGGTCTTGAAGTCATTATTGGAGCCGTTGTTGGTTTGAGGAGATCGTCTTGATGAGCCAGTACGAGGAGGCATCTTGTTGTAAATAATTCAAGTCGAATATGGATAAGCTTGATGGAATGGAATGGAATAGAGTAGATATAATGTTCACACTGGGAAGGGAAGAAAGAGAAGAAAGAAAGAAGAGGAGTGAAAAACAATTGGGGGAGCAGAAAAGTCGGACTTTGCTATTCGGTCATTTTTCAATCAGCGCGACCAGTAAAGTGGCTTGGTTTGCCGCTTCTTACTCCCCCCCCTTTTTTTCTTTCCATGCTCCAATGTAATCAGATATGTCATGATCCCGTACAAACACAAGTCTTGGACGATTATATGCATGAATCACTCTATAGGAATCAGATATGGGCAGTGAAAAAAGTCAGAGTGAGTCTTGTCATGACTAAACAATCGTGGGCCTCAGGGCAAAACATGAGCCTATAAAAGGCACTGTATCAACGGTTTTTATATCTAGAGTCTCATGTTGGCAACTTTCTGATCTGTCCTGGCAATGACCTTCAAAATGATGGTGCCTATGTCGGGGTTGAAAATGGTTTCTTCCAGTTTGTCAATGTGAGTGTAAAATGATTTCAGGTCAAATAGTGTATTGGAAGTATTGATAGTTGCAATGTTGTTGGACTATTCTAGCTGTCGAATTCTACCCTTCACCAGGTTGTTATCCATATTTCTCTAGTTGTTGTCCCCTACCTTTGATCACCGCTTTGGGCTGACGGCCTGAATTCGGGGTTTGAAAATAATCTGGAACATTTTACACTCCGATGGTCGATGAGGATAAAAAAAGCTGCAAAGTCACGCCTCTCTTTTACATTTCCTTCTGCTTTACTACTTTGCCCTCTTACACGATGGCTAACATATCAACTGAATTCATTTCTATTGGATGCAACCGTACTACCCATGCTGCTGCCTGGGCCGCTAATGGTCTTGTAGCTTTTGGCGCTGACCAATTCGTCGCTCTGTATGATCCATTGGTAAGGAAAAACAACCACTAAAGTAGACTACGAACTAACGAAGCTTCCTGTTTATAGGACAAGCACAGCCAAGGCATTAAAGAAACGTTACCCGGGCACAAGGATCGTGTTATATGTGTTGACTTCATTGAACGAGGTAAGGACGACAAAGGATCTACTTGCTAATCGAAGCCTTGCTCACCGTTGTTTTGTATGCAGGTTATGAATCCGATCCCGATCAGCTTGTCATTATCTCTGGCTCGGCCGATCATACCGCCAAGATCTGGAAGAAGAATGCACAACAACAATGGGTCAATTCTGCGACTCTCGAAGGCTTTAAAGGGGCTGTGGAAACCATTGCAACGCTTCATACTGAAAAGGTGGCGGACGAGACGAAGGATTTAATTGTGGCTGGATCGGCCGACGGCAAAATCCGAGTGTGGGAACGATCTGTCAAGGATCAAGATACTGGTATGTGCAAAACAGAGTAGGATGGGAATGCCATAGAAAGAACAACTAATGCTTCTCTTATGTCATGATAGATCAAGTGGAATGTATTCAAGAAATCGATTGCGGAAACAAGTATCCCATGTCATTGGCGCTCTCGTATCTTCCAGGAACCACAAGTAAGCACAACTCAGGCACCAGAGCTCATTGACCGATTACTGACTACAATTACAACGAAGCACCCATCTTTGCTAGCGGCCATACGGATAAGGTCATCAACATTTACACCTACCAACGAAGCTCCAACTCATTCGAAAAGGTTTATACACTCCAAGGTCATGACAACTGGGTTCGGTCGTTGGCATTTGCTACTTACACCGGTGCCCCTGCTGAACGAAGCGACGACAATGCCAGTAAAACACATACATTACAAACCGGCGATCTCATTTTGGCCAGTGGCTCTCAAGATCGGTATATTCGTATCTGGAAGATCTCACCCTACTCAGCAGAACAACAGCACACCGAGGAACAGCCCGAGGAACAACAGCAGCCCTCCGAGTCGAACGCCCTGACAAATGATCTTCTTGAAGCTCTAAAGGAAAGCGCATTGTAAGTGATGGGAAGAGAAGAGACAATGCGTCGGACATACTAAATCCAGGAACACTTCTGTTATTTTCCCTAGGACTGGTGAAGACGCTCAACTCAGCACCAAGGCGCATTTGATCAAAGTAGACAGCAACAATAATCAACAGCAACAAGAATTCACGATCATGTTTGAAGCCTTGTTGATGGGCCACGACGATTGGGTATTCAGTGTATCATGGGAACGACCTAGAAAGGTGACGATGGAAGATGGAACCACCAAATACGACCAGCCTATGCGCTTGATCTCGGCGTCTAGTGATAAATCAATGATGATCTGGAGTCCCGACGCTCTCTCCGGTGTGTGGGTCAACGACGTCCGTATGGGTGATATTGGCGGTAATGCAGCCCTGGGCTTCTGTGGCGCTCTCTTCGGCCCTGATGGAAAACAGGTCATCTCTTATGGTGCTAATGGCTCATTCCATCTTTGGAAGGAACAAGGTAACTATGAAAATGGCTGACGAAGAGAAAGAAACACTGGTGTTTAACCATAGTTCTTTCCGATAGAACAAAACCTGTGGTCTCCTCAAGTGACGATCAGTGGCCACTTTAAGCAAGTCGAACAAGTGACATGGGATCCTCAATCAAGATACCTTGTTTCTGCTAGGTAAGATCTGTATAGTTCCGTTTGACTATTTCCTAATCTCTCCCCTTTTACTAGTTTGGATCAAACCACCCGGTTGTATGCACCATGGAAACGTCAAGTGGGCGAAGACCAAATCGAAACATGGCACGAAATGGGCCGCCCTCAAGTCCACGGCTACGATCTCAAATGCGTGGCCTTCACACACAACTGGCAATTCGTTAGTGGCGCCGATGAAAAGGTGCTCCGTGTGTTCGATACACCCCGATCCTGCGTTGAAAGCCTTGCCGCACTTACCGGCGAACTAAAGATGAAGGACGAAGCCAGCAGCCGACCTTTGGGCGCCAACCTCCCCGCTCTCGGTCTCTCTAACAAGGCGGTGTTTGAAGATGAAATCGACGCCATGGCCGCCACGGACGAAAACCATGCGACGTTACAAAGCTACTCCCACTCGTCCGCCACCCCCACCTCGCTCCTCGAAACCATGATCCAGCCACCTTACGAAGAACACTTGATCCAGCATACGCTGTGGCCCGAGATGGAGAAACTCTATGGACACCTGTACGAAGTCATGTGTGTGGATGCTACCACCGACGGGAAATTCATCGCCACCGCTTGCAAGGCCTCCACCAGTGAACACGCCGTGATCCGACTCTTTGACACAACACAATGGAAGGAATTGACGACCAAGATTGCCGCCCACAGCTTGACGGTGACCCGGGTGCGGTTCTCGCACAACGATCGCTGGCTGTTGACCGTGTCTCGGGATCGCTTCTGGTCTTTGTCCGAACGCAAACAGAACCCTACAACCGGCGACATTGAATATGAATTGGTGGCGAAGAACAAGGCGCATGCTCGTATCATCTGGGATTGCGCGTGGGCTCATGACGATGCTTTGTTTGTGACGGGATCCCGGGACAAGACCTTCAAGGTGTGGCGACAGGACGACAAACAGCAATGGGTTTGTGTATGTACGATCAAGTGCCCTGAAGCGGTGACTGCATTGGACCTTGCCCCTGAATTCAAAAACGGATCGTAAGTAGCTTGCCCTGGATGAAGGATGCATAACTGATGATTCTTGGTTTGTTTAGATACCTATTGGCAGTGGGCTTGGAAAATGGACAAATACAGCTATGGACGGCATCAAAGGAATCCCCGAATGATTGGGTATTGTGGAGCCAAGTTGACCAGAGGTAATGAACTACACATTCACACACTTGGCACTCACCTGTTTTTCGATCTAGAATGAGTCATGTCGGCGTGGTGCGCTCGCTATCTTGGAGATTAACAAACAGTGGACGATTCCAGTTGGCATCCGGTGGTGAAGATCATTCCGTCCGGATATTAAATGTAGATTAGAAAGTTGGAAATGTAGATTAGAATCATCTTGATTTGTTGGTAGAAAATAAACGCATCGAGTTCATGAAAGTAAACGGACTCTCCCCTTCATATATGGTAATCCACTAGTTGTCATGTTGTAAAAAACCCCTTTTGGTTCCCTTGACAACTCTTTTGGTTTCCTTGACGACCCTTTTGGTTTCCTTGACGACCCTTTTGGTTCCCTTGACGACCCTTTTGGCCCCCCCCCTAGTTATACTCGAAGCAATAAAAATCACTACATGTATGAGATCCACTATTCTCTTTTACTGAATGCATTCAGACTTTGACATCTTTTTGCCTTGTCTCGCCATGTGGAGGCATATATTTCAAATCCCGGCGCATGAATTGGGCGTTTGAAAAAAAAAGACAGATCTTGGAAAAAATCTCACTTTTTTTGCAGCTCATTTTTCTTGTGAACGGGATGAACAACCCAACTTCAAATTCAACATAGACTCAGAAGTGCTTTTTATCTATCGACTGATACCAAGAAAGCTCAATTTCCTTGGATGACTTGCCACTTTTGATACCACTCCAATTGATCGCTTTTTGGGGGCTTCTCGTTGAGTTCACGGCCGCATATAACATGCAAATGCTTTTTTCTGGGTATCAGGCGACAGATAGGCATTGCATCGTATTGCCTGTAAAATTTGACGGTGGGTTGTCCATTTCGTTTCTGAGAAATAGGCAACTCCTTACAAAAAAAAAGCGGGTCAAAAAATCACATTTTTAAAAGTTCAGATCTTTTGATTTTCACACCCCGCCATCTGAAGAAAGGTCAGACCTTGGGAAAATTCTCACTTTTTTGGGATGGACAACCCAACTTCAAATTTGGCATAGACTTAGAAGTGCTTTTTATCTATCGACTGATACTAAGAAAGCCTAATTTTCTTGAAAGACCTGCCATTTTTGATACCACTCCAATTGGACGCTTTTGGGAGCTTCTTGAAGCGTTCACAACCGCATACTTCGTAAAAGTACTTGTTTCTGGGTATCCGTCGACAGATATGCATTTCATCGTGTTGCCTGTGAAATTTGACAATGGGTTGTCCATCTCGTTTCTGAGAAATAGGCAACTCCTTACAAAAAAAAAAGTGGGTCCAAAAATCACACTTTCAAATTTTCCAATTGTTGAAACGCAAAACTTGCCAAAAGTCTCAGAGCAGGCTTGATAACTTTCATTTAATCAAGGGCCGAGTCCCCAGTATGCCCTGTATAGTGTCACCCACCCATTGATTCATCCTATCCTATCCCATCGCCTAACTCTCTAGTCTTTTATCCTAAACCATTACCTATATATAGCCCCCTATCCTATCCTATCCTATCCTTTAGTAGCCTGGCGGTCTGTCATATCAGGCACTAGCTTGGCCAAAAAGGTGTCAACACCATAGTTTGAGCACCGTCAAGCGACGAAGTAGACAATAAAAAAAGGGTCAGGGCTTGGCGCACCGGGTGATTTGTACCGCTATATATTGAGTCTTTAAGATCACTGGAGCTTATGCAAAAGTACAAAGTTATAAAGATGGGTTAAAGTAGGGTTTTTATTGACTAAATGAGACTATGCTCGAGCGACATGTCCTAATGGGTGGCAGTGAATACTGGGCTTGTCATGCAGTGACTAATCTAGTGTAATGAGCTACGGAAAAGGAAGGAGGAGAGTAGGCCAGTGTTATCCAAAGTATCAGTAGTATTAAGCGCTGCGAATGGGTCAAGGGATAGTGCACTTTGTCGGTCCAATGGCTAGGGAATCTACTATGGACAAGATGAGTGCACCTAAAAAAAAATTGCGAGGGTTTCCCCATGTTTTTTACATTTGAGAATTTTAAAAGTGCCTTTTTGGGCGACATGAAGCAGTGGTGGAGTCGTCATTAGCATCGTCGTCGTCCCTATCGTCGTCGTCATCGTCGTAGTCGATCTAGAGTCAAAAGAAAGAGGCACGATGCAAAAGGCAAAAAGTTAGTAATGGTAAGCAAATGATGAACATGACGTGAGAAGGGGAGAGTTACCGTTCGTTCGCTCGTTCGCTCGTTCGTTTGTCGTCGTGGAGTAAGAATGACAATGGGGAGAAAAAAGTAATGACGAGGGGAAGAAGGAGCAAAAATAAAAGACGGGCAGAAAAAAAGCTCTTGAAGCGAAATCTGGGTTTGAAATCTAGAGTGTGCAAATTACCCAATGCGCCAAGTCTTGGTCGTGAAAAGAGACGAAGTGAAGTTTATTGATTGTACAGCCTGTAACATTAAAAGACTATAAGCTATATACACAATACTATTCGAAGATTTGGTCATTATGTTCGGCAAGATGGTGTAAAGACTTGTTGAGCCGGGAGCATCTTTCTTAGACGACATTGGCAGCGGTTTCGATGGTGATATTGTGCTGCTGGACAAAGCTGTTGATACTGGTGATGATCGATCTGTGCCTGTTGAAGAGTTTTCGTTCTTTTTGATGGGGGGGGG
>LT551908.1:78735-99051 GCA_900079185.1 Absidia glauca
GGTGATAGTGTCTAAAGGTAGTGGGCAAAGAAGTAGAGCTTTTCCAAGTGCAATGGCTACAGAATCTACAAAGCAAAAGTGAGTGCATTTTATGTCCTGATGTCAGAGAGCCTATATCCGTTGCCATCCTATTCAATAAACTAAGAAAGAAAGGAGCATGATGCAAAAGCCAGAAGTTAGTCGGGGTAAGACAGAGATGGACAGGGTGGTGAGAAGGAGAGTGTTATCCTGCGTTCGTCATTTAAGGTCGCTGTATAGAGGACAAGTCGTTCGTTGTGTGGTGCTAGTATCAATGGTCAGAAAAAAAAAAAGAGATGAAGAAGCAAAGAAGAGGGAAAGAACAAGCAAAGAGGGTAAAAAGTGGGCATGATATCGGGGGTTGAAACCTCAGTTGAAGGGCGCCCTGCCAAAAAAAAAAAAGAGGCTTGAGCGGACCGACGGATGTTTCAAACCCCGACAAAGAAGAAGGATCCCACTTTGAATCCGAAAATTCATCTTACTTCCTCCTTTCCCCCACCACAACTTTTTAGGGTGAGTAACATAAAGAGGATGTACGGATGGGATAGCGAATGAGCATGTTGTAGGATCAACAGACGGATGGATGGGATATGGGATGGATAGATGGATATACCTAGGATGGATGGATGGATGGATGGAGCGCTAGGGTCACCCTAACGCTCTGATGGAATGACTTGACAACTCACACACATTTCCCTTTTTTTTCTCTCTCTCTCTTACCATAGAATTGATTAAACATGGGTCGCGTCATTCGTGCTCAAAGAAAAGGTGCTGGAAGTATCTTCAAAGCTCACACCGTCGGTCGTAAGGGTGCTGCCAACTTGCGTGTCTTTGATTTCGCCGAACGTCATGGTTACATTCGTGGTCTTGTCAAGGAAATTGTCCACGATCCTGGACGAGGTGCTCCTCTTGCCAAGGTTGTCTTCCGTGATCCCTACAAGTAAGTCTCCAGACACACATATATGCCCCTCATCTAACCCATCTCTTTTTTTTTCAGGTACAAGCTCCGCACTGAAACTTTTATTGCCACTGAAGGTATGTACACTGGTCAATTTGTGTACTGCGGTAAGAAGGCTACCTTGAACATCGGTAATGTCTTGCCCTTGTCCTCTGTCCCTGAAGGTACCGTTGTGTGCAACGTTGAAGAAAAGGTTGGTGATCGTGGTGCGTTGGCCCGTACCTCTGGTAACTACGCTACTGTCATTGGTCATGGTGAAGATGGCAAGACCCGTCTCCGTCTCCCCTCCGGTGCCAAAAAGATCATCCCCTCCACTGCCCGTGCTGCTATCGGTATCGTCGCTGGTGGTGGTCGTATCGACAAACCCCTCTTGAAGGCCGGTCGTGCCTACCACAAGTACAAGGTCAAGCGTAACTCTTGGCCCAAGACCCGTGGTGTTGCTATGAACCCCGTCGACCATCCTCACGGTGGTGGTAACCATCAACACATCGGTCACGCCTCTACCATGGCCCGCGATTCATCTGCCGGTAAGTCATCAATGGAGGTTGTAAAAGGATCGTCGCTCATTCGCTTCTATAGGTCAAAAGGTCGGTCTCATTGCTGCTCGTCGTACTGGTCTCCTCCGTGGTACCAAGAAGCTCAAGGAATAGATCTATCTCCCCTTTTATCTTTTTACCATGTTGTGTTTTTATCTCTCTGTAGTGCATTCAATAAATACGAATTATGCTTTAGCTGTCAAATGGAGGAGTTTGAAATGGGATGCCCCTGAAAATCCCAAATTAACGGAGTTTGGAAAGACTATTTGACTTTTTTGTATTGCTCATCTAGATGGGATAGAATGAATTATCAAATTGGTTACGCAAAGAGGCGATGACTATGTGGGAATCAAAGACGATATCTTTTATTCGTAACAACAAGGGGGAGGGAAGGGGGCTAGACTAAGGATGATAACAAATAAAAGTACAGTGTGGATAATCTAAGAGGGGCGGGGTTGACGCTTATTGAAGGATGCAGATCTATTGAGTAAGGCACCAAGTTTTGAGGACAAGGAGTGGATGGTGGTATTAGCAGATGCAGAAGAGGCTGACCGATGGTGTCGGGTTTTCACCTTGGGAGCGGCAGCCGCCGTCGGTGGAAGAGGAGGCAGAGGTCGGTCTTTGTAGGAAGGAGGAAGTGATGGTGGTGCTTGTGTTGTTGTCGATGAGGATGAAGACAGCTGTATCGGTTGTGGCGAGTCCTGTTGTGTATCACCCATGTTGGATTGACTCGACGTACTGGTGCTGTCGTTGCTCTTGCTGCTCTTGTTGGAGGCACCCCGTCGTAGTACAGCCGAGGAGATCTTGCGTAACAAGGATTTAGCTGGTAAGGGCGTTGCTTGGATTTGGAGATCGTCTATAGGTGCAGCTACAACAGAGTATGACATTAAAGGTGATGGTTCTTGAGATAGTGCAGTAGTTGTAGATCGCAGATATGTCGGTTGATGATGTGAAGTGGTGGTGGTGGTGGTGGTGGTTGGAATTTCGTCATTGTCATCTGCATTTGTTACTTGAGTCGTCAACGGAGAGGCAGTTGTATGATGGTGTTGATGATGAGAGTGGCTACTTGTTGTAGAAGAGGATGGTTCGTCCAGGTGATGCTGTGAGGTGGACGAGCGAAGCCAGCGTTGGATGCGGCTGAGATAATCGGTCGATGCAGAGGATGCTTGTGGTTGAGAGGTCATGCCCTTGACGCTTGTAGAGTGTTGTACCATGTTGCTGAGAGGAACGTCGACGATTTTCCGTACTGGGGGCAAATCATGCTGCTGGCTACCTTCGTGCTGATCATCGGGCATATTAAGAGAGACTTGACTACCAGGGGCGGACGACAACCCGCCAGCAGAGATGACGGATTCCACCGAGGTTTTGCGAGATAGAGAGACGGGTTTCCTAGCCTGTACTTCTTGTAAGTAGCGTTGTCGTTCGACGGTCAGATGGTAAACGGAGACCAAAGGGTGATAAGCAGCGGGGATGGATTGAGGGTCATCATAAAAAGGAGGCTGAGACAAGTCATTAGATAAGGAGGCAGGTCTTGTTTGATGTTCAGTAACCAGCATGGCAGCATCACGGTACACAGGCGATTGTACAATGACATCCAATTTATTGGTGATCTCCTCAGCAGAGCCAAGTCCCATTCCATGAGACATTTGATTGATGATGCGTTGGTCCAAGGGCAAAGATAAGGGCTGGCGCACAGGCAAGTAGTTCCGTATTGGCGGTAGTTCCATGTTCATCCAAGGGTGTAGAGCGATATCAGACAAGTAGATTCGTTGAGCAGGATCAGTGATGAAGATGCGACGTAAGAGATCCATGCATTCTTCGCCAAGATGAGCAGGATAGTTGACTTCACCCCGCTTGATCTTTTCATGTAAGCCAGGCATAGACTTGTCATCAAAAGGCACCGATCCCGTCACCATCACATAGATCACCACACCTAGACTCCAGATATCCACTTCAGGGCCATTGTAAGGGGTGGCATGGAGTAGTTCGGGGGCAGCAAAGTAGAGAGAGCCACAGTAGGTCGTTAGTTGTCGTTCAGGGCAAAACATGTTGGAGAGGCCGAAATCGATGATCTTCACCTTGCGGCCAGACTTGTCGATCATGATGTTTTCGATTTTCAAATCACGATGGACGATAGAGTTCCGATGCATATAGTCGAGGGCGCTGACGATTTGACGGGCAAAGTGGCGAGCTCGGCGTTCGGATAGTCGTTGGCGTTTGACAATATAGTGTAATAGTTGACCCCCATTGACGTAATCCATCAAGATGTAAAAGTAAGGTCCAGCCACTACCAAGTCCTTGAGGCTAACAATGTTGGGGTGTCGTAAGAGCATCATCATATGGGCTTCTCGTATCGTTCGCATTTCTCTGTTTTCTTCTCGGGCATATTCTTTGGCAATCTGCTTTGCTGTCTTGTTGCTGTTGGCTACACCTGTCTTGAATTGAGCAAAGTTGGCACGTGGCACTATCTTGATGGCAATCTATAGTCAATTATTAACATATTTCGTTAGCTGACGAACCCTATTGATTATGTGATTATCATTATCATTATCTTTTGTTTTACCTTGTCACCAGTAACACTGTGCACACCAAGTTTCACTTTCCCCATAGATCCCTTCCCAAGGCTTTCAGTTAAAGAGTAATTCCCAATCACCTTTGGCTGATATCGATAGTTGGGTTCCTGATTCATGACTGCTGCTGAGGTTGTTGTGGTAGCTGAGTTGGTGTTACTACTACTGGTAGGTGTGGTGGGTGCCATAGACGCCATGGCAGCTGATGATGATGACGATGATGTTGTTGCTGTTGCTGATGCAGTCATTGATGTTTGTTTAACAGTATGAGGTGAATACATTTTGCTGTCCTTTGATGATACGGGACGAGAGTGATCACCATATTCATCAACAAAGACCGTGGCCATGGGAATACAGAAAGAAGAAAGAGTAGAAAAGGAAGAGAGAAAAAAAAAGAAAAAGAGGATTGAGGCACCAAATTTATAGACTGAGTTTGAAATCCGCTTCTATAATTAGAAATCTCACCTCGCACGTGAGGACCTGGACAGTGGCAACTCAATTCTTCCAATCCCCGCTGTCAAAAATGGGTGAATGGTTCGCTTTTGAGGCGCTCGTTTATTATCAAGCGGAGACTTTTGAGTTCTGTTATGATTCTGGACCGTGGATCAAGACCACTTTAGTCTAAACACACCGTGGTTTTCATGTATATCCTTACTTCAAAGCAGTTTTAGATCAAAAACTGGTATAGTATTAATATATCAAATGGGGGGAGGCTTACTAGTATAAGCATGCATATCCACTAGCCATGGTTAGATAGAAAAAGAAGCTTTCTTTGAAAGAGGTATGCAAGTTACCCGCAAAGTCCGAACCGAAAACCCGTTTCCTTGATGGCCTTGCATTACACACGCCGCTCCCACTTGATTCCACTCCATCTTTTTCAAACCCCGAAATGCAAGGGTGTGCGAGACGGGATGATGCTTCAAAAGACAACCAACCTTGTATGTTCAGCCTTTCAAAGTGTACAAATGAAAGTGCTCTTGGATTGATCGGGGATCCAAAATAAAAGCGATGAGTAAACGAAGGGCAAGATAATCCGAAACCTGTATTCATCACTATGATACGCAAGCAATCTGATCGACACATTTGCTTACTCATCTTGAAAGAAGCAATGATCTGTCAACAGTGTTTCCATTCTCTCTCCCTCCCTGAAGATGTACCAGTCCTAGAAACGATCTTGAATGGCTTTTGTAGGCTAAACGTCACTTTGGAATCCCCCACTCAATCTCTCAAGGACTTGACAATGCTCACAAAGTTTTTTCTTCCCTTGCGACTTGTATTATATAGCGAATTGACCACAGCATAAGGAGCTTGCGGTGCCATCATGCAACTTGCAGAACGGCGGAGTTTTTATCTAAACCCCGCCCATGGCTCATCTCATCCACATAAAATGAGGGCTTGCATTATACGGGTAATCAAGGTTGGACAAAGATCTGATACATGATCCATTCCAAAGAACAAATCTTAGATACAATCTCTCCAATTGTAATCAGGTGCCTGATTCGCTTCAAGCAGGATGTACACATAGATCAAGGCACATTGTACGAACTTTGCCCTGAAACGTTTGCGGGCTGCAAAGAAGAAGGAAGAGGAAATTCGTTCCAAAATGAAGATACCATCTAATCATCCCTTGGATGATGCCGAGTTCCAACTTTTATAAAGTGTGTCCCGCAAGCACCCTAGAGTTTTCTCCCCCAAAGACTAAAACGAATTGGATTGTAAAAAGAGAGTCATTCATATGTTTTATTGATGGCAATGATATACGTTAAAAGAGAGTCAGTGACAGGGAATGACTAAACAGTAGTGTATTCTAAACTATTGTTGGGCAGATCGAAGTTGTTGGTATTCCATTTGCAATTGAGCAATCTGATTCCAAACAGACAGAATTAGTCCATATGTTCTTTTTGTTCCCCAACCAACTCTCACTTACTTGCGACTTTTTCTTTTCAGATTTCTCGGTGAGATCGTTCAATTGTCCTTCCACACGTTTACTAAAAAGGAGGGGGTAAGATTTCGGTGACAGCGCGCACAGACACTTACATTTCACTGGCGATAAGATCCAGGCGGTTCTTCACATTGGAAGAAGCTTCAGACTTTTCTTGTTTGACCATGACAGGACCAATCAGTTTGTAGATATTGGCATCGCTTTTCAACAGATCGAATTCCTAATGAGGTAGCATGATGAGCACCCGTGGAATCACTTTTCCCCCTTTCCTTTTACCTTTCGCACTTGTTCGTTTTCTTGTTGTTGTGAGTCTAACCGTTGTCTTGATTCAATGGCCTTGGTCAAGTCTATAGAAACGTCAAAGAGCCCGAGGTGTCATCATTTTAGTCAAAGAGGTTAAAGATGAAAGTTACTTTCCAAGCCTAGGTGATCATCAGATCCCCTTCTGCTTTCCTACCTTTTTGTAATTGTTGGAAAGCTTTGGATTCAGCTTCGAGTTTAGCTTCGACGACAGAGAGTGACATTATGATGGATGGTGGAGGTAAAGAGAAGCAAAAACAAAAAAAAAAATTCAAGAGAGACTGAAGTAGAAAAATCGGTCGGCGTTGTAAAATGTCGGAGTTTCAAATAACGCCCTAAACATTCTGGCTACGACACAAGAATAGCTTTCTCTTGTCAATCCTTTTTTCGCTTCTTCTTTGCTTCTTCAACTTTTTTCTCTTTCCATCGACATTGGCACCGAAACATAAACGACTTGACTTCTATACAACAACCTTGAACGACAATTGCAGGGTAACTCTCTCCTTCTCACCATCTTGTCCATCGTCTTACCATGGCTAACAATAACATCCATCATTACTCTTCTTTTTCATAGTAGACCATCTAGCCATTGCACTTCCAAGGAACACTATTACTTGGCTCACTTCTTTTACCAACTGCCGCTTCTCCTTTTGGCGCCGCCGATCTATTCCCCCATTTTCATTCCGTAGCTCATTACACTAGATTAGTCATTCCATGGCAAGTCCTACAGAAAGTTTAGCCATAATGTCATTCCGTCAATAAAAACCCCCTTGAAACCATCTCCATGATCTTACTCTTTTGAACATGTTCCAGCCATCTTGGAAGCTCTGACATGCACCTGTGTGGCAAGTCTTGACCGCACACGGGAGTTTTGAAAAAAGCGGGGTGTGAAATAAAATGGCGGCCCTGACTTTTTTTTAGAAACCTTGCAGTTTCCAGTTGTAAATTTTTGAGAAAAGCTGTCCTGTTATTCAAAACTGTGATGGATAACCCATCTTCAAATTCCACATGGACAAAAATGAAATGCATATCTGTCGAATGATACCAAAATAAAAGTATATCTGTGTCATATGCTTCTCTGGACACTACCCAAAGCCCTAAAACAGCGACTGAAGTCCAGTGGCCCTAAAGTCGATACTTTGTTCACCAAAACCCTATATCCTAGGTATCATTCGGTAGATACGAAGCACTGCTTTCTTCATGTAAAATTTGAGGTGAGGGTTGTTATCTTTTTTTACGAGAAAATCCATGTCCAACAAAAAGTGACACTTTTCATGGGTGATTTTGATTGTCCATCCTTTTTTTACCAAAAACGGCGTTTTGAAAATTCGGCGGCTTTTTGGTTTTCTGAGCTGGAGGATACTAGGAGCACAGTGTGGTTATGTTCGATAGAGTTCAAAAGGCAAAATAGCCAAGCCAAAATGTGAAATTCGTTCATTCATACCCTTAATACAAAGTGAAGTAGTACATAAAAACAAGTCAGGCCAGAGCAACAGCAGCGGAATCTCCGTTCCTCCGTTCAAGTTTGGTACTAGCAATCGAAACAAAGGTCATCTAGGCGGTTTCAATTAAGTTTTATTGACTGCATGAGACTAATTTTCAAGCTATATGGGGGAAGATTGCGAAGAAATGTACTAGACTTGGAAATGACTACCCTAGTGTGATGAGCTACAGAATGAAGGAGGGGACCCTGGGCAAGCCATTCAATGTCGCTGTATAGAGGACGAGTCTTTCGTGGTGCGGCGATAATGTCTATGGAAAGAAAAAAGGGATGAAGAAGCAAAGAGGAAGGTTGACGGGAAAAGTGATGGTTTGTAGCCAAAGCGGAGTTTGTAATACAGGAATTTGCAGATCGCCCGGTGCGCCAAATCCTAACCTTCATGCGGGGGCTATGGTTTTTACCCTGACAGATACGTTATAAAGTGTAGTTTTGCTTTAATGAGGATGTGAAGAGTAACTAAGCATAAAGTAAAAGAGAGACAGAGACAGAGAGAGAGTAAAGAGTAAAGGGGATGGAAGATGGATCTAGTAACTATGATGTGCTGGCTATTGAGCTTTTACTACCTACTTTTCTAATAGATTTTTGCTTCATGCTGAGCCGTTCAATATCGGCCACCACCTTTTCTATGTTCTCTTCTGTGATTTTTCGTCGCATTTCGGTCAAGTGAGGTGGAAGTCGGTCCATCGGTGGTCCATTTGTATTTCTGTACTTGATATATCCTCCATTACCACTGTTATTGCTGCTAGTATTGTTATGTCGATGTGATCTATCTTGTTGTTGAGTGGGCCCGCCATCCTTTTGGAATGCAGCATGATTTTTGTGGACTATAATGGATGATAAACAAAAGGAGATGTGAGTAGGGCGGATGCTGTATGAATGTACTTACTTTTAAAGTAAAAGGATTGGATATCCACAGGACCGAGCAGATCCACTAGGGCGGCTTTGATTGGAGTGCCGCTGATATTATCTTCACTTTTGTCTTGACCGCTGCTGACCCAGATCTGGTAGTTATCACAATGTTGTCGAGAGGACACCGAAACACCGCATACAGTATCATCCAACCAGTGCTCAATCTTTTCACCGATCAATAGGACGAGAAGATCCCGCCAAACAAGAGGAGATTGAGCTTTGTTCACCTTAAAGTTGTAGGACCCGCCGTATTCATTCTTAGGATCTTCCCTACAACAAACAAACCAAAGGGTATCAAGAATTAGTACAAAGGATGATGAAGTAAGAAGAATGAGAGGATTTTCAGCAGTGTGCACTTACCAAATCGGTTTGATACCCTTACGCATGAAATGTAGATTGCTTCTAAAACCTAGTTTCTCAGGACCATCGATATTATTGTAGACCGACCAAAATTTCTTACAATGAGAAAGAAATCAGTAAACAGATGACCATGTTTAGCTTATCTATGCCATTATTACCTGGACTGTACCCACTGTGGAGATGATTTGGAGGTTGGCTTCATATTCTGATGCAGGAAGATTTGGTACATATCTATAGAGAGATGATAAAGAGTAAGCAAAGGGAGAAGGAAAGGGGTTGGGTTGGGGACTTTTTACCTATCATACCAATACGTCCATTCACCTTGTAGTACAATAGTACCCACCTTTAGTAGCTGTTCCTTTTTTTCTTGATCCAGAATCACAATCTTGTCCTTGTACACATATCCATCCTTGATAGGTACTTGTAGCGGTGTGGAGGCGATGGGGGCGGTGTTATCAAAAGACCGGGAAAGCGAGCGATCGCCTTGAGTGCCTTGGCTAGGTGTGAAGGTAGAGGGAGCTTGGCTGGACATGGTATTACTGCCAGGCGACGATTTACCCAGAGGTGATGACGATAATGAAGATGATGATGAGGTTCCAGGGGCTAGGTTCCCAGAAGAAGGCCAGAACTGTTGGAAGGCAGAGACGGCAGGGGAAAGGTTTATGTTGCTGGAAGGTATATGGGTGGCAGTAGTGGTATGTAGATTGTTGTTGATGGCAATAGGTTCAGTGGTTGTAGATGAGGATGGCATGCTAGTAGGAGCTGTGGCGATATGGGCGGTATTGATGCTTTTGTCGTTTAGCTCGTCGTCTTCCAGTTGGGTCATGATGGTCAATGTAGAGAAGGAGAGAGACAGAGAGAGAGATGTCGTATGCGGGTAATCAAGAGACAGGGACTAGACAATACTTCAATATCAGCACTAGATACGATAAGAGAAGTATGTAGACTTTCTTGGTTCCAAGATGAAAGAAGGACAAAAGAAAGAACAAGGTGGAAATTCTCACTTTATAGGCCTGCCGCATTTAGATTCAACCCCCGACATACATTAATGTCACTGACTTTATGGAAATTAAGGAGACAGAGCTTACCAATTCAAAGAGATATAGTGATGTGTATGCCATTGAATTGCAAAGTGAGTCCCACCTTTGCTTTCAAAGTAGGAACCATCTGTGGGTGAAGAGTATGAGGGTGAAAAGAGGCCATTCTGTCCTATTTAAACCCAACCGTCAAGTTCAGGTACCACATTTGCCCCAATCAACTTTCGAGATCCCTCATCAGAGGATACTATTCATCCGACCTGGTGGTAATAACTTTATTGTGTTTGATCACTCTACTAGGTAGAAGACTCTTGCGCACGATACAAAATGCCTTCGCACTCACTTCAACTCCGCTCGGCCGCAGATATTGACTACGGCATGTGGTCGCAGCTTCGCCTTCCCTACTATCGCTGTGTGGTTGCCCGGAAAGGGTTTTACTAATCATTTTCAAACACACTATTTTCGGAATGTGAAACCTATTGCCCGCCCATCCAGGTCTTCCATATTCTTCTCCAAGGAAGCCTTGACAGTTGCTCCAGTAGAAGAGTAGCCAAACGATTAGGGGTTACTAGTCTGTTCTAGGATCCTGCATAATGAGATCTTTACGGCTGTGAGTGGTAATGCAGATTAGTGCAACAGTGGGAAATGACTTTTTTTAGTTTCGTGCATGAGAGACGAATCATCATGTTACCTTGGCTGGAATCAGCCACTTGTTTGCGTCAATGAGTTGGCTACTGCTTATGTAAAGAGAACTAGGAACGTTTCAGCAGGCTTGGGTAGGATCTTGGGTACTTTAGAAAAAAAGAAAAGTCCATGCTCAGGGACGCACTATGCATGGCGCAAATCGGAGATTGAAAAAGAAGAAACTCGGCGATCCCTTTCTTTTGCCTTGGTATCGTACATGAAATTGACAGACAGAAACAAATGTAAGTGTAGGTCGACGTTAAACAACGTGGAGAAGATGACATATGCAACAAAAGAAAAAGGTAAGCTTGCTTGGACCCCCTGAGCAGATGGAGAAGGAGCCAATGCAAAAAAGGTACGGGCCAAGAGTGTAGGACATTTTTCCTTTCAGGGTGCTTTTTGAAGAACTACAGCCGTCTCTCTTTGTCTATGTACCAACTCTCACAAAAGGCAATGATATGCGGAGTTTGATCAAAGAGACTTGGGTGAGGAGAATGAATAGCACAGGTGTCCCCCACCAATCAAACAGGTCCACAGGGATTGGCGGGGTTTGAAAATCAACCACGGGCCAAAGAACGTTCGCCAAAAAATAGTCCTTTGGGCTGTTTTTATTTTTTTTCACTTCTTCCTTCCTTTGTCCACTTTTTTTTCTTTTCTTCTCATAAACTAAACATGGGTTGTAAGTATAGATAAAAGGAAGCAACCACACAGGACAATGAGGATGTAATGTACTCACCCCAGGTTCTCTTTTGTTTATCTAGTCCGAGTTTTACATCTCGTACGGCCCTTCATGGCTGTATTGCCTGAAATTGCTCAACCTGATCGAAAGGTAAGATTGGAATACATACACGCTTTAGAAGGGGAGGAAGAAGGGACTGGTGGTAGGGTGAATTCGCGTATCCACTCTATCAAATGTCATCTTTTCTCACCCTCTTTATCATCATCATCATCTTGTGAGATGAGATGACAGTTGACCTGACCGACACTAATATGCCTTCTTGTTGCTTATTGTAGGTGCCTTTTAATCAAAAAGTGATGTGGACAGCGGTGACGTTGTTTATTTTCTTGGTCATGTCTCAAGTGCCTCTCTACGGTATCATGTCCAGTGATTCGTCTGATCCTCTCTTCTGGATGCGTGTGATTCTTGCTTCTAACCGTGGTACTTTGATGGAACTCGGTATTACTCCTATTGTGACATCTGGTATGATTATGCAACTGCTGTCTGGTGCCAACATCATCGAAGTGGACTACAACTTGAAGGAAGATCGTGCCTTATTCAGCGGTGCTCAAAAACGTAAGGGCACCATTAAAATGTGACAAAGGACGGACGAACTAACGTTTTTATCATTCACTAGTCTTTGCTATGATCATTGCCTTTGGCCATGCGACAGTGTCTGTGTTGACTGGATTATATGGTAGTCCTTCCGAGATTGGAGCGGGTGTCTGTTTACTGTTGATCATCCAATTGGTGGTGGCGTCCTTGATCACCATGTTGTTGGACGAACTCTTGCAAAAGGGCTATGGTCTTGGTTCCGGTATCAACTTGTTTATTGCCACCAACATTTGCGAAACGATCTTTTGGAAGGCTCTCTCTCCCACCACGATCAACACTGGCCGCGGTGATGAATTCGAAGGTGCCTTGATCTCATTGGTCCATCTCGTCATGAGCCGCAAGGACAAGACCCGCGCCCTCAAGGAAGCCTTCTACCGCACCAACCTCCCCAACGTGATGAGCTTACTCTCTACTGCTGTGGTGTTTTTGATTGTCATCTATCTCCAAGGTTTCCGTGTGGAATTGCCTGTCAAGTCCAACCGTCTCCGTGGCCAACGTGGTACTTATCCCATCAAGCTCTTCTATACCTCCAACATGCCCATCATGTTGCAATCCACCATGACGTCCAATCTCTTTATGATCTCGCAAATGCTCTACAAGCGCTTTGAATCCAACATTCTTGTCCGCATCCTCGGTGTCTGGGAACCCCTCGAAGGCTCTTCTCAATTGTTTGCCAGCGGTGGTATCGCTTACTACTTGTCTGCCCCTCACAGTCTGACCGATGCTCTTTTGGACCCTATCCATACCGTCGTGTATATCGGTGTCATGTTGACCAGTTGCGCCTTGTTGTCCAAGACCTGGATCGAAGTCTCCGGCTCCTCTCCTCGTGATGTAGCTCGTCAATTGAAGGATCAACAACTCGTCATTGCTGGTTACCGCGATACTTCCATGTACAAGGAACTCAAGCGTGTCATCCCCACCGCCGCTTCTTTCGGTGGTGCTACTCTTGGTGCTGTTTCCGTCTTTGCTGACATGATTGGTGCCATTGGATCAGGAACTGGTATCTTGTTGTGTGTTACTATCATCTTCCAGGTAAGCCATTGTCTGTATAAGCTTTTGCGTAGATACTGATCTCTTTCTTTGTAGTACTTTGAAATGTTTGTCAAGGAACAGATGGAAAACGGTGGTGGCATGGAGGGCATGATGATGGCCCAATAGGTTAGGTTAATATAGCGATCCCATCTATTCATATACATCATGTTTTCTTCCTCTTTGTATATACACTCTTTTATTTACTTTTGGTTTATCTCCCTCTCTCCCTTTATCAATCTACACGCAAAAGGAATAAAGCAGAACAATAAAAAAAGCATCTCTTTGTATATCTATAGTGGGGTATTCATGGTGATTTGGAGGTGGATGGGAAGTAGATACTGATGGGTGAAGCTGCATACAGATCTTGCACCGATGCCTCCTCTTCAGGCACAGTGTCGATCTGTACCTTTTCCTCGGAGATGATGGAAGACACATGGGCGGGGTTTGAAATTACGGGAGGGGGTGCAGGTTGGCTGACAGGCCGTTGTCGAGTGGTGTTGTTGAACAGCTTTTCCATAGAGTAGTTGAAATCCAGTCCACTGGGCTGCTGTGTGGCAAACTCAGGGACCTCGACCGGTGAGGCTGGGGATTTTGATTCAAGATCGAGGAGATTGATAGCCGGCACTTGCAGCTTGGTTGAGTCGGGCGGTTCCTGGCGGCCGTGCTGCTGCTGAGCTGCTCGCCATACAAAGATTCCACCAGTAATGCCTGCCACCATCAACACGCCACCAACACTCAGCAGCGCCGTGCCGACTTTTCCCAAACCTGCGGGCGGATCCGGCTGAGTGTCTGTCTCCCCTTCGGTCGGGGAATCCTCAGGTCCCTGTATAGCGGGAACTGGAGGGACAGAGGCTGCATTTTTAACCTGATTTATCTGAGCTTCTCCTTCGTGTGGAACAGAAGCTGCTGTAGGAGAGGGGGACGAGGGCCGTTGTTTCTTCCTCACTAGACGGGCCTCTCTTATGGATTCCGTTTGGGTTCCTTCTTCATCATCCTCTTCGTCCTCTTCAACAATAGAGTTGACAGTGGATTGAGGCAAAGGAGAATCAGTTCGAGAGATGGCAGCAAGGGAGGCTGAATTGACTGCATGGGACACTGATTTGATCGGTTCATGCATGGTCACTGATTTTGACAGATCGGTCGGAGTTTGAATAGGCATAGGATTGCCTGATTTGGACAGACTAGTAGACGATTGAATCACATCTGCCATAGAAGAAAGTAAAGCAGCAGCTAGGAGAGAATCGTGCTTTGATGTTTGAGAGTATGATTTCTCTTGTGGGAGATTAAGAAAAGGCGCAAAAAGAAAAAATTAGCCGATGGAATGCTTTGGTGCATTCGGACTCTGGCATTGTTACCTGAAGAAGTGACGTTTTGCCTCGACTCTGCAATAGGACTTGCTGTAGTAATGACCATGCATGATGAACACAGCACAAATAGAGCCGCCAAGACAGGTTTGGTTGTGATCATCGCTAGGTATTAGGTTTGCAAACAGGAAAGGAAGAAGAAAGTCATAGGACATTTTCCCTTTCAAACGTGGTGAAGTATCAAGATTGAAATTGAAATTGAAACCAATCTTTAAGGTAGGTCACGTTGTGTCTTTCCTCTTTCTTCAGCTTGTTTTATGCCGAAAAGATGAACATCTCGTTACTTTTTCTTCACAATCCTAGGAATGACTGACAGCGGAGTTTACAATTGTATTTGTGCATGAATCAAAAAGTGGATTCGCAAACTCCACCAAGAGGTCGGTTCCTCATGATGATCGAACTCAAAAGGTGTCAATAGTATACATACATCATTTGTGGGATGTTCAGAGCACAAGAAGTAGAGGAAAAAGCAATCTAACCACCAAGAATCGACCCTACAACAGCTTTTCTCCAGAGTTGAAGGTCCCTTTTCTATGTTCCTTGAAAAATCAAACGAAAAAAAGTCCCACCGAGACTTTTGGTACTTAACAACGGCTGTCAAACAAAACAAGCATCAACTCTCAGTACCTAAAAGTACATTTCAATTCAAGGGTGAGTCAATGGGTGTGGTGAAGCGTAGATTGTTTCCCAATTTGGACCGACCCAAAAGGTTTGGGCTCTGCGTTGATAGTGGTCGTTTTGACCCCGCGTGGAGTAGATATTTATTTTGTCAAACCCCGCCATTTGGAAAAAGGTCAAACCATCCCCTTGGAAAAAGCCCCACTTTTTTTTAGATTTCCATTTTCTTGCGAACGGGATGGACAACCCACCATCAGATTTAACATGGATCCAGAGGTGCTTTTGATCTATCGACTGGTACCAAGAACGTCGGGTTTCCAAGAGTAAACTATCTTTTTTTGATACCACTCCAATCAATCACTTTTTGGGGGCTTCTTTCAGCGTTGACGGCGGAATACGACATGAAAGTGCTTGTTTCTAGATATCAGTCGATAGATATGCACTGTATCAAGGTGCCTGTAAAATTTGAGGGAGGTGTGTCTATCTCATTCCTGAGAAAAAAGTAACTCTTTACAATAAAGGGAGAACAAAAGTTTACAGTTTCAAAAAAGTTCCAATTTTCAAAAATATTTCAAACCCCGCCATCTGGAAAAAGGACAGACCATTTCCTTGGAAAAAGTCCCACTTTTTTCAACTCTCCATTTTCTTGCGAACGGAATAGACAACCCACCTTCAAATTTGACATGAACTTAGAGGTGCCTTTTATCTATCGACAGATAGCAAGAAAGTTGGGTTTCTATATGTGAATTACATTTTTTTGTTACCATTCCAATCAGTCGCTTTTTGGGGGCTTCCTTCACAACAGCATACACCGCAAACATGTTTGTTTCTGGGCATCAGTCAATAGATATGCATTGTATCGTAGTTCCTGCAAAATTTGACGGTGGGTTGTCTATGCCAGTTCTGAGAAATAAGCAACTCTTCACAAAAAAAAGGTGATCAAAAGTTTACATTTTCCCAGTTTTCAAAAACATTTCAAACCACGCCATTTGGAAAAGGCCGGACCATCTACAATCTTCTAGCAAACGGGATAAACAACCCACCATGAAGTGTAACATAGACCCAGAAGTGCTTTTTATCTATCGATTGATACCAAGAAAGTTGGGTTTTCTTGGGTAGATTGTCATTTTTGATACCATTCCAATCAATTGCTTTTTTGCGGCTTCTTGCAGTGTTCACTGATGCATAAGACATGACAGAAACATATTTTATTTGACAGTCAGCTGGAATAAGAGGGGAGGGGGGGGGAATGAGAAGTTGAATGAGATCATAAAAAAAAAAACTAGCGCTGGTTGAAGGATGCAATGATCGTCGGTTTCACGGACTTGTTGGCTTTTGCAATTGAGGACGCCAGTTGATTTGCTATCTTTTCTAATTGCGTGTTGAGACCACTGTTTCCGATAATGTCGATATTGTTGTCCTTGTTTCCATCATCGTAGAGTCCCAGGATTTTGTCAAAAATAGCCAACCATTTCAGAAATCGGCTTCACCTTTTCGTTCAGGGCAAGCACCTTTGATTTGGGCAGCTTGTTATTGATGCTGTCGATGTTGTCGCTGTTAGTATCCATGAAATCTTTCGCCTTCGTCTTTTCACCCGCTTCGAGCAAGTAAGGTGCGGCCTATTTGCTGAAAAAGCTTCGAGCCAATCCGATAATCGAAGTTTTCCAAGCCACTATCCCAATTGGCAAGAGTAAACACCGTGTATGGTCGACTTGTTACGTCGTCAGTCATCTCACTCGAAGCTCTGCATAAAGTGCAAGTCGACTCATGATGGAACTTTGTTCGGAGTTGTCGCAATTGGCAGAGGACATCGTAAGAGGAGATTTGATTGGCTGTTGGATCATCGGCGAGGGTAGTTGCAGCTGCCCATGCTGTCTCTTTTATGAATATCTTGGTGTTCAGGGATTTTTCATCTGTATCCAGCATGAATGAATTCGTAGTGGGTCCAAGTTCTGGATCACATCTTTTATCCAGTCGCATACTTGAGGTCACCAGGATGTTAAATGTCTTCGATCCAATCATCAGTTTGTTTCCATCGGAGTCGTTAATTGTTGTTGGCCAAATGTTGCAATATGTGGTAGATTCCGGTGGATACGAATTACGCATCGATGCACCCCTTCGAGCTTTGAAGCTTTGACGATGGGAGTCAACAGATCGAGTTCGACCATATATTTCCGCAGAATTGACGACTATCGATTCATCTGAAGGAGGAAGGAGTAAAGTTGCTCCAACCAAAAGTCTACTGCAGGCGAACCGCATCTGAGGTTGCAACAACCAATCTTGATTCAAAAAGGTTGACACCTGGTCAGACAGCTCGGCATAATTTTTCAGAAAACGTTCACGGTAAGGTCCCGAGACAATGGAACTGTAAAGGGAAGCATTTGGCGAGATTATCATGTTCTCTGCGTCATTGCGCTGTCTTTTTGGCGGTGGGATGTGTCGTATGCGGCATTGCTGATGTTACAGTATAGGGTCGGCGTTCCATTTGATCGAAGATACATTTTATACTGCCCCTGGCGGAGATTGAATGCTTAAGTTAGAGGGCTCGAAAGACTTTTTACCGGGGCTCTCCTTTTTACCTCTCTCTTTTTCTTCATCTGATAATAAAGATATCTAATTTCGTCTCGTTATTCTTCTCGTGCGATACCACAGGATGACCGAAATATCCAGCTTTGTGCTATCGCAGTTCTTTAAATTCTCAGCATGAGTCAATGGACTCTCATCCAGCGCTTGTGCTTTGCGTCGATAGTGATCGCTTGTGCTCTGCGTCGATAGTGATCGCTTGTGCTCTGCGTCGATAGTGATCGCTTGTGCTCTGTGTCGATAGAGATCGTTTGGGCTCTGCGTTGAACACTACAATAGAAACAGAATTCAAGTCCAGCCAAGTTAGTCAAGCGGAGTGTGAAATTGGTTAAAAGTCAAGCTTCGTACAAGACTTGACCACAAAATCAAAGCCATCGAAAACATACCATCTTTCAAAGTACAAACAAGGCTGGTTGTATGCCTGTCCCAAGTGTGTTTGTAAAGGCTTCATGGAGAAGAGAAAGTGTCTGAACACTGGGTTATGGTGTGTCATTTGGATTCAAAAATTCTTGGGAAAGGAAAAGCGAAGTTCACTGCTGACAAAAATTCTTTTGTTTTATCATCTTCTTTCAGTCAAAGCCACTCCATTGACATGCGCCAACACTTTTTCCCATGGGCTAAACGTACCCTCATCACTGTAACATAGTCTATTATTAGCTCTTCAAGCTCGCTTTTTTGTTTTCATGCCTGACCAAGTCATATTCAAGTCCCGCCACATGTCCCTTCTATCTTTCCCGGCACCGTAATACCCGTCTGGGTGTGAGCAAGAGGAGCCTGAGTGAAGAGTGGAGACGAAGAGAGTCAGTTCAAAAACCTGACAAGCGATCAAGTGCGTAGCCTGAAACTTGCGGACAACAAGAATTTTGTGGCGAGAGGGGAAGTTGGCGGTGTTTGAAAATGCTATATGTCTCTCGACTTTTTTTCCACAAATATTTATTCTTACTTCTTCTTTCCTTCCCCATCACTTTTTACTTACCATCGGCTTCACCCTGGCACCCCCTCTGGCACAAACTATTCAGGACGACACTTAACGATGACAGCAACGGTAAGTCTTCTTTTCAGCTTACTGTCCTCCTCTCTGTTGCATTGCCAACAATAACGTCTTCCATCATTACTTTTCTTTTTCTTAGCAGATTCAACAGGATGCAACGTATATAGACTCTCTGGCAGCTGGACTGGATGTACATGCGGATAGATTAGGGGTTGAACGCAATGGATTACAAAAAACACTGGGAAACCTTCACAATTTGTTTAAGGAACCTTTCTTTTCTATAGTAGATTGTCTAGCCAATCCACTTTTAAAAAGCATTATTCCTTTGGACACCACCACCGACCCATTTGGCTTCGCAGACTACCTCTTCCCTTGTCATTTGTAGCTCATTACACTAGATTAGCCTTTCCATGGCAAGTCCTACATATAGCTTAACAATAGTCTCTTCCAGTAAATAAAACCTACTTGATACCATCTCCATGACTTTACTCTTTTGCATACGTTCCAGTCATACTGGAAACTCTGACATGCACGAGAGTTTTTAAAGGGCGGGGTTTGAAATCCAGCGGGCAAGCGGCTTCATTTATGGAAAGTTTATGACTTTCCAGTTGCAAATTTTGTAACGAGTTGTCCTGTTTTTCACAACCGAGATGAATAAATCATTGTCAAATTCCACATGAAACAAAATAGAAAGCATATCTATCGAACAATACCAAACGTAAAGTATGCCGGTGTCGCATGCTTCTCTAAACACTATACTAAGCCCCAAAACAACGACTGATTACAGTGGCCTCAAAATCTATCATTCATCCACCAAAACTCAACATTCTTGGTATCATTCGATAGATAGGAGGTACTACTTTATTCATGTAAAATTTGAGGTAAAGTTTGTTATCTCTTTCACGAGGAAATCCATGTCCAACAAAAAGTGATCCTTTTCACAGGGGGTGGTCCATCCTTTTTTTTTCGAAAAACGGCATTTAGAAAATTCGCCAGTTTTTTGGCTTTCTGAACTGGAGAATGCCAGAAACACATGGTGCTTATGTAAGTACAGTCAAAAAGACAAAGTAGTGCAGTCAAAAAGTGAGATTCGTTCATTCAAACACCTGGCACAGAGAAAAAAAGCTCAAGCCAGAGCAACTGCATCGTGTTCTCGATCCCTTCGCTCAAGTTTGGCCCTAGGAATTGAGACGGAATTATGGATATGGTTTCAAAGTAAAATTTATTGACTGATTGAGACTATGTTCAAGCTGTATGGGAGGGGGAAGGTTGCGAAGGTATGTACAGGACTAGGAATGACTAATTTAGTGTCAGGACCAAGCGAATGAAGAAGGGGAGAGATGGTCAGCGGCGCCAAAAGTGTCAGTGGTAGTGGGCGAAAGGAAGCAAGCAAGCAGGAAGTGATGTTTGGCAGTGTAATGGTCACAGATTCTACAATGGAATGGGAGTGCACCTAAAAAAAAAAATTCAAAGGTTTCCCCATGTTTTTGACATTTGAAAATTTTAAAAAGAGCCTTTTTGGGCGACATGAAGCAGTGGTGGAGTCGTCATTAGCATCGTCGTCGTCCCTATTGCCGTCG
>LT551908.1:123881-147256 GCA_900079185.1 Absidia glauca
AAGCTCCTACATCAATTCCAAAAAAGATACAGCAACAGATCGAGCCAACCAGAAACGAAATGACTGATGAAAAGGATCTTCCCCCGTACCTTGTCAGCGTGGCATTGCACCCTATGAATCAACTCGTATATGAGCCATCTACGCTTGGACTTTTTGATCTCACTTTTTGCTACCTGCTTGTAGGGCCAAAGTAATACCGGCGACAATGATCAAGAACCCCGAAAAGACAATGTTCGAGAGAAGATCGGCCATTGCTTAACTGTGGGCGAGATGAAAGAGAAAAAGAGAGAACAAAAAAAAAGGGGGGGGGAGGAAGCAAGAAAAGAGCTATAAAAGTGATGTTTTACACCCTTTTCGACTTGCCAACTCGGGGATACTCGGGGATTTAAAGATAGGGACAAGGTTTGCTGAGTTGGTGGATCAGCTTGGGATCGTCCTTCCATTATAATCATTTATGAAGAGCGTACATTTTATAGCGATGATGGATGTACTCATGGTTCGGGTGCTGCAGACGTTAGATCATACGCAAGAATCCTTTTGCCTGGATGCAGATCAAACCGTGTAGTTTCAGTTGTTACCCAACTTGTATCACATTCAATTAAACGGGGTCTACCCAAGTGCAATAACCTATAATGAAAGTGAGACGAGTCGGTTTAAACCCCGTATGCATGAATCTGAAACATTTCATACTCCGCTCATACCCCCAAGTTTTCTGTTCATGACTCATGCAGGGTAACGAATGACAGTCTAAACGGGGCCGCCATTGTAAAGACATAACCGTGCATTGATAGAATAGACAACACGGATCGTTTCCTCCTCTGACTTTTTAGCCCTCCTTTGCTTTCTTGGAGTTGATCTACATAAACACTATGCATCTCTTCGTTGAGGAAACCAGGTACCAGAATGTGTGAACTCTCACCCTCATGTCCACAACTCGATCTGTCAGTTCAAGCATCACTCACAAAGAACAATGCAGTGACTGAAAATCAGCTTCGCCCTGAGAGAGTACAAGTGTGAGTTCGAGAGAGGGTGGGTTGTCTTGAGTGGTTGCTGTGTTTGCGGCATTCCACAACGGTATGATACAGGCCTTGGTACCTGACATCACGCTCTGTACAGTATCGTCTTGGTTGTAAAAAAAAAAAAAGCGCTGGCCAATGTTTTCAAAACCCGCCATCTGGAAAAAGAACGGACCATGCAAAAAAATCGACTTTTTCTTGAACATGAATTTGCTTTTGAACGAAATAGTCAACCCACCTTCAGATTTTGCATAAAAGAAGGTATGCATTCCATCGAATGCTCTACGGATTTAGGACTTATGTGAATCAAATTGTTATTGCTGGGCATTTCAAAATGATTGCTGTTTTAGGTCTTTGTATGGTTTCAATCAAGTTTTATTGGCTTTATGTGGCTATCTTTAAGCTATTTGTGGGGGGGGAATGAAGGCATGTCCTTTTCATTGAATGACTAACCTAGTGTCATGACCAAAAGAGTGAAGGAAGGGGAGGCTGGAATGACTAACCTAGTGTAACGAGCTAAAAAGAGGGGAAAAGCATCCCAACAGCGACAAAAGAGCCTGTGGTAGTGGCAAAAGGGCACCCGAGTAGTGACTAAGAAAAAAACGGGCAATGATGCAAAAGGCAAATATTAGCCATGGGAAGACAAAGATGGGCAAGCTTGTGAGAAGGAGAAAGCTACCCTGCGTTCGTTGTTTGTTGCATAGAGGGCGAGTCGTTCGTGATGCGGTGCTAATGACGATGGAAAAAAAAAGTGATCAAGAAGCAAAGAAGGAGCAAATAAAAGGATTGAAGGCAAAGTGAGACTTTGTAGTCGGGGCGGGGTTTGAATATTTGGCTGGCGGGTAGAATGAGGGACCACCAGACGGCTCTCCTCTTTAAACAACATTAGCAAATGGACCTTTTTTCTTCCAAGTGTGAAGACAACTTTTCGTCCTTGCTTATAGCGAGCAAACCCAACATCATGTCGTTTAATTCACTATTAAACAAAACAACCCTATGACTACAAACTAACTAGCAAAGATACAACTAAAACTGGATGGCGGCTTGGAAGACAGGATCTGTGAGGCGTTGATTAAAGTCAGAGGGGTCCAGGAGGAAGGGCGTGTGCGGGGAGTGGGGGTTTGAGTACATGGCCGGGTCTTCCTCGGTCGAGGAAAAAAAGGTGCTTGGGCTTGGGCTGGGTGGTAAAGGTGTGTTTACGGCGGCGTTGTAGCTGTTGATCGAGGATGCGGGAGATAGTGGGGGTTGCTGGTAGTGGCACTGCTGATGCTGGGAGGGATCAAGGGATGGGTGTTGAAGGTTATGTGTCTGTACAGTCAAACTAGGAGGACGATGGGTGTGATTTGATGGCATCTGGGGAGACGATGAGGGTGATGAGTAGCCGTTGGTGGAAGAAGAGGATGGTGAAGACGACGAAGAGGGTGGCATATAGTATGATTCCTGTTTCGGCACTGGATCATGTGATGTGACATATATGGGAGGTGGCTGTTCGGTGGTGACCTTATGTTTGTAGTATTGGTGCTGTTTGTTGTTACTGGTGGTATAGTTGGTATCTAGTGTAAGAGAAGGTGGCACTATCATCGAGATAAGATAGGGTTAGCAACAAGAAGATCATCATCATTTCTCATTGTGTCCTTCACTTACAAGGGGCGCCCAATTGCTGCGACATAAATTGCATCAAGCCTTTCATCATTTTCATCTGTATTGATTGTTGTTTCCTAGTATCCTCCAAATCCCTGACAACCTGATTAAAGTTGTTCTGTAGCTGCATCAATTGTTGTCGCATATCCGATTGAGCCATTTGCATCATAGTCATGTGTGAATTCATATCCGTTCCATTATGTTCCCTTCGAGCCAGATCAGTTTCCAATGCCTTTCGTTTGATTTCGTCCAAGAGGTCCGCCCGTCCCCGTAAGAATTTGCTGTGCGAGAATTCCCAGATTTGATTCTCGGCCAGAGTTCGATGTCCTCGGGGTGACTTGTTCACTTTATGGAAGCCATACCTAAACGCAGAGACTGTCTTTAGTACTAGCACTCATTCTCTTTAAGAGTCCCCTTTTTGTTTACTTACATGTTCAGTTGGCGTACAAAGCTTGAGAAATTGTTATGTTTAAAGTGTTTCGGTAGTACGTCCCTTGAGAATTCGGTGATGTTGCAGACTATGAAGGAGCTTCCAGAGTACGTCCAGGCAATCAAATGTTGGTATTGAATATCGCCCACCATACTAAGAGAAAGAAGAAGGCTTGCTTAGTATGACCCCTTGTGAATCCTTGCTTACTTACGCATGTAGTTTGTGTACAAAAGTGTTGTTGTTGCCATTGCCGCTGTTACTGTTTCCTTTGGCATTGGACTGTTGCTGTTCTGATTGATCCATAGAGGAGGCTTGTTGCTGGGCACTATTACCATTGGTGTGGGCACTTGGTGGCAGTAAGGACATTTGTTGAGAGAACTGAGATTGTAGCTGATCCCATTCACCGTGGTTTTGATAAGGCGATCCCATGGGTGATATCATGGGCGAGGTCATGGGTGACACATGATCATGATAGATGGAAGACATCAAGTAAAAGTCGAGTGGAGATGAAAAGATGAAAGAAAAGGGAAAGAGAGAGGAAAGAAAGGGAAAAGGGGGCGAGAGGAGTTTAGTCTTTTTTCTATTCGCCAATGATTGTCCGAACTAAGGTTCACTGACTATTTGATATATTTATTCCTTGATTTGGGCAAATCATCATTCCCGTTTCTTCTTGAAGGTTAAGGAAAGAAGATCAAACAACAAAGTGGAAGCTTTTCATCCTTTTACCTGGTCATTCCGTTCTCTATTACTCTCGATTCAAACCAAATAAAGTGGGTGGGGTTGGGGTTCAAACTCCGCCGACATCATCCAACTTTTTTTTTTTTCTTTTTGCTGATGCAATTACAGCTAAAGTTCGCACTATCTCCCACTATAAAGCCTATCAATGAAACAATAAGGATGATCGCCACTTCATTAAATAGGGCATGCACGACGATGGACCTGGTGTCCCGGGAGCTAATTGGGTGAATCGGAAATGGCCATGCGGTTTTTCAACTCCGCTGTCATTTCAAGAGTCTTGGCTTTTTTGAAAATGGATTCATGCACTATGATTTTTGATAGTTTACGTTGTGTATAGCATAAGGATTAACCAAGTGCAATTTCGTCCAAAAGACTTGACCGAGACTATTCTACCAAGGATTTCTTTGCCTGACTCTTTCTCCAAGGGTTGATGAACGACATACCTACTGACACTTCCCCTCGCCCTTCCCTCATTTAGCATTGTTGGCTTTTATCACAGGAGGAAACAAAGTTGCTCGCAGGCACTCTTTTGGAGAATATGTTACACCCCACCCACCGAGCTGAGGTTCTCTCTCCCCTTTCAAGTTAGCTTGGGTTACATTGAGTATCTTGCTGATTAGCTTGTTTGTTTTGGAAGAGAAACTGATGGATTGAAACATGTTTGATTGGGCAAAAGGGTACGACGACATCATTCAGGGGTAAGTTTTGCGGAGTTCAAAAGTGTGTGGAGCGGGACAAGATCTCGAGGAATCATCTATCTACACAAACATTGCCCACTACGCAGGGTGCCTCGGTACAAAGAAAGACAAGCATAGAGATGAAGTTGTTTTATTTAACATAACATAAGAGTCTATATAGTGTATTGAATAAGTAAGCTAAAGTAAAAGAGATAATGAAAGTACAATATGGGTAAGAGGAGGGGGTAGGAGATGAAGATGACTTATATAAGTGGGCTAATAAACAAGAGAAGAAGAATATACAGAAGGGGAAGAAGTGGTAGTTTAGAAGAAGGTACCTAGCAGTTGATCAGTGAAATCATCAACGTTTTCCATCTTGACCAGTAGATCCTGTTGAAGAGTGCTTGAAGGGAGAGATGGGGACGACAAGAAGGAGGGGTCAAAGAGCTTGGCGTTGCTATTGTGATTGTTGACAAGTTGATTAGAGGAATCCAGGTCGGTAAGCATAAAGGAGGCTTCTTGATCGACGACATCCTCCATGGAGGCGGTTGGTGGCAGCATAAAGGCATCGTACATTTCATCCATGGTCAGCTGGAAGAGTTCGGAGGAGACAGGGGGGCTAGGGGTGCACGCCATGCTATTTGTTCCACTGCTAGCACTGACGGTGGTGCTGGATTCGTCAAAAGAGGGGAGAAGGTGAGGTGATGACCGGGTGGAATAAGAGGAAGGTGAGGCGGGGACAGAGGTTGTCGGCAGTGTTGTGTACATCATAACGTCACAGCCATTGGGGATGGTCTCATCGGCCAGCGATAAACAATCGGCAAAGTCCAAAGAAGCGGTTGTTCCACTAATGCATGACATTGCTGGCGAAGCTGCACAGATTGTCGCACCCTGTTGCTGGTAGTGAGCGTTTTGTGCTGATAAGGCGGATGTGGTTAGTGGGGTGACGATGGAAGGTGGAGGTTGTGTATCCATCAAGGCGACCAAGGTAGGTTGGCGACTGGAATGCTTGCGAGGTGGCATGGACGGCATAAACTTTTGTCGGTACAGATCAAGGGCACGTTGGAGCATATTCTTCTTGCCAGCCAAATATTTGGGATTGAGCCAGGCCTAAAGGAAGACGATGTTAGAAAAGACCGAATGTTTGTTTGATGATGATTGCTTGCTTACCAGCTTCCATGCGAGTTCGTTACACATCTTTTCTTCCATGGATCGACTTTTGCCATTGGAAACAGTTGAATGCAGATGACGGGGGAATGGGGAATTTGCCAGTCGGAATTCGTGAGGTATATAATCCAAGGAGACGGTTTCAATGTTGATTTTGATACGACATCGAGCCCCTGTGACCAGATCTTCCATGGCGATAGTTTTCGGATGATTCGCAGGTTTCACGATTGCCGTTTCCAGACTAGTCGGTGTAACGTACGGATGGTTCACACTATTGCTATTGTTGTTGGCGTTGATACAAGTAGGAGAGCCGCCAGCTGCACTAGTCGCCAAAGAGGTCATCAGTTCCAGTAGAGCATCTTCTTCTTCGCCTCGTTGCTTGCGTTTTCGTAGAGTTCCATTCATCAACTTTGCTTGACGTGCCACTCGACGAGACCGCATGCTGGGGTATCGATTGCGATAAGAGTCCACCGCCCGTTGGATCAAACCACGCTTGCCGGAGATGTCGTTTCGGTTCAGCCATGCCAGTTTCCATCCCAACACGTTGCATTCAGTTTCATAAGCCCATCGGTTGCCTTTGTATTGATCCCTCGGTAAATTGGCTCGAGGATAGACCTAGACACATCATCAAGTCATAAATCAAACACACATTAGTCCTCCTATCGAATCCATCTTTGTCCTTGGCTACCGACTTACGCAGTTCTCCGTCTTGAACTTGTCATCAATGTCATCCAAGCTGAGTGTCTGTAGATCCGTCCTGATCGTATAGTTCTTCATGGTGCGATTGTGTGAGTAGACAAATGAGACCCATTCCACGCCGTCCTTGATCTGAGCCATTGGTTCGTTAGGTGCTTTCGCTGATGCATCTTGTTCCTTAGGTGCCTTTGTTGTTGTATCTTGTTGTTGTCCTTGCTGCTGCTGTTGCTGCTGTAATTGTTGTTGTTGTTGTTGTTGTTGTATCTGCAGCTGTCGCTGTTGTTGATGAATAGAGTTTGCCACTGCATTCGCCATAGCGGTAGCCAAAGCGTTGGCGATAGCGATGGCCACGGGAGAAGTCGCGGTCGGTTGGGCCACAGAGTCAGGCTTGGCGTTAACAGAACTGGAAGCAGTTGATCGACTAGGGATGAGCAAGTCTTCGACTTCAGATGGCGGCGATAACGGAATGGTGGCCTTGTCCAGTTTTCTTTTCTTGACAGTGGAGATGGTAGCTTCTATCAGTTGGATTTGTTCAGCTGTAAGACCGTCCAATATGGACTCCGCTTTGGAAGGAGCATCAATGAAGTCTTGAAGGAGCATTGAAGAAGTAGATTCCATCGTGTTACAATGTTGATAAGAGACAGAGAGAGAGAGTATGTGTGTGATGAAGGGAGTGGATGGATGGACAGAAAAAGCGAGAAAGCGAGTTTCAGAGGGGATGGTTAAACGGGAAGGCAAGAATGAATATGTACAGAGATTAGAGAGAAGCTACTATTGATACTTATACCGTATAATAGAAGGAGGGGATTATAAAATCATAAAGTAAGAGGAAGGGAGATAATAAGAGAAACGTTAAAAGTGTGTGTTCAGAAAGTGAAGGAAAAGAAAGCAAGAAGGAACCAAATCCGCCAAAATTTGATTTCTCTTCATCATATGGTCGGGGTTTAAAATCAAAATTGATGCGAACATCTGCCCTTACTAAGATTTTTAACACCCGGCCGAAACGGTTATCGATACAAGGAAGAGCTATAGCGCCTGTTTGCATTTACTTTTTGAGCAAAGGCTAATGGGATGGAGTCCTATTCATCTCTCATTTTCATTTGACTGTAAAGTCGCTATGATAAAAGATGGCTAGATGGCCAGATTTTTTGCTTTCAAGTCTTTTGAACCCTTTGTCCCCCCATACCGATGGTTCCGTAAAGGGCCGGTGGTTAAAAAACCGATTCTCAGCGGCAAATGGTTTAACTCCAGCTACCACACACCAAACAAGCCCTCAATGAATGACCCCAGTGGGAGAAAGTGCTATCCCGTAATAGAGTGGTCAAAAAGATATCTATCCTACCGTAAGGTGAGCTTTCTCAAGTCCAAAACTTGCATTTACTCTCTATCTTGATATGAAAAGAAGCTCTAGGGAAACAGGGAGAGACCATGTGAAGTACGGGAAGTTGGGCGCAATCGCAAACAAATTGGTCATCGAGAATCGGTACCTGGATTTTCGAGCCACTACCCCATTTAGTTCATTTGGAGATAATCTTTGTGTCACTGGGCTCAATGATGACAGTATAGATATCTCTTTTTTCTCTTCTTATCAAGTGCCGAAATGTGAAAGCTCCCATATGAAATAGCCATCATTGATTGTTTGGATCGCATGATAATGGACGAGATAAAAGTGTTGATCGAAATCATTTTAAGGTTCAAGGGGGGGGAGGGCATCATTTTCACACTCCGACCCCCGCACTTTTTTTGAGCGCTTGTCCTTTTCTTATCCAGGGACCCGGGAAGACCAAGACACCACCTCCTTTTTACTCTGATCATTCGTAAATATAGAATGTACGAAGTATGGATGTACTTGCATATCTTGATGTATGAGCAACTGAAAAAACGTACCAGATCTTCTCGATCGTCAACGTGGAAGAAGAGCGGGAGACCCTTGGGTAGGACCCCTATCTTCACCAGAAAGGCCACTCATCTTGGCTTGTCATACTTCAAGCAGGTTCATTATCATTCATTGCTGCCTTGGTTATAATATCCATGTTGTGGACACTTGGCCAGTTGGTGACATTCGTCTAGTCCCATCTCGGATATTTAAACGCCGCTCATGAGGTGCTCACAAAAGGAGGACTTTTCAACCAGGTGGATGATTTAAGATAGGCCGTACGTCTTTTCAAAAAGTATGAGATACAAACTGCCACTATTGTCATCGACTGACGAAGAAAGACTTTCAGGTACTCATGATCCTTTTTTGCCTGCACAACTACGACCTTCGGCGGGGTTTGAAAAAGTTTACATCTTGTAATGTTTCGATTTTTGTTGTTGTCGTTCCTTTCTTCCCCTTCAATTATCAAAGCTATGCTCCGATCGATCTTGACAAAAGGTCCTATCATATCCCGTCGGCTCTATTCCACCCCTTCAACTTCACGATTCTTAAACGACTTTATGACGACACAGGAAAAGGGGCCGGTTCAATTATCCATTGAACACAAGGTAAGATCGTTTTCTTCCAACGAAAGACCATTGACTAACTAACTTGCTTTTGATCCAATACTAAAAAGGTGATGGAAGCTTTGGAACCTACTGTAATGGAGACAATCAATGAATCTCATCTCCACTCTCACCACTCTGCTATGAAAGGCAACACAAACAAGGAAACTCACTTCAAGTAAGTCACGATGGTGTCCATGAAGAAGGTCCATGTGCTTCCCAAAGGTTAACACATTCTTGCCACGTAGACTGACCGTTGTGTCCGACAAGTTTCAAGGAAAAGTAGGTCGTTGGGGACGATGAAAGTAATGTCACCGCAAATTTATCGCTCACACTCTTTCTCTTCCTCTTCTTGTAGACTTTGATGCAACGCCACAGGATGATTTATGGGTTGCTCGGCGACGAACTCCAACAAGGACTACATGCTCTCACCTTGAAAACCAAGACCCAGAATGAATTAGATAGCAAAAAGTGATCGTCATTTGTAGAAAGAATAAACCATAGACTTTGTGAAGTATAGCTTACTTTATAGGATGTAGAATAGCCACTAAGAAACATCAAAGGCCTAGTTTGTAGTGATTACCATCATACTCTTGTATCCAATAAACAATTGAATCATTCTCGCAGATCTTCCTATCAACGAATTCTCTCGTATGAAATTTGTCCCTGTACTGCTCGAGTAGCTGACATGTCATATGTGTCTAAAATTTAGATGCTTCCAAACATGACAGATGGGGGATGGAGCAGCCGGACCGAGTCAACTGACCCACCTACCAGCCTCTGCAAGAAGTTGTTCCCAGCGATCGACGAATGGCTTGACCGACTGGCGGCAAAAGAACTCTGTCCTGACAACGACGATCCTATTCAACATACTGTCGCTGCCAATGCCTTTGTACAGGTGATCATGATGCTCAGGAAGACAACTCGGTGCTCATGATGGAACTTTACTTCTGCCATCCCAGCCTACTTGTCAGTCAAAAGGTAGAACATCATAACATTAGAATGTGGTAGCATGCCTACTTTGATAGGTTGGGGATCTGCTGCATATTGAAGCTCAGGAACACGATCCTGCCCACACACTCTTCCAACAATGTGTGCCTATGCACTCTAGATTTCAAACCCCGATTGGCTATAAGATTTTATTTTCTGCCCGTCCCTTACTTTTGCTCCTTCTTCCCCTCGTCTTTACTTTTTTGCCTCCACATTGTCATTCTCTTTTTTTTCCACAACGACTAACGAACAAGCGAACGAACGAACGAACGGACGAGCAAACGATCGAACGAACGGTAACTCTTCCCTTCTCACGTCATGCTCATCTTTCACTCAACATTAACTTTTTGCCTTTTGCATCGCTCCTCTTTCTTTTGACGCTAGATTAGGTACGACGATGACGACGACGATAGATACGACGACGATGCTAGTGCCGACTTCACCACTGCTTCATGTCGCCCAAAAAGGCCCTTTTGAAATTTTATAATCTAAAAAACATGGGGAAACCCTCGCAATTTTTTTTTTTGGTGCACTCTTCTTGTCCATAGTAGATTCCCTAGCCATTGTACCGATAAAGTGCACTATCCCTTGAAACATATCCAGCGCCTACTACTACTGATACTTTGGATACCAATGGCTTACTCTCCTTCTCCCTTTTCCTTAGCTCACTACACTAGATTAGTCATTCCATGACAAGCCCACTGCCATCCATTAGGACGTGTAGCTTAAGCATAATCTCATTCAGTCAATCAATAAAACACCTCCTTGAACCCATCCCCATGACTTTGTTCTTTTGCATAAGCTTCAGTGATCAATAAAACTCTGATATGTAGCGGTACAAATCACCCGGTGCGCTAAGCCCTGACCCTTTTTTACTGTCTACTTCGTCGTTTGACGGTGTATAAACTATGGGGTTGACGCCTTTTGGCCTAACTAGTGCCTGATACGACCCAGGGTATTAAAAGGATGGGATAGGATAGGAGACTATTGATCGGTAGCGGTTTAGGATAAGAGACTAGAGACAAAGGTGATGGGATAGAATAGGATGGACCCATGGGTGGGCGACACTATACAGGGCATACTGAGGACTCGACCCTTGAATAACTGTGTGTTGCATCTTGTTCCATGTGACATTTGAAGATGGGTTATCTATCTCAGTTTGGAGAATCATGGCAACTCTATGCAAAAAAATTTGGAGTCCAAAACCGAGGAGTTTTTTCAAGTCAAATTTTGGAAAAAAAAAATTTGCTGTGGATCGGAGTTTGCCCTAATGGTACGCATGAATTTCATACGAACGGGGTCTATAGCCATGTTTGATATCACAACAGGGGTAACAAAGCTACAATGCATGAAACCCACACAGCAGATGTTGGACAAAAGCTACACATTTTTTATTGGCAAGGTAAAACATAAAGTAATGGGTCTGGAGCTTGTTTAAAAAAAAAAGTAGGGTAAAAAAAAAAAAGTAACCTAACATGAAACTAGTTATGGCTGTTCCTGTTTTGGTTTGTGCCTTGAGATTGGTACGAACTATGCATAAAGGAGTCAGTGGATGCCCGTCGTGGTGTTCTTATTCTACTTACGGCGAGCTTGGGCTATAAGATCTATCAAGATAAAGGACGAAAAGAAGATGAAGCAACAATGTGTGTGACATTGCCATAAAGTTGAGTTACATGTTGTTGATTAGTGAGGGAGAGGGGCTGGATACTTACGGAGAAGATGGGCTGTACGAACTAAAGTAGAGAAAACGGCGTTAATTACAAAAGTTGATGCGGGATAGGTCTGACACTTACGGAGAGCTTGGGCTATAAGATCTGTGAAGGGAGGTAAAAAAAAAGTCCAGTTAGTAAGATCCTTTACACCCAATACTATTTCATGTCATACGGAGAAGACGGGCTGTAAGATCTGTAAAGAAACAAGGGGAGTTAGTCCTATAAAGCTGCAGTTATACTATGTCCTAAGGACTTACGGAGAGCTTGGGCTGTAGGATCTAAAGAATGGATTGATAGAAAAGAAGATACGATTAGTTTGATTCTGAGGTGCCATAATGTTTTAGATACGAACGGTGACGACGGGCTATACGACCTATGATGATGCCGAGGCCAAAGAAATAAGGTTAGCCTGCCTATTTCCACCTTGATGGTAGGTTTACTTACGGTGACGATGGACTGTACGAACTAGATGGGGGTAAACGTAAGCGAAGGTTAGCCGATTGCTTTCCTATATGTGTATCTCTTTTTCTTCAATGGCTTACGGTGAGCTTGGGCTATACGATCTATCATAGGGCCAAAATCAGGGGTAATGGTAAATAGGTGAGTTTCTGCGATATCTTTGATGGTGATGATACTTACGGCGAGCTCGGGCTATAGGATCTGTATGTCATAACAAAAAGGAGTTAGTACATGGGTTGGATCACACTGACAAGAGATTTGGTTTTGATACGAACGGTGAGCTCGGGCTATAAGATCTATAAGTAAAATTCAGTGAGTCGACCTTTTGTAACGTCAAGACACAATAGATACTTACGGCGATGATGGGCTATATGAGCTGTTGGTTATTGACAAAAAGAAAAGGAAGGTCGATGAAGTGAGAATTTAAACGCCCGAGAGTGGTTTGGTCAACAACTTACGGCGAGCTTGGGCTGTAAGAGCTGTGTGAAGAGAGGGGTGATTGGTTAGTTAATGGACCCGCTCTTTGTTAACGCTCTTTTCGATACTTACGGTGAGCTTGGGCTGTAAGAACTGTGAGTTGAGAGAAGAGAAGGCGATTGTTTAGTTGATGTGTTGTTACTGATCTTTTTCCTTTTCGACACTTACGGCGAGCTTGGGCTATAGGATCTACAAGAGAGATCATAAAAATAGAATCAGTTAGTAACTCTATACCTAATACAGAAGCATTCGCATGATTTTTAAGTATGTACGGTGATGACGGGCTATACGACCTATAGAAAAGACGATGAAGATATAGTCAGTACAAGATAGCACCACTTCCCTTTCGAGATACTTACGGCGAGCTTGGGCTATAGGATCTATAAATAGGATGAGGAAAAAAAGGCAGGAAGGTCAGCCCTACCACTCATTGTTGCATTTCTGAGGTCCTTACGGTGAAGACGGGCTGTACGATCTATTGTGTTTCAAAGAAAGAATCATGGTTTGGTTTCAGTTCCCGACCTACTTTGGTTCCTTTTCCTGCACTTACGGACTGCTAGGGCTATAGCCAGGCGAGGCTGCAAAAGGCGTCGATGGGGAATAACCAGGACTAGACGCATAAGGGCTGAGGTCCGAGCGCCAAGGGCTAGCACCAATAGAAGCACCCACGCCACCAGAGTTACCCATAGGCGAGAACATTGGTTCTGACGGAGACGAAGGTGCCGAGAAGTCCACCCAGTCAGGGGATCGAGTGTCATAGGGAGTCGCCATACTGGGTGTCATGAATCCAGGGCCAGGGGTAGCAAAACCAGCAATATCACCAGAGACGCCATTCGGTATGAGATGATGGCGTTGATTTTCAGGTACCGTTTTCAGCATTTCTTCGTCGAGGATCACATCGAATTCACCAGTACCCAGGGGAGCCATTTGACCGAGCATGATGTTTTCGGCGACACCTCTACAATCGTCCAGTTCGCCCACAGCAGCCGCCTCCATCAGGATTTCCACCGTTTCTTCAAAAGAGCAGCGCATCAAGGCACCTGTTTCAGCACGATTGATACCATGGCGAGTGATGGCCATCAGATGACCGCGGTTTGTCATAACGTCGCAAAGAAGAGCCAAATGGCGATAGTTGACATAGGAGCCATCGAATTCAATGACGTTTCGGAGTTCCTTGAGAAGAGCCTTGCGAGTTGCTTCAATGCCCAGGACCTCCATGATTTCCACAGTGTTGTTAGAGTAAGTACGACGTTCGTCCACACCATGCTGACACATGACTTGTTGCAGATTGATGCCATCGGTATCGAGCCCCCATTCAGTAGTTTGTTCAAATTTGCCCTGCGAGTTGAGAATGGTGTCTTTGCGCTCCACAATGTAGACCTTTTGGATTCTTGGGATACCACGGAGATTGATCGAGCTGAGCATACTTGATTCCAGTTTTCGCAAAAAGGTGTCTTCTTCAGTCTTGGTATCTTCATCGTCCATATCCTTTTCTTCGTTTTCATCAGACATAACTCGGCACCGGATAATGAGTTTTTCAGAGTTCTCGTCGCTTCCAATGACATGCAGATCGTTTTTGAATTCGTCAGAGATCTTTTGCACGACTTCGGTGATGTTGAGGCGCTTGTCGATCATCATACCACGGTTGAGTTCAATGCGGAGGAGCCAAGGAGAGACACGGGTAACAAAGGGTGAGTTGTCGTCTTCGAGCTGGTAGTATGTATCCACGAATTCAGTGTCTTCTTCGATGATGGTGGAGCGTGGATCAGGATCATAGTAGATTTCGGAAGCCGAGGTGACCTTTTGCAGAGTGGTGTGTTCCAAGTGGACCTGTACTTCTTTGGCGAGTTCAATATTGCGAGATCGTTCGGCATCCAACCATACTTCCAGACGAGGTGTTTTGATATTTTTGGCGACGTTGATGATTTCTTTCAAACGAGGGACACCAAGGGTAACATTTTTACTTGACACACCGGCATAATGAAAGGTATTGAGAGTCATCTGTGTGGCAGGTTCACCAATGGATTGGGCAGCGATCGTTCCGACCATTTCACCCGGAGCCACAATAGAAGTCAGGAACCGAGATTCGATTTCTCCAAGAACCCTATAGGATGATTTGATGGTTAGTATCACATGTGACATCCATATCGCTCTTTTTCACTTTACCATTCGAAGGCTTGAGAGCTGAGATGGAACTCTTCAACCACACGTTTCACCGAAAACGTGGATCGCAGCATCATTTGGAAGAGAAGAGTGGCATTGCGTTGTGTTTCAGCAGAGATCTTGTCAGAGCCACGGACCACGATCAAACGATCAGCAAGGGAAGAGATGGAGTCAACAATCTGAAGAGGATGTACGTCAGAAGGTCTTCTTGGGTCGATATGGAACATCTGTTGTGCATTGGTGATAAGACGTTGAAGATTGACAGGCAGAGGCCATTTATCGTCACCATGTTTGAAGATGAAGCGTCGCATGATATCCCGGTCTTCATTGAGCTGTAAGAATTCTTGATCCAAGAGTTGCTGTGCGGTTTCATTGCCATCGATGTCCTTGAGCACATCATAACCCAAAGCGCCTTTACGGAAGCCACCATCAGCGAGATCCACACGATAACGTTCTTCGAATTGCTTGTCAGAGGCCCGAAGTGACACCAGCTTTTGCTTTTCCACAGAGCAACCATCCATACCATCTTCACCATAGCAGAATTCGATGATATCACCAAGCGAGTTTCGTACCGTGCCATCGTATTTCACCATGACATCTTCCAAAGCCTTCACTAGACGACGTTGGATATAGCCTGTTTCAGCAGTCTTGACAGCGGTATCGATCAAACCTAAATACAATGACGCATGAGTTGCCATTTAACCTCCCTTTGACTGATTCTATGATCTATCCTTACCTTCACGACCACCCATTGCGTGGAAGAAGAATTCGGTTGGAGTCAGACCACGGAGATACGAGTTTTCCACAAAGCCACGGCTTTCAGGGCTATGATCATCCTTGGAGAAGTGAGGTAAGGTGCGGAGCTTGAAGCCATAAGGGATACGCTTTCCTTCGACGTTTTGTTGACCCACACAAGCAGACATTTGAGAGATGTTGATAAAGGACCCTTTGGAGCCAGCCATCACCATTTGTTTCACATTGTTGTCGATCTTCAGATTTGTCTGGGCGAGTTTACCAGCATCATCACGGGCCTTGTTCAGAGTTTGATTCACCTTGGCCTCGAAGGATTCACGGAGGGTCATGCCAGGTTGGATTTCCAGTTTATCTTGTTGAGCAGTGATAATGATTTCTTGCACCCGTTGTTTGGCTTGAGAGATGATGTTTGTGATCGTCGCCATGGTTTGTTTGTCAGCAATAGTGTCACCGATCCCGATACTGAAGCCATTCTGTAAAAGCCAATAGTTGACGACTTGCTGAGTACCAGTTAAAAAGTTCTTGGCCGCCTCTGATCCGAGTTCGTTGACAATCGTATGAATCAGACCACCACCTGCCGTACCAACGGTCTTTTTACAGACAATGCCACAGACCAATTCGCCGTTTTCAATGATAACACGACTGTCGCCAGGAGAGATAAAGGTCGTTTCGTCATCAGGATGGTTGAAGTAAAAGGTTTGACAGTTGATGCCCTTGGGAATCACCATAGATACAATTTGCTTGCCAGTCCACAATGGTTTCGGTTTTAGAATAGCAGGCGGAGGAATAAAGCCATCCCAGTCAGGCACCCACATGACAATGTTCATAACCAAATCCTTCGTGATAAACGTATCCCGCAGAGTGAATTTCCGGATCCCCGCCAAAGTATCTTGCACGATCCCCATCACCGGCTTGTTTGATTGCGGAGAGACGATTTGCTTGGGCACCATACAGATTTCAGTGACTTCGGCACGAGTTTCCAAAGATTGAGGCACATGAAGATTCATTTCGTCGCCATCAAAATCAGCGTTGTAGGGAGAGGTCACAGACAAGTTCAAGCGAAAGGTGGAGTAAGGCATGACACGGATCCGATGGCCCATCATTGACATTTTGTGAAGAGAAGGTTGACGATTGAAGATAACAACATCACCATCCACGATATGACGTTCCACCCGGTAGCCCAGTTGAAGCGGGATTTCACCAGCACGTTTACGGTAGCGCAAATCGATACGTTCGCCATTGTCACGGATCACATACTTTGCCCCAGGGTGCTCTAATGGACCGTTTCGCACCAGTTGTTGAAGTTTGTCAATGTTGTAAGAAGTGACGATCTCCGGATAGGTCAGATTTCGGGCAATACTTCGAGGCACACCGACTTCATCCAAGCTGAGATTAGGATCACCAGTAATGACCGTACGCGCCGAGAAATCCACACGTTTGCCCATCAAGTTGCCACGAAGACGACCTTCCTTCCCCTTTAATCTTGCACGGATCGATTTTAACTGTATAAGAGTGGGTACATAGAGGATGAGTATACAGATCATGGGCATAGCAATAGCAAAACTTACGGGTCTTCCAGACTTTTGCAGGGCTTGAGGTTGACCAGCAATATCGTTGTCCATGTAAGTAGCAATATGGAACTAAGATAATGTACAAGGACAGCGAGGTTAGTACATATTTGTTCCCTCGGCCAAAAGCGCAACGGCTTTTTACCTGGAGCAGCTGTTCGAATTCTTGGACCACATGGACTGGAGCGCCTTCTGATTCACAGCGTCTGACATTAGCATTGGCCTTCAGGACATCCGAGAGCTTGTGGGTTAAATCATCTTCACCGCGACTGGACCCGTCCATTTGGATACTAGGGCGGACTTGAGGAGGGGGGACGGGCAAAATAGTAGTGATCATCCATTCAGGGCGAGCATATTCTTCGGAGAGGCCCATATCGCTAATATCTTGATCCGTAATGTTCTTTAGGATTTGAAGGACCTTGCTTGCAGTGAGTAAAGTCTTCCCATCGTTGCCCGAATCCTAAGCAATATATATGAGTGAGTACATATACATAATGTGATGGCGTCCACACTTACATCGCTTGCACTTGCACGGAAGTGAGCGTAAAGCTTCAGGCCCTCCTTGCGGATAAGAGGCTGCTTGTTGCCACATCCACCATGAGGGTTCTTGCGTTCCTTGTCCAAGTCGTCCTCCAAGCCATCGTCGTCGTCAGCACCACCTTCACACACCATCTTGGCCTTTGCTAGTTCCCAGACCGCCTTCATTCTGGTTTTCCTGTCCCTGATCTTTCGCGCACGCACAAACCGAGGGTTGGTCTAGATTTACACCAGAGCAACAACAGATAAAATAAGATGTGAGTTCATCTTGTAAGCTTCCAACTTCTCTATTTATTTTAACAACTTACATCGTCCACCTTGAGTTTGGAGCAATGGAAGCAGACACATTCGAGGATTTTCTTGACTTTGGTCAGAAAGCCTTAAAATCAAAAGTATGTTAGTGATGCAGTAATGTGGGTTTATTCAGCAGGTACGCATACCTATATGATAGACAGGCTTTGCCAAATCGATATGGCCAAAATGACCAGGACATTCGGCCATGCCTTCACCGCAGGTTTGACACTTGTAGTTGCGATCAATCGTTCCCATGCGAGGATCCAGTAGACCACCGGCCCTTGGCTTTGAGGTTCCTTCATCGTAAAGTTCAGGGAATTCGACCTTTGCGACAGACATTGCTTTCTATAAAGACATTTTTCTGGTTAGTAATGATAGTGGGACAGCCATTGACACATGTGATTATTCTTACAATTTCATCAGGCGAAAGAATACCAAATTGGACAGCATCGACACGGCGTAAGGGAGCCGAGGAGAAGGCAAACGGATGTCCATTCATCTTTACAGTTCTTCACAGTAAGAGTCGTTGACAAGTAAGATAAAAACTGTATCTGTGATCGTCGTCTGACCGGTTGTTGATGTTGCTGTAGTTGATAAAAAGTCGTAGAATGTGCAAAAGGAGTGGTTGGTTGATGGAAAGGTCGATACCAGTACAAGATGTTGGTCACTTTAATCAAAATACAAAAAAGGGTTTTGATAAAAGTTAAAGAACAATCCTAAACGAAGAAGAAGAGAGTCGAAAAGGATTCAGGCCGCCGCAGTGTCTTTTATAGCCAGAAAATAACATGACGTGGAATTAAAATAGTTCACACTCCGCGCGCTGGTTTTCGTTCCCCGCTACTGGCGGAACATGCATTATGAAAAAGTCCGCCAGTAAAGGATCACTTTAGCATACTGTCGATCGCCCTGATCCGCCAAGTGGAAACTTGTTCTCTATCCATTGCGCCCTACATACAAAATAGACCTATGCTAGCTGGTGTAATAGAAGAAGAACAAGTAAAGGATCAACATTTTATAACTCCATGTCAATCGGAGTACGAGGAGCGATCGCCATTTGAGCCCGCACGCATGAATCACTACTGCCCCAAGATCACTCACCATGTATACGTCCCACTACACATCGTCAATGCAAACCTACAAAAGAGTTCCAACGTGCTTTCTTTTATTTCAAAAAGACCATTATTTACATAGACACACACAAATAAAGTAATAGATGTAAAATGATATAAAAAAAGATGTGAGGGGGAAGGTTTGAATAAGGATGATGTGAAGTAAGGGGAATGAGTAAAACCACTAATGCAACGAGAATTTGAAAACTATATAAATATGATCCGCCATTCGATTCATGCAAAACAAAAAAGAGCGTCCAAAAAGAGAGATATCTACATGTTTCCACCAGCATTGTATTGATCGTACATGGGTTGCTGTTGGCCAGGCTGAGTCCAGGGGACAGCAGGCACACCGGCATTGCCAGCGACTTGACCAGCTATAGAAAAAAGGTGAGCTCATCTGCCCCCAAACATCTCGGATTCACATTTACCTCCTCGACCATACATTTGGCCGCCGCCATTGCCGTGGTGCCAGTTCTGCTGATGTTGTTGTTGTTGTTGGAAACCACCACCACCGTGGGATTGCCAGCCAGTAGGAGGACGGTCCTTACCCCAGGAAAGCTAACCCCAGAGATAAACATGAGTCTAATTACGTTCTGTATACAAGGAGTACCCTCTCTTACCTTAGCGGGACGACCGTTGATGGTGACGTTTTGTAATTGGACCAGAGCATTGGCAGCGTTTTCGTGGGTATCCATCCTATAAGAGAAAGAAAGGTGAGTTCGGGGATCGATTGCCATGGTAACGCTGAATCTTTACTTGACAAAAGCAAACCCACGATCAGCTTGGAGTCTGATATCTTGCACGAATCCAAATCGTTGGAAGGGGGGCAAAAGATCGTTTTCTGTGACAAATTGAAAGCAAAGAGTCAGAGTCATGTTGTATCAGAATTCCCATTCTCCTTACTTACGGGTCGTTTCAGGTTGTAGGTTGCCGACGTATACACTGGTGACATAGGCGGGTGTTTGGTGTACGGCGATTTCATAAGGCAATTGCTGTCCAGGCTGAGGAGGAGGAGTAGCGGTTTGACCTAAGATAGGATGTCTGAAAGGTTATATGACTATGATTCCTCTCCTTCTGTCACCCTCCACTTACCTTTTTGAGTAGCCCAGTTACAGCGAATAGCACGAGAGCCTAACCATTCCCCGTTCATAGTAGCAATGGCCTGTTCAGCATCAGACTTGTCACGGAAAGCAGCGAATCCGAAACCTCTAGACTTTCCAGACACAGGATCCCACATGATATGAGCATCACTTCATAGATAAAGAGTGGTGAGTGATACAGGCGGGTTGACATTGTGAGCAGGACACTTACGACATGGTTCCAAACGCAGAGAAGGCCTTGACGAGCATTTCATCAGTGATTTCGGGAGCAAGATCACCAATGAACACATGGAAGTGGCTTGAGATATCTTCTTTGGCACTGCTACCAGGCAAAGCCCAGTTCACCTTGATACCCTATTGAGCAAGCATGGGTTAAAGGTATATGACGACTTTTTTTGATTCAGTTACACGAGACCACTTACGTGGTTGAAGATTTTGCGGCCGTTCATGTCTTGAATGGCTTGTTCAGCAGCGCGACGGTCAGAGTATTCGACAAAGCCATAGTTCACACCAGCCTATAGTTATAACCCCATATAAGAAGAGTGAGTGAATAGGAGTAAAAGGAAAACAAGACCTGTCCAGGTAGACCTACATAGGGACCGTGTCTCTTGACCTTTACAAGCGTCGAAAAAAAAAAGGGGGAGGGTGAAGGAGAAAAGCATGAGTAAGGTTCTGTGGTTTATAGTGGAATAGGATGTACACTTACTACTTTGACGAGGACGACAACACCAATGGTAGCAAAGATTTCTTGCAACATTGTTTCAGTTACCCTATACAAGTCAAGAACAAGAGTGAGTACGAAGCCTGTTTCTTATCAACCAGACATAAAGCTGTTTTACTACCTTTGATCAAGGTTACCAACGTAGATGGCATTGGCAGATGTTTCACTGGTGGGAGCTGGTGCAGACATGACAAAAGGACAAGATAAAAAAAAGGTGTACGGTGTTGTTGAAGGGGCAGTTCAAGAGTGAATCTTGCACAAGGGGGGAAAAGAGTTGAAGAAGAAAAAGACACTTGACAAAAGTAAGACAGTCGACGGATTAGAATCGATTACTTTTATGGACAAGTTCAAATGAGAATGAAGGGGGGAAGGCTTATATGACAGGGAAAAGATCCCTAAAAACATAAGTCGGGCGGAGTTACACATCGGAGTTGTTAGTATTGGTGGCGTATCATGGGCACTACGTATACCTACCTGTAACATTGATAGGGTTTATCCCATCGTTTGAGGTGATTGAGGAGGCGGATGATTGGGGTGGCAGAAGACAGAAGGGCGAGAGCGCTTGGCGATTTCCTCGGTAGCCAAGAAGAAGATGTTGTTGCAGGCGTTGATGTCTCGGTTCCATACAGTGTTACAATCTTTGCAGACCAACACGGAGTGGAGTCTTGACCCATCCTCCAGCACTTTGTTTTCTTGGTTGTTTGTGAGGCACTTTGAGCAGATCTAAAAAAAATCACATAGATCATTTGGTAAGTCATTCATGCTTGCTTCAGTTGATCCTACCTTGGATGTGTACGATTCGTTCACAGGCACCAACACAAGCTTTCCCTCGAGTTCCGCTCTTTTCAACACCTTTTTGACACGTGATGCCATTCCAGGCTTCGTCCCGCGCATCGTCATTGCAAATGATCCATCACCCATCCCAAGGAGAGGTATTGCGGGGGAGGGCGTAAATGCGGCTTTGTGGAATCTGCTGTCGGACAGGATTCATGCAAATAAGCGTTAGTTTTCTATTCCCTCTTATCTCATGTCCCAGATTTCTTACCTTGCATGGGATGATGTTGATGGTGCTGAAGCGGTGTTGTGGGCATACTTCTTTCCCCCATCGACAAAAATCTTGACTACTTCTTCATCCAGGCGTCGTCGTCCAGAGTAATTCAATAACCGATCATTGGACCAGGATACATCTGCGTAGAATGAGACAAGAGTGTTCAGATGTGCCATTATACTGGTAACGGCGGTAGCATATGTCGACACAGAGGCAGTCTTGGTGGTTGGCAATCGAGATTGGATGTCCGTGATCTGAGTGGTCATTCGTTGTCGCTGTGCTGTCAATCGTCTAGTGAAACCTGATTTCGCTCGCCATTCCGCCGAAGAATACTTGAGGTATTGTGATGAGCCGTCAGTTGCAGTGAAGATATGGGTCATGCCGGGATCGATGCCCCAAAGGCGGAAGTGATTGTTGACAAGTTCAGGGGTAAAGTCTTCTAGCTCCAGATCTGGCAAAGGTGGTCCAGCCGTCGGTCGAACAAGAGACACATTCACAGTATGCCCGTCGGTGGATACAAGATTGTTGAAGATAGGCATTTTTCGTCCGGCAGCTCCTTCCTCGTCGTCGTATTGGTCAAGATTATCCACACTATAGCCGCCGATAATAGAGTTGATCAGTAAACACTTCTCGTCTCTGATACTTGTTTCCTTACCCACGTGCCAGTCGCACCGCACCCAAGTTGAACACCCGTTCAAAGGTCTTGCCATCTTCCCGTATACGGTGGATTCCTTTCAGAGCAGATACCCGGGCCTTTGGTAGAGGAGAGCCAGGAGGAAGAGACTTGTTCACCAATGCAACTAGGCTAGCGATGGGCACTTCAACAAAGGGCATTCCAAAGGAGCGATGGGGCAAAAGATTGAAGAGTCTGTGGTCAGGCTTGAGACTTGATCGAGTCGGCACAAAACAGTCGTCCAAGTTGATTTCATCGTCACCTGCTTTGACACGCCGGGAGTTTGCAATTCGTGCTCTTGTATCCGTCACCAGTTCCAACAAAGCGTTTCGAAGACCATCGGAGATTGTGGTGGTGAAGAGAATAGTGCCGCCATCGTTGCCGTTTGCATGTTGTCGAAGCTGCCGAGAGACTTGTTGGCGTTGTTTCTTTGTGAGGTTCAGGAATTCGTCATGATCTTTGAGCTGCTGATACGCCCACCAAGGCGAGACCTGATCTGCTAGTTCGTTTGAAGACACATTGTTGTACTGTTCATAGTGTCGCAAAATTTGATGGAGGACAGACATATGCTCGCAGATGTTGGTAACAAGGGATTTGGGAGTGATGGGGGGGGACCAAGATATTCGGTCAAAGTGATCCGGTTGAGGTGCACCATCATGTCCTCCGTTTTGTCCAAGCTGGTGGGCCAGGGCGGGTCTTCTACCCCAGAGAGTTCATTGTAAAGGTAAACTCGAAGCTTTTTAACAGTCTTGGTATCAATATCCTAATACAGCATAAGAATGTAGATGAGTAAAGCAAAAGAAGATGATAATATCAGATTCCCTTTATTACCGGAATTTCAACACGCAGACGGTGTTCAAGATATAGGAGACAGCGTTTTTCAAAGGTTTCTACGACAATGTTCTTCATGCTTGTCGCCATT
>LT551908.1:152280-165836 GCA_900079185.1 Absidia glauca
TTCAGGGACTGGCTGTAGCCCGAAACATCAATGCCGTGCGCTATCTTGGTAAGATCTTAAAGTGCCACTATGCAGCGAGAGACTCATCCTTTTTTTTTCTATCTATAGAATGCTCGGCCAAACATAATAGAGGGATCCGTGAAGTGTTTGACCAAGCCGGTCGAGTGGCTCTCTCAGGTACGTACAGGGCTTTTGTAATCAATCATGGACTAACACCATTTTATTTGACGCCATCTCACTTCCAGTACATCTGAAGACCAACCAGGATGCAGCCTCTTCGTCTGCCTCGTGTATCATTTTGTAATAGTTGTATCCGTTTATCCCCCGGGCCATTGGCTCGCTTCTCTCTCTTAATCCCTTCTCTTATACTCTTTTGTTATACTACTTATCCTATACCAATACACACTGTTATATTTCTTTTACTTTTTGACAATACGGATCCTAATAAAACTTGACTCTTGTATGATGATATGGATGTTGTATCATGCCTTCTGTCTTTGAAACTCGGCTGCTCGTGCATTGTAGACAGCCGGCGGTACTGCTCATAAGAATCCATGCGAAGTGAACAAAGGCGATAAAGAGGTTGGATTTCCATTGGCTCATCAGGAGTACCCCCTCTTACAGTATCTCCGACTCCATCTGCCCCACTTGCTTACTCTGGAAACGCTGTTGAATCTTCATAAAGAAAGGTGAGGATTGGCTCACCGGGTGATTTGCACTGGAGAATGCTACAGACAGAACCATCCGGACAGAACCAACCTGCGTATCCTAAATTTTGCTGACATTAAGGACTTACATGGCGGGGGACTCTCTGAGTCCCTGACTTCAGTCCCGGTCATAGATGGGACTCAACTTGAAATGGTAATAAAACCACCCCTGTTCACATACTCCTCCAACAATGTATGCCGATGCACTCTAGATTTCAAATCCCGACTTGACTACAAGAACTTTTTTATGCCCGTCCTTCATTTTTGCTCCTTCTTCCCCTCGTCATTACTTTTTTGCCTCCACATTGTCATTCTCTTTTTTCCACGACGACAAACGAATGAACGAACGAGCAAACGAACGAACGAACGAGCAAACGAACGAACGAACGGTAACTCTCCTCTTCTCACGTCATTTTCACCTTTTGCTCACCATTACTAACTTTTTGCCTTTTGCATCGTTCCTCTTTCTTTTGGCACTAGATCAGCTACGACGATGACGACGGCAATAGGGACGACGACGATGCTAGTGACGACTCCACCACTGCTTCATGTCGCCCAAAAAGGCCCTTTTTAAATTTTCAATTGTAAAAAACATGGGGAAACCCTCGCAATTTTTTTTTAGGTGCACTCCCATTCCATTGTAGAATCTCGTAGTCCAAGTTACTAATAAAAGTATACCAATTTTTTGCCCATACCCTTCCGCTGCTATCTTTGATACTTTTACACAGCTTGGCCGTCTTTGTCCGCCTCCATTTGCTTGATTTTTACAGTAGCTTAGCCATTCCCATTACAACCCGTCGCCATTTACACATTAGCTTAATTCCGGCCTCAAACATAGTCTGTACCATAGCCCATTAATCCTATTGTACCAATAAAACTTTGTATGTATGCGAAGATAGACCTTACGATCATGTACATGTCATTAGATTCATTACAACTAGTAAACCATTGGTGTTTTAGGAGTTGTCAATGAGGAGCTCTTCATCTGTAGTTTGGTCTTTATAATGACATTGTATTGTCATGAGTATGGATTTCAAAAAGGTCCTTCGTATGATGATTCAAGTAGACTTTATTGATGGGATATGGCTAATGGGCTATGGTACAGACTATGTTTGGGGTCGTAGTTAAGCTAATGTCTAATGGCAACAAGCTATTGTAGTGGGAATGACTAAACTGCTGTAAAAAGTAAGCAAATGAGGTGGACAAGACGGCCAAGCTGTGTAAAAGTATCAGTGATAGTAGCAGAAGGGTATGGACAAAGAATTGGTATACTTTTATTAGTAATTTGGACTACGAGATTTACAAGGGAATGGGAGTGTACCTGAAAAAAAAATTGCGAGGGTTTCCCTATGTTTTTTACTTTTGAAAATTTTAAAAAGAGCCTTTTTGGGCGACATAAAGCAGTGGTGGAGTCGTCATTAGCATCGTCGTCGTCCCTATTGTCGTCGTCATCGTCGTAGCCGATCTAGTGTCAAAAGAAAGAGGAACGATGCAACAGGCAAAAAGGTAGTAATGGTGAGCAAAAGATGAACACGACGTGAGAAGAGGAGAGTTACCGTTCGTTCGTTCGTTTGCTCGTCCGTTAGTTCGTTTGACGTCGGGGAGTAAGGAGAATGACAATGGAGGCAAAAAAGTAATGACGAGGGGAAGAAGGAGCAAAATAATAGAACGGGCCAAAAAATAATCTTATAGCCAATCGGGCGTTGAAATCTAGAGTGCATAGGAACACATTGTTGGAGGAGTGTGTGGGCAGGATCGTGTTCCTGATCTTTAATTTGCAGCCTATTTCTAACATATCAGAGCGAGCATGCTACTACATTTTTATGCTATGATGTGGACTTACCTTTTGAATGACAAATAGGCTGGATCAATGAAAATTGAATGTTGCCAAATGGGATAGCAGGGGTGGAGTTCCATCATGAGCACTGAGTCTTGTATAAAAGTCTTCCTAAACATCATGATCACCTGTACAAATGCATTTTCAGCAACGGCAGGTTAAACAGGATCGCCAGGACTGAGTTCTTTCGCCGCCAGTCGGTCATGTCATTCGTCGATCGCCGGGAACAATTTCTTGCAGAGGCGGGTAGGTGGGTTAAGGGCGGCACGTGCAAGATAAAAGAATCGAGAATATGTGGGGAAGTCTGCCATTGATTGCACCAACTCTCTCGGAAGATTGGTGAGATATGCGCCGTTTATCGTTGTGTTGTTCCATCAACCTTGGCGTCGTATTTGATCCATGTTCGCACACACGTTACCCGCCATACGAGCTGATGAGTTGCAATTTATATGTGTCTTTTTGTTGGAACTGATATCAGGAGAAGAGAGAGCCTTGCCGATCGACTCCCGATGAGATGAGTAAGACCATTCCTGTGCCTGGCTTTTATCTTCATTTCGAATTGAGTCCCAGCTATGCCTGAGACTCAAGTCAGGGATTCAGAAAGTCCCCCGCCACATCAGTCCTTATTGTCCGCAAAATTCAGCGTACACAGATTGGTTCTGTCCCGGTGGTTCTGTCTTTTCCCATTTGCACCTTCGCTGGAATCCAGGGGAAAAGTTGGCGGCGTTTGAAAATAAATGCTACAAGAGCCTCCACCTTTTCCACAAATATCTATTCTTTCCTTCTTTTTTCCTTCCCCATCTCTTTTTTCTTACCATCGGCTTTGCCATGGCATTCCCTCTCACACGATCGACGCATGACCACCCTCAACAATGACAGCAATGGCAGTCTCCTTTTCGGCATCCTCTCTCTTACACTGCTAACATTAACATCTTTCCTCATTACCCTTCTCTTCCTTGGCAGATCGAATGAGATGACAACGGATATAGGCTCTCTGGCAGCAGGACTGGATGGACATGTGGTTAGAATAGGGATTGGACTCAAGGGATTACGAAAAACTCGGGAAAATTCTCTCAATTTTTTTTGGGGGGGCACTCACTTTTCCATTGTAGATCGTGTAGCCATGGCACTTCTAAACATCACTACTTGTTTGCCTACTCTCCTTTGCTCCCTACCGCTGATACTTTTAGCACTGGGGATCAGCTCTCCCCTCCGTAGCTCATTACACTAGATCAGTCTTTCCTCCCCCTCCCCATATAGCTTAAACATAGTCTCATGCAGCCAATAAAACTTTGTTGAAACCATCTTCATGACTACCTGTCTCGATCGCTAGGACCAAAGTTGAGCGAAGGAACTGCTGTTGCTCTGGCTTGGCTAGGTCTTGTTGTACAATAAGGATTCCACGCCATCTCAAGTGAACGAATCTCACTTTTAGACATGACTATTTTGCTTTTTAAACTCTGTCTACACAAGCACCATGTGTTCATGCATTTTCTATTCATAAAACCAAAAAATGGCAGAGTTTTTCAAAAACCACTTTTTTTCGAAAAAAGCATGGATGATCTTCCATGAAAAATGTCACTTTTTGATCGACATAAATTTTCTCGTAAAAGAGATAACAAACCTCACCTCAAATTTTACATGAAGAAAGTGGTTCTTCTTACTCATAGTCTGCTGCCAAGTGTATTGGGTTTTAGTGGATGAATGACCGACTTTGAGGCTGCTGGAATCAATCGCTGTTTTGGGACTTGGTATAGTGCTCATAGACGTATACAGCACAGGTAGTCACCAAGTTTGGTATCATTCGATAGATATACATTTCGTCGTGCTCCATGTGGAGTTTGAAGATGAGTCGTTCATGCCGGTTTTGAAAAACAGGGCAACTCGTCGCAAAAATTTGCAACTGGAGATTGTAAAGTTTCTAAAAAAGTCAAATGGTTTCAAACGCCGCCCGCCCATTTTATTTCACGCCCCGCCCTTTTTCAATCTTGTCTGTCAAGACTTGGCGTATCAATGCATGTCAACATTTCCAAGATGACTGGAACAAGTTCAAAAGAGTCATAAAGACGGTTCAAAGTAGGGCTTTATTCACTGAATGAGACTATGATTAAACTAATGGTAGGACTTGTCATGACTAATCAAGGGTAATGAGCTACGGAATGAAGAAGGGGACACCTCTAATCTAACCACATGTCCATCCGGTCCTGGTGCCAGAGAGCCTATATCCATTGCCATTCTGTTGAATCCACCAAGAAAAAAGGAGCATTGATGCAAAAGGCTAATGTTAGTCATGGTAAGACAATGGTCGTCAAGATGGAGAGAGTTACCCTGCGTTCGCCGTTCAAGATTGCTGTATAGAGTCGTTTGTGGAGCGGTGCCAATGTCGATGGAAAAATAAAATAGTGATCAAGAAGCAAAGAAGAAGCAAAGAATGGGATTGACGACAAGAGCGATAATTGATACAACCCCCAGCGGCGGGGTTTCAAATACAGTGGGGCAGAAATACAACAAGAGTAAGATAAGATATTCATAAGAGAATCATTTTACGACCCGAGTGTTTATTGTAGCAACAAATAAGCTAAAGATAAAGCCATCAAAGAAGAGGAGGGGATAGTATACTAGTTTGTGGTTTCAAAGAGGACGATCGTCCCGATGTCGTTTAGCTTGTCGAGCCCGAAAGACATCATAATCAGGCGGTCGGTTGGGGCCCATGCCTAAATGGAGAGATCATTGTATCAGTCATTGGTTTTCGCTTTTTTCAGAATTTTTACCTTTGTTATGTGATTGGTAGTCATCTTCATAATCATCTCTGCCACCTTTTCGTTTCATGCCTCTTCCTCGAGTTGATCCGCCGGCGCCCTATTAAAGAAACATGAGTACAAGTGGATCCATGACTACAATGCGACTTACCCTTTTCATGCCTGCTCCACGGCCCCGGCCACGATTAGGCGACATATCCCGAGGACCTACATTGCCTTTCATCCCAGGAGGAGGAGGAGGAGGAGGACCTCGACCCATAGATAGTGGTGGTTCTGACATATGAGGTGCGGTGCCAAGCGGCGGAAGGTTGACATTGCGGAAGATCTCGACGACTTCAACTGCGTTGAGAATAGGCCCGGTGTATACATTGGCGTGTGGTAGGCTGGCGACAAAGTGTGCGATCAGATCAGGTAGATTGGCCAATGGACCATTGTCTATGAAAGGGTGTGGTTGAGACGGTGCGTTTGGCTGTGCGACTTGTTGAGGAGGTCCAGAGGGTGGAACAGGGGCAACAAAGGGTGGAGGTGGTGAGGCTGCATTCATGGCAGGTCGTTTCAGTTCCTCGGCGGGCATGTTCATACGGGAAGGATCACCAGCGCTGGGTTTGAATGGTTGCCATTGGCTCCAGTCGGGTCGGGAATATCGTTCAGGGTGTACTGGTTCGAGTAGACGCCGTTTTGGTTCGTTATTTCGTCCTGATCTCTGTGAATCCCAGTATTGTTGCTTTTTATCCATCTCTTCGGGTTGTCGTTCACTATTAGCTTCGGGTTGGGAAGGTGCGGTTGCGGTTGAATCAGAGGTATCTAAGATGTGCGAGTACTATAGATGAGCGCCCTGTATATCCCCTTATCACTCGTTATGTTACCTTCAGTATGCTGTAATTCACCTGCGGGTCGAAGATCCAGATAGCTATATCGAGCCAAAAATGTATCCAGCTGGGTGCCTATCATCATCGTACAATAAAGGGGGTTGAGTAACTTAAATAACGCTGGGTACATATCAATGGCTTACTTTCAGGGTGTGCTTCATGGAGCCGTTTTTCTACATGTTGGGCACTGGCCAGATCGCCATACTTGTTTTCATAGTCCATAAACTTCTTCCAGACCACTGTTGCCTTCTCCGCTGACAGAGTCGCCAAAGACCTTTCAAACAAAGCCCTAGTATCTAATTAAAATATTGAAAGTGTGAGAATCCCATGACTGTAGATGGAGGTATGTAACTTACTGTTGTCGTCGTTCATTTGAATCAAAAAGTCCAGATATTCACAAATGTAAGCCGGATCATCGGCAAAGGATTTGATCCCAAGACCAAAGATCTTCCCCGCAATCCCTGCATCCTTGCTGTTGTGGTATTCCATGAGTGCTGAGGCGACAAATACATGATATGTTCGGTTGGGAGACTTGCGAGCTTTCGAAAACAGTGTCCTTGCTGCTTTGATACCCTAGAAAGGAAAAAAAAAAAAGATGTCAATGCTACTCTCCGCTTACATTTCTCTCCACTTACATCTGTTCTTCTTGCAAATCGCATATAGGCGATCCACACCAAAGAGCATTGTCGCATGATTGCGTCCACGTCAGCTTTCAACTTGTCTTCCAACTTGTCCTGTTCCTTCTTGACTTGTCGTTCACGTGTGCGTAGTTGTTCCCTGAGTTCACCATCCACATCGTCACCGAGGTTCATACTGGCCCGTTCCTGTTCCGCATGCTGTTGTATGTTTTCGATTTCTTGCTGTACAGACGTCCTGAGCTTTTCGATATCTTTGTCGAGGTGTTCCAGTAGAGCGTCGAATGATGATCTTGCTTCGTCCAGCATTTGTCTTGATTCACAGATCTCGGCGTAGGCAAATTGGAGCAAAAGACTGGCGAGATGTCAGACAAAGGGAGTTAAGATTATGTATACGTGTGTGTGTTCCTTTCTTCTCCTTCTTACCTTGTGGGTAGGATTTCCATGCCTTGTTTTAGAAGAGCCAACGTTTTATCAGGTTTTGACAGCTCCAGATAGTACATTGCATAGTCATACCAGAGTTCAGGATAAAATCGAAGAGCCATGAAAGCTTGTTGATAGACATAGGAGACCCTTTCGACCACGGCGCTCTTTTCCTCCAAGTGCAACGGATTTCCCATTTCCCACCGGATATAGCGCTTCCATAGATTCAACTAGAACAAAGCATAGGAAGAAAGAGTCAGGAACCACTGTTTCTCGTTACCTGCCTTTATTGTTTTACCTGTTCCATCTCTTCCGGCGTCCATCGAGGCTTTCTGGGGATGACGTTCGTTACCAAATGGTCAGTAAAAGGTCGGGATTCACGCAAAGCCGTTCGAGCCGTCATGTAGGCGGATGATCGTTCACCGAGAAACTTCTTTGCCTATGGTTCCAAAAAACAAGCATTCTTCAGTCATCGGCACACCTATTTTTCTTTTTGAGTCACTTACGGTTAGCCGATTCAAGTTGTTTTCCCACTGATCATACTCCTTCCACAGGTGTTCCACGTTGTTCAAAGGGATTGCCACCGATTTCTGATAGACTCGACGCATACTGTCCATCTTCCTTTGTTCTTCCCAAGTATTTGTTGTCTATCACACAATAAAGAGTAAAATTTAGCCGTAGATAGACCCCATAGCAACTGAAGGAGACTTACCTCGGCCGATTTCAAAAAGAAGATATAATCAGCCCAGATGGGGCCTGCATCCTTGTCAGTGCCCACGTTGCCCAATACATATTCGTACGCCTTTTCAATGACGCCTCTTGATTCAGGAGTAGTAGCACCACCATCACCGGCATTGATACGACGGATATAGCCAAGATAGAACTTCCAAAGATCCACCGAGAGTACCGTTTTCAAGCAGCGCGTGAAGAGTGCTTCGACTTCTGCAAAGTTTGAGTACTTGAGCTCCAATTCCAGATACGCCAGCCAGTGTTTTGCCTACAATAGCCAGAATGATAAAAGATCAACCACCGTTTCCCAACAAGTAACAATAAAAAGAGAGAGAGAAAGAGAGAGAAGAGAGAAAAAGTCAACAGTGAGTCATTTATGTAATCCATTGTCATAAGTTTGGACCCCCTCTTCTCTTGCCCGCCACCCCCCACGCACAGATATATAACAAAAAGAAGAAGAGAGTATTGAGAGGTGAATGGGGTTATGAAGAGATGCAACGTGTAATAATACATTTATTGGTAGTTCGTGCCAATAACTATCCGATGCCAACCAAACCGCTAGACCTGTATGCACCAATATATCCCCTCTCCCCACTCTCTCCCGCCCCTCTTCTCTTTTATCAAGTGTTCTTACCGAAGTTGGATATAGGTTCAGAAACCGTTCATAGACCGCCCGTGTTGCCTCCAAGTCACCCGATTGTTGCACATCACCCATCAAACTATACCAAGCATCCAAGTCTTCACCATTCTCCTGGATACGTTGTTCAAGCTGTTCCCGTCGTCGCTTCGCTTTGTCCAGCATATGATGATGCGGGTCATACCCCATGGTCGGTTGTTGTTGTTGTTGCTGTTGTTGTTGTTGTTGTTGTTGTTGTTGTTGTTTGGACTGGTGGAAGACATTGGGCGGTATTTGCCATGACGAAGGAGAATTGACATACTGTGGCTGCGACTGCGCTGGAGAATCGTTCTTTGGTGGGTGTGTTTCTGGTGTTTCTGATGAAGTGGCGTTTGTCGTTTCTGATGGGGTGGCGTCTGTCGTTGTTGCTGCTTCTGTCGGCTGTTGTTGTTCAGGTGTGGTAGACGCAGGAGGAGGTGACGATGACACATCTACTTGTGGTGTTTGATCCGTCTGTTCAGCCGTTGCATCGTTTGTGGGTGCTTCGGTAGTGGCATCAGGTGCATTCTTCATATCCACATCTGGGTCCATAATGTTGACGACGATGGCAAAAAAGTGAGGAAGAGGGAAAGAAGCAGCGAAAAGGAAAAAAACAAAAACACAACGAAAGTAATTTGATTTTCAAGCCCCGCGTGACTGGACCCGATGGTCTCGGCAAAGTACGCAGGATATACAGCTGCAGCAATAGCATCACTCATTGTAGTTGAATACAAAAATATAAGCTTTTTATTCTTCTCCTCTTGTGAGTGATTGCTCGGCTATGGGTTCATGGTGTGCAAAGAGAAAGGAGGGAGGTATGGAAAAAGTGGGATATTGAAACCCCGCCGAGTGTATTTGTGGGACAAAAGGTACAAACTCCGCATTGACAGATCCGGCTTTTGAGTCATTGCATCGTGAATCAAACGTTTACAATGTCTTTTTAATCAACACTTGAAGAGTGAATGTGCCTTTAGCATGATATAGTAATGGAATGTCTAAACAGTGAGCCCCAGTAGAGAAAGGCAAAAAAAGGAGTGCCCTAGTTTGAAATAGGAGGACGTGAAGTCTTTGTTGGGAAATCTACGATCTTGTTTTTCTTTTTTGTGCAAATAGAATGGATAGATATGATTGTTGTTGTTTTTGAAGAAAGGGTGATCTATTGATACAAGAGAGAGGATGTATGGAAAGCATATCTCCTTGAAGGAAAGCAAGGTAAGGTGAGGGGTTGGATCCTATTTTTAATAAAGAGAGGATTTCAATGCCCGCGCATTTATTTGCTTCTCTTTCCACTTTCCATCACTTTTTCTCTTTTCCTGCTCGAAATCCAAAAGGTAAGCATTCAAACATACAGTTGCATGAAACTGAACCCTAATGTCTGTAGTACTGATTACCAACTCCCGCACATCGAACAACAGAAAAAATCTTCCCTCCAATGTCGTATTCGTTTGATTTTGGTGCTCAAGTCACTAGGATTTGCATGGATGAAATCAGAAGTCGAGGTAAGTAGCATCAAGAAAGGGGAAAAGGGGGAAGAGCACCGGCATAGATGGATGGATGCTTACAACTTTATGATGCTTAGGCTTGGACGAACGCAAAATCTTACGCAAATCAGGTACTCTTCAGTGCTTTATGGCATCTCACAACAATGACTAACATTGATGTCGATCTTGTATTGTAGCACCTAACAGTATCCTACTGCTAAAGGTATTTCGACAGCAAAACTGCACAGCCGACGATCTCATTCCCGTTAGCATTCACTCTGTGGCGACGCTTATGCAAGATACTCTTTGGTGCTGTCACGAACGCATTGTACCCAAGAAAGTCTGGAGGATCATCAACTATGAAAGTAAGTGTAAAAGTATATATATGGTGGATAATGGATAGGGAAATGGAAGGGAGAGGAAAGGGACGGGGGGATCACAAGGAAGGAGGATAAAGAAGAGGTTGGAAGGAGGTGTGGAGAGGAGGTGATGGATCATCCGAAAAGAAAGGAGTGGAAAAAGCATCTAACCTCTTTTATGATACATCTACATATAGCATGCACTCTACCCAACCTATCCAAAGTCCTTACAAAGAAAGGTGAAACCTTACTGATTGAAATTCTGGACTTTCTGGTCGAAGTCATGCAGCACAAGGCCAAGAATCTCATGGATGCGTATCATTTGGGCGAAGCTATGGGCAAAGTCACCTTGGGACCGGCAGATTGTGACCCGATCATCGCTGAAAAGGCAGGGCACTTTATGACTCGCATGATCATCGAACACTCCAAATGGCTCACTCAAATCAAACGCCCTCACTCGTCGTCATACCGCCATCTCAACCAATTCCGATTCTCAGCACCTGTCATTTTGACCACATCCTCCACTGCATCCTCATCCTCGTCCTCTTACCTATCAACATCGTCGTCGTCGTCTTCTTCGTCCTCTTCTGCATCATCAGCCTCCTCATCGCTCCACTTGCTTCCCACATCATTCACCACCGACCAAGAAGAATTACTGCGTCCCATGTCCAAAAACGAAGCCGCCAAAGCCAAAGCCAAATCTTATAATCGACTTATTCAGCGCATCAAGAACTTTAATGTGGATTGGATTGACTTTGCAGATGTAGGTCTCCGAGCCATGCTGGATGATGATTACGAATTGGAACCCGTACCTAAGGATGAACCTTGGATCTCCATCTTTGCCTCTCATTTGGATCCCAAAGACGCCAATGCATCTCCTCTTTTGTACCGTATCATGTCACAGGCCACTCTTGAAGAACCACCCGTGCCATCTGATCCTTTTGCTTCCTCTTATTGGTTCCAACACCGCCATAGCCATCCAGTGCTGCAGACAAATCAAAGTGGTAAGAAGAAAAAGAAGAAGAAAGGGGAAAGGGATGAGAGCAAGGGATGGATAAAGTGCTGGGATGCATGTATGCAATATGTGTGGTTTGGATGAAAAAAGGGGTCGGGCTTTGAATCCTGTATCAGGGGGGACGGAAACCTCATTACTCACTGACTTGTTTATTTACTTTCCCATTCAAAAGGAGGGCCTGCATTCTCTGAATTCGCACCATTGATTCAATCCATCAAGAACCATCAATACCAGCATCAGCACCCCAGCAGCACACACACTTCCTCTCAATGGCAAGAAAAGGCGTCCAAGTCTCACTTACAAAAGATCAACCACTCATTGTCCAACATGAAGAACAACCTTCGAAAGCGTCAGACCTCATCACCCCACATGGAAGACGGTGGCAGCGGCTTTAGCGACAACTCTCCTTTAAAAGATGATTCCATGTTGAGCGACGTTGACTCTGGCATTCAACCTCAAGACCAACAACACCAGCAGCAATACTATCATCAACATCAGAAACACAACCAACTGCCACCCCTTCCACAAAGCCAATTTCCCTCGCCACCTCAACAACAACACCATACAACAGATCAAACCCCACCTAAGCAGCAGCCACAATCTCCTCCTCTGACACCACCGCAAGCTCGGCAACAGAATCAGCCTCACCAGCAGCAAACTCCTCCATCCACACCACCGCAGCCCATACAACAACAGCAACCACAGCGTCATCTCCCTCACCTACCTAGCACAAACAGCATCCAGCGCCAATTCGATGATACAAGTAGCACCAAGGATCAGCAATCTCTTCTCAGTGTGGGCAGTAAACACAATCAAGTCAAGAACATCATGCGCCGGGTCATCAAGATTGGAAACACGGGCTCTGGGTCATCCTCCTCCATCAAGAAAACCATCCAAGCATAATGTATTAGTCCTTTTTATCTACTTTTATCTAGTCCTTTACCTACTCTTATCTTTTAATCTATCTACTTTTGCTAAAGAAAGTATCCCTTTTCTCTCTCCCTCTCTCTCTCTCTCTCTCTTCTCTCTTCTTTTTTTATGTCACTTTTGACTCCAATAAAGCAAACAAATGACTCCTTGTTAACTTGCATGAATACAATGTTCAAACTCCGCCGAGGTCATGGTTTCGGCATGATAGCGCAAAAGTTCCCACAAACACCGAGAGAAAGACAGCCCCATTTCCCATCATCATCATGTTACCATAGCGCACAGACCCCCTCTTCTCTCTTTGGGAGAGAGAGAGTGTGTGTGTGTGTAAACAAACGGACAAAACAAGTGATGTTTCAGGTACCACTGAGAAAGCACGACAATGCAAATAATGACGTTTTGCGGTTTCTCAGGAACAGGCTTACGGGATCTATAGAGTTTTGGACTTTTATAATACGCTCATCCTTTTATATAGTCTTTGATCCCGTGCTTTTTCCATAGCCGTTATGTATGTGTTACCATGGTGACGGACAAGCGGGGTTTAAAGACGGGGGCGGCGTTCCTGGATCGATTGTGGTTAGGATTGATCCCACCGTGTCTTTTTTCAACATTGTCCTACATTGCCACCTGATGATCGTTCAAAAACACACTCTTTCATTGCCACAGTAAAAATAGAGAGAGAGAGAGAGAGAGAGAGAGAGAGAGAGAGAGAGAGAGAGAGAGAGAGATTGGTTTTTTTTATTCATCATTACATAAAGTAGGGGGAGACAAGACGGTCTAAGCCTATAACCAAAAGTGGGGGAGGGGTAAAAAGATACAATTGACTTGATCAAATGATTACTTGGTATAGATAAGGATGACAATAGACAAAAAAGAAGGATAAAGGACATATAGCTATCACACTAATCAGTAAAAAGAAAAGATCATATACACAATGGGGGACAGAAAATAACAAACATACGAAAGATCAAGAAAAAAAGAGAGAGCGTAAAAAAAAAGGGGGGGGAGGGAAACGATGGGGAAGGGGGATCACCTGATGGCCACCGAGTAACAATCATTCATTTCAAAGTTGGGCAGCTTTGTACGTCGGAAAGCCCATCTTCTAGTGTCATCTGGATAAGATTCTAAAAGACAAAGGAACAGATTAGAACCCCCCCCCC
>LT551908.1:168063-181292 GCA_900079185.1 Absidia glauca
TTGAATGAGACTATGATAGTGTTTCGGATGGGACCATGTCTTTTGGAGGCCATTCTTTGACCATCAAAAAAGTTTTGCACACGCATTGACCATCATCTGACTTTTATGTGCACTAAACGATTCCAATGTCCGTTTGTAATAGACTATTTCGCCCTGTTTTCCATTCTTGTCCCACCCTCCTTGTTTTACGAATCGTACTTTACACTTTTTTTTTTTTTTTCCCTCGTAAATCTCCTATTGATGATGATGAGCAAAACCCGAATCATGATCCTCGGTTGCAAAGAACATTTCTTTTGTAGTAGATTAGAGTTTCATCGCTTCTTTCTTTCAAGACACCTGCCCCAAATCAGTCTGTGTGTGTGACACACTCACACTGAAGGGAACCCAACCCAATGGGCCTTCATTGTTTGTTGAACGCAGGGGAAAAGAAATCCCCTAACCCACTGATTTCCTTTTTATGACACGATTTACTTGGGGACGGCGTATCAGCTGAGTATCCCCTTTTATCACCGACCGCCGCTCATTCTGCAACCCAGTTATAAAAAAAGTATAAAGATTATGCACAGATCCAACTATCCACGTGTTGGAAACACTAACCACCCAATTTTAGACCCCCCCCCCAAAAAAAATAAAAAGCCTACACTTGTAATAAGTTCCTCGCCTGCGGCCGAGTCAACTGATCACACACTTTTTAGCCTGTCAACCCCAAAAGACAAGAATGATATGTACACTACAATGGACTTTATTTAAAAACATAAAAACTTCTTCTTTTCCTGTAACAACATTTCTAGTTTTTCCTCGAGGATCTTGACCTGTTTCGCCAACTTGTCCTTTTGCTGCTGATCTTGATCCCGGGCCACTTGCATCTGGTGTTTTTCTTGCTCCCAGGCCGTTTTTTCTTGGTTCCACGCTTGCTGCTGTCGTTCAAGATCGGTGCGTCGAGTCGCTTCCACTTTTTCGAGTCGCATCGCCTGGTCCTGGATCGTCACCTCATTGTCGCCCACCTCGATCACAAGCTTGTCCATATCTTCGGTAAGGCGGTTCAGCTCCTTCTCCAGTGTGCTCGTCAGCTCGGCGTATTCTTCGTTTTCGTCGACAAGGCGTTGGCGGTCATCATTATTCAGGGGCGATTCATGCATGGCGGGGTTTGGTGCCTGACGGAGTTTCGATAGTTCAGCCACCGTCTCTTCATGCGTCTGTTGCAGGGTCGATAGATCAGCCAGGGTAGCGTCGTGTTGCCGTTTAAGCTCTTCGAGCTTGTCGTGCTGTTGAGATAATGCTTCGTTGTGTCGCCGTTCGAGTGCTGCTGTTGCTTCTTCAGTCTTGAGCGCCTGCGCTTCCAAATGTTGCTGTTGGGCTGAAGTTTGTTCTGATTGCAAAAGTTGGTGTTGAGCGGCTTCCATTTCTTGCTGGTGCTGCTGCTCCATGTCGTCCATTTTAGCCTGTTGTTCAGCGTACTGAGATTCGAGAAGAGCCACCTTGGAGAGGGTTTCGTTGAGCTTTTGAGTGGTGATGCCATGCTGCTGTTTCATGTCGTCCAATTTAGCCTGTTGTTCAGCGTGCTGCGATTCGAGGAGAGCCACCTTGGAGAGGGTTTCGTTGAGCTTTTGAGTGGTGATGCCATGCTGCTTTTCGGATTGCTGATACTTGGTTTCCATGGTCAAAAGGTCGTCCAATTTAGCCTGCTGTTCAACGTGCTGCGATTCGAGGAATGCAACCTTGGAGAGGGTGTCGTTGAGCTTTTGCGTGGTGATGCCATGCTGCTTTTCGGATTGCTGATACTTGGTTTCCATGGCCAAAAGATCGTCCGTAAGCTTTTCTGAATCAGATGTTGATGCCAAAGGTTGTTGATCGGAATCTGCTGAATCCACGCCACGATCCGCCCCACGAGAAGCCAATTGCTGCTGAAGATCCTTCACTCGGTCATGCGCCAGCTTGCATTCATCCACGACAGCTTGATAATCTTGATCCTTCAATTTTTCGTTCAGGCCTTCGTTTTCCTTGACCGCATCCGCCAGCACCGTTTCCAAAAAGTTGATGTTGTTTTCTGCTTCTTCGGCCCTGGTTGTCATGGTGTCCAAATGAGCGTCGGTCGTCTGCAACAGGTCTTCCAACTCGACGACATCGTCCTCCGCCTCCTTCAGCTTTGCTTGGGCGTCCAGTAGATCCGCTTGGGTAGATGCGACACGAGCTGCCAGTTCCGCCTTTTCAGATGCCAAGCCTTGTGCCTTGACGTCCCATTGTGCCTGACGCTCCACCCACGCCGCCTCGGTCTTGGCCAAGAGATCGCTGTGTGCCTGCGAGAGTTCTTGCATGGTCGATTGGTGTCGAGCGTCCAAGTCCAAAGTCTCTTGTTCCCACTGCGTTTGTTTCGCCAGCCATGTCGATTCCACCTGCTTGAGTACGTCGGCCTTTACAGATTCCAAAAGAGCGGCATGGACCTCGCCAAGTTTGCCAATCTCGACCTTGTGCTGTTCATCCTTGATCCCTGCGTCTGTTTCGAGCTGCTTGATTTGAGTCATCCATTGTGCTTGTCGGTCCAACCACGAGGCTTCGATTTGCTGCAGAGTGTCGGCCTTTTCCTTTTCAATGAGCTCGGCATGGGCCTGGGAGAGTTCCTTGAGTGCTGCTTGATGTTGCTTGTCCAAGTCGGCCGTCTTTTGTTCGAGTTCCTGGATGCGCACCGTCCATTGGGCTTGCTGTTCGAGCCAAGATGATTCCAGTGCCTTGAGCGCCGCGTCCTTGTCAGATGCGTGAGAGGTATCCTTGTTGAGCGCCTCGTCTTCCATGTGTTTGATTCGAGCCGTCCATTCCGCCTGTCGTTCCAGCCACGAGGATTCCAGTTGGTGCAGAGCATCGACCTTTTCTTTCCCCATCATGTCAGCATGCGCTTCAGAGATCTCCTTCAACGTAGCTTGATGTCGATCGTCGTTGTCCAGCAAATCTTGTTCCAATTGTTGCTTGAGCGCCTCCCATTCCCGCTGCCGAGTGAACCATAGATCTTCTTGTTGCTTGAGAGCCTCGGCCTTTTCCTTGTCCAAAAGTTCCAGATGTGCTTGTGTGAGGTCCTTCAATTGGCGCTGATGCTGATCGTCCTTGTCGTCGAGCGCGGCGGCACGTTGCTGTTCCATAGTGCGGGTCCATTCGGCCTGACGTTCCATCCAGAGCGTTTCCACCTCCTTGGCAGCCTCCGCCTTCTCCTTCACCAAGAGGTCCGTATGCGCATGAGTGAGATCGGCCAGTTGAGTGCGATAGTGCGTATCCTTGTCCACGGCTTCTTGCTGTAATTGCTGAAGGCGATGCTCGTACTCCGTTTGGTGCTCCAGTAGTGCCGCCTCCATCCGTTTGACAGCGTCGGCTCGATCCGCATGCGCCTGAGTGATTTCCTTGGCATTCTGTTGATACTGGTCTTCTTTATCCCGAGCTGTTTGTTCCAGTTGCTGCACCCAATTGCTGGAACGCTGTCGCATTTGTTTGACCGATTTCTGGATCCCCCCCAATTTCTCCTCGTTGGTTGCCTGTTGTTTTTCCACAAAGTCGCGAGCCTTGATCAGTGCCTCCGTGAGGCTTGTAATTCTTTGATCCCGTTCGACCACCGTCTGTCGGAGCTCGTCAAGTTCCTGCTGTTGGTGAGATTCCGCTGGTTGTAGTGACGTATCTTGCTTCAATCGTTCCAGTTGCTGTGTCAGATCGTTCCTGTCTTCCACCACCGATCGATGCTTTTGTTGTAACGTCTTGAGAGCCGCCTGGGTGGTTGTATACTGCTTCATCAAAGAATCGTTCGACTCGGTCGCTTCGTCCAGTTGTAGCACCGTTCGCTCGGCAAAGTCATCATGGTCCTCGGCAAGTTGTTCGAGTTTGCGAATGAGTTGCGCCGCATCTTCGCCTTCTGTTTCTAGTCGCTGGATCGTTGATTTGAGAGTTGCCACATAGTCGTCATGCGAGGCTTGTTGTTGCTGTTTGGCTTGCTGGACAGATTCAAGATCACGTTGCTGGGTATCCAACTTGTTCTTCAAAGTGTGGACTTGTTGTTCGAGGTGAGAGATGGTATGGCGATGTTCCTGATCTTGAGCACGACCCATTTCTTGATCCAAGAGGCAGCCCATAGAGGAAGGCCGAGCCAGGTGCCTGGTAGTGGTGGCAGTGTCGCTGTTGTTGAGTTCCCGCGCACGATCATCATAATCAAGCGATCCGCCTTCGGCCGTCGTGGGTGTCGCATCACCGCTAAAGGAGGAGGATAGAAGAGAGCAGGTGTCGTCCGCCAATGTAGTGGAATAAGAGGTTTCCAGGGGTTGCTTTGTTGTAGCCATGACAGAGTTGTGTTCCAGGTGATCTACTTGCTCCAAGGCCTCGTGGTATCGCTGCAGAACGGCATCCAGTTCCTTGATGGTGTGCTTGTGTTCATTCCCCAGCTTTTCCAACTGCATCTCCAAGACATGTACACGAGAAGCCTGTTCATCGGCACGCAACATTGCTTCTTTGACCGCCAGAGCAGAATACGACGCCGAGGTTTCCTTTTCGTCCGCCAAACTTCGTCGGTTCGTCTTGTGCGAGCTGCTGTTCTTGTCCATAGAGTCACCCCGCCTGTGATCATCATCGTCGCTGTTACTGTTGCTACGTTGTTGTGATAAGAGGAATTCGTTCTTGTTGGTCAGATCGTTTGCTACCGACTGGTTCAAGAGGTTCGATTCATGGTGCTGCTGTGCCTGATATTTCCATTGATCACGGTCCTTTTCGAGGTCGCTGTACTTGTCATTGAGGGTGTCCAGTTCATTCAAGATGGATTGCTGTTGAGAGAGCCCAGTTTCAGATGCCTTCTTCACTTGTCGTTGTAGATCCATGATGACATTATCTTGTTCCAAGCGCTGCTGTTCCAAGGTTTCGAGAGCCGCCGCCAGACGATTGTGGTTTTCTTCACTGACAGCCAGACGTCGTTCCAGGTCTTGAATATACTGCTCGTTGTTGTCTTCGTTTTCCTTCCACTTGACCACCCTGTTTCTGAGTTCATTCAAAGTATCTTGATCACGCAACGAGTCATGGGCCGATTGTTCCAGTTTCGACTCCAGTTCTTCAATATAGGCGTCGTTGTTCTGTTCCCGTTCGAGGATCTTGGTGAATCGGAGCTGCAAATCAGACATGTCTTCTTGTTGATGGTCCAGTACCCGCTGTAGATCGTCATACTTGGTTTGTAGATCGTCCAATCCCATATTCGAATGATTCAAGGCAGCACGGGACACGCTGAGTTCAGATTCCAACTTGGCCACACTTTTTTCGTATTCTTCAATGACAGGTTCCACCAAGTGTTCAAAGTCCAGGTTTTCTTGTTCCTTCTTATTGCGTAGCTGGTCCAGTTTGCGGAGACGTTGTAATTCGACTTCCACCATCTTGTTCCGTTCACGAGTGACGCTGGCTTCACCATCCAATTCTTCAATTTGATGCTGCAAGTCGGCGATGATCAGTCGATGTTCTTGTAATAGCTGGTCGGCATCTTGATGTTCAAAGTCCATGTGGCGATCATCATCATCGTCGTCGTCATCGAATCCATCAATCGTCGCTGAAGAAGACATGATACCTCTTGCTGCTGCTGTGGAAGCCGTTGCTGATGTTGATTTCAAGTAGTTGACTTCGTTCTTGAGTTTTCCAATCAACGTTCGCAGGAGCTCCAGGTTGTCGGTAGTCATCCATTCCTCCACCTGATTCTTCTCGGACCGATTCTTGATGTTGCGAGCACGGTTGGCGTATTGAAGAGTGTTGAGTGTTTCAGAGATGTTGAATTCCACGGGACTGGCACAGGCGATCATTAACGTCGTCGCATTCCCACCAAGCGAATCCTGCAAAAGTCGAGTCAATTTCGAATCCCGATAAGGCACATGAGTTCCCCGCTTCGATAGATCGCCCAAAGCTGAGATGACATTCCCCAAAGCATGCAAGCCAGCATTAATATTGATGCCTTCTTTTCGTCTATCGCCTTCAGCAGCTGTTCGTTTCAACTAATGTGGTGGGTGAAATCATAATAAAAACGAGTAAGTCCCAGATGCTAGTTCTCCCTTTTTTTTTTTTTTTGATGATATCACATTACCCTTTCACTGCCTGCCAAGTCGACAAAATGGAATTTCGATGTGGTAATCACGCATTCGCCATCATCATGAGATTGTTGCCGGGTACTTGAGCGTTTCATGTTGAGAGGTGATTCAGATCGGGTGGGCGAAGACGATGATTTCTCTTGTTGCAGTGTCACCGAGAAGATAGCATGAGAGCGAGACGACTTTTCATTCATATCAGTTGCCCCCGTCGCACGAGACTTGGTTCCCTGTTCCAGATAGCTGCAGACGAGTTAGTTTTGATCGTGGAGCGTACTTTTTCAACTTACTATAGGACATCATCCGCATTGGAGACGCTGACTTCCTTGACACCAGTCCAATAGATATGCCCTTTGGTATCCTCCCGTATAGTCACAGGCGGTCGTTCAGCTGGAGGGGCATCGTTTAGTAAATCGTTAAGCTCTTCGTTGTATATCTCGACAAAAGACACCTTGACTGTGTATTTAAAATTGGATGACGGTGACGTTGACGACGATGCTGCATTGTTGTTGAGCCGAGAGCTTCTTGATGGTGTAGGTGTTGGGGTTGGGACGTGTGATAGCCTCGAGCGTGGACGAAGTCTAGAGCCTTTTGATAGTGAAGTGGCTGACGAAGACACTGAGGACGTAGGGGACGCTGGTCGTTGTAGTAAAGTAGGTGCTGCTGCTGTTGGTGTTGGTGGTGGCAAGAAAGAAGGAGGTCGTTCGTATGATTGGTGTTGCAGTGCTTCGAATAAGAGTGCCATTGCCCGTGGTACGATCCCTTCTTCAGATTCGTCGAATCTACCGTTATGTTGAGCTGTTCCCATGGTGAAGGTTTTGCCCTATATCATGACAAGTAGAAAGTAAGCAGACGGACTCACTAGACCATCGGATCCTTACCGATGAAGTTTGTCCCTGAAGTCGCATCCAACGAAGAAGGGGAGGTTAGTATCAAGTCATGACAGATCAGTATACTCCATCCTTACATAGGCGAGCACAGTAACGTTATATCCTACGCACCAAACAATGAAGGAAAAAGGAGAAGTTGTTAGTGTTTCTAACGTAACAAAAAGGGGAGTGCCTACCTTCAATGAACTTGTGCACCAAGCCTTCACCCAAGGTCGAGAAGATTTCATGTTGTTGAGTAGTGGGACCAAAGACATGGTCGAAGGTGAAGAGCTTGTTGTGTGGGACGACACGCACAGTATTGCCCATGACCTTCAAACAATCATCGTCGTTGACATTGGCGAAACGTGGTTGTGTCCGATCCTTTTGCGTCAGAGGTCTTATTCGAAGAGCTAGAGTGATATTAAAACCGGTATAACAGGTGAGTGGGTTGACCCCCTGCCTATCCAGGTACATTATAGGTCATGTATGCACACACTTACCCACTTGGACTGCTGTGGTATTCTGACTAGTCGCTGTTGTTGTTGCTGTGTTGGTGGTAACAACGGAAGCGGCCCGACCATCTCTACCCATGGTATACTATTAGTGGTTAGGTGGTATGAGGTAATACAGTAAAGTAGGAGAGGGAGAAGACAAAAAAAATGGGAAGAGAAAAAAAAAGAGCGGAAGAGGAGGAGGGAAATGAAAAATGGTCAAAATCGATTTATAAGAAGCAACACTACCGCCCAAGAAGCAAATATATTGTGATCACCCTAAAAACATGAAAACAAGGCAAAAGGCAACAGGAATCCGTTGTCGACTTCCTTTTTGTTCATATTTAGTGTTACCTGCATCAAATTGATGATGTGCCACAGATTCCATACTGCCCGCCATTCATTCAGACTTCGCTGTCGGGGGTTGAAACGTCTACCACTACAGAAAGCGGCAGACGCAGGTAAGCCATGGGATGGATCCCCATGGATCAGCAGCATAAACACATAAACAATCATTGAAAAGGCGTTGCAAGGACCCGTCATCCTTTCCTTTTCAAAAAAAAGTCGATTTCATAACAATCATGCAAACAGACTTTCTCCACGCCATCCAGCCTATCCCGTTGCTATGCAAAACGTCAACTATCTTATCTACATGAAGACAATGAGGATTCTTTATTCTTCTTTGACTCCGAGCTACAATCTATTACACTACTTTATATCTAAACTAGAAAGAAGGGCACAGACTATATATTTAAGCAGAGTGGAGGGTTTCCAAGAACTTCTTGGAAGCGGCGGTGTTGGCACCCTTCTTGGTGACTTGGACCTTACCGACCTTACCGGCATCACGCTTTTGTTGGGCAATGATTTCAGCACGACGCAAGACTTGAGCGTAGGGGTTAAGACGGTTCATGACACCTTGGTTGCGGAGAGGGTTCTTCTTTTGGGTGAAGGGGCGCTTGACGATCTTGGGGCCAGCAGCACGGACAACAGATTGGATTTCTTGGGAGTTGATCAAACGGTTGACATCGGGGTTGGTCATGATGTTATCGGGCAAGACGTAGTTCTTCTTAAAGGTGGAGGGCTTTTCGTAAGTACCGTAAATGTCGTCCAAGAGAGAGAAGGCACCTTGGGTCCAGATGATGAAGCGACCCAAATGACCACCAGGGGCCAATTGCAACAAGTTGAGGCGACGGACGTTGACGATTTCGACACCGGGCAAGTTACGGAAGGCCTTGACGATACCGTTGTCTTCGTTGTAGATGACGAGGGGACCACGACGTTGACGATGACGACGGTTTCGGAGCTTACCCTTACCGGCACGGATCTTGCGGGAGTTGGACACCTTGACAACATCAGCGTAGGCTTCGAGGGACTTCAAGAGGGCAACGGCTTCCTTGGTCTTGGTGAACTTTTCGGTGGCGTCGGCAACAACGAGAGGGACTTCTTCGATCTTTTCCACACGGTGACCACGGGCCATCACAAGGGCAGGGAGGGCAGAGGCAGCCAAAGCAGAGGCAGTGGCGAATCGCTTTTGGTTCAAGTTAGTCTTGATGTGCCACTTGCGCCAGACCTATTCACAAATATTCAGACTTTGTTAGTGTCTTTCATAACAGATAGACGAGGTTGTTCTTCTCTTACCTTGGTAGGAGCAAACATACGACCACCTCGGCACATGTTACCGAAAGCAGCTTGACCAGCACGGTGAGTACCGGAACCGTTAACACGGGGAATACGAGCAACAGCACGACCAGTACCCCAAGATTCAGCAGAGGTTTGTTCACCGGCCTTGGAGGAGACAGCATATGCTTGACGCTTGTTCTTGGCCATGTTGGTGTGGACATGGTTCACAATGTCAGGACGAATGGGAGCCTTGAACACAGCAGGGAGAGGGACGGTAGCATCGCTGGCCTTGCCGGATTCGGCGAACACGCTGATAACTTGACGGGTAGCCTAGTGAGGAAAAGTAATAAGTTAGTTCGATTCAGTAACATGTATGCATGCAGCCATATCACACAAGGCATCCATTCCAATCCCAATCCTTGCGTCGCCCCATCCATCCATCCATCCATCCATCCATCCATTCGATCTATCCGTTCCATTCATCTACATAGGACGAGCGACGCTAGGATGGGTAGGGAGCCTGCAGATACTAGTGGTTCAGATGTACATACCATTTCAAGATATAAATGTAAAGAGAAGGAAACAATCAAAAAGTTCCAGAGACTCAAACTTAATCCCCCATCTTAATTCAACCCCCGATATATCATTACAACTCCGCTCTCCGTTAAATTTCTACGGTGGAGTAAAACTTGTAGCGAATCCTCTCAAACACATTCGAAAGATTAAATGCTATGGAGATGGTTTCCAGAAGGTTTTTATTGACTGAATGTGACTACGGTGAAGCTATTGTAGGACCTGCCATGGAATAACTAATTTAGAGTAATGAGCTACAGAATGAAGAAAGGGAGATCTAGTCAATGGTGCTAAAAGTATCAGTAGTGGTGTGTACACAGACTGGGCCAAGGAATGGGGTGCTTTAGAAGTGCAATGGCTAGAAGATCTATCAAGGAAAAGTGAGTCACCAAAAAAAAAAAATTCAAGGGTTTCCCCATGTTTTTACATTGGAAAAATTTTAAAGCAGCCTTAAAAAGTGATCTAAAGCAGTGGTCGAGTCGTCATCGTCATCGTCGTCATCGTTATCGTCGTCGTTATCGTCGTAGCGAATCTAGTGTCAAAAGAAAGATGAAAGATGTAAAGGACAGTTGTTAGTTGGTACGCAAGAGATGGACAGAGATGCTGAGAAGGGATGTCTTACCGTTTGTTCGTCGTCGTTCGTCTTTCACCGTGGTCGTCGTGGTTGTCGGCGTTCGTAGTGTCGGTGGAAAAGAAAGAAAAAAAAAAAGTGATGAAGAAGCAAAGAAGAAGCAAAAGAATAGGATTGACGGAAAAGCGATTCTTGTAGCCAGGGCGGGGATCGAAAAGTGTTGAGCGCCATCTTCATGCAAAGAGCCAAACCTCGTAAGATATCATCTACTACCCCCTTACCCGTTTTCATCGACACTAATAGCCAGATGTATAATTCACACTTTTTGATAAAAAGAGACAGTGTTTACCAAGTACTACTACCGACATGCATTTGAGCCCGAGTCTCTTTTAAATCAGGTACACAGCAGATATCATACACTACACCAACATTTCTTTATTGATCTAATACGACTTTATACAGTGAGATAAAAGAGTGGAGCGAAAATATAAAAGGCGTTGTCTAAAATGTTTTACAGGGATTGTACAGAGGGATACTGGGGCGGAGGAGAGGAGGATGACAATGGGGCAAGAGGAATAGACACGGTGTCGTTGTCATCAGGCATTGGCGGCGGCGGCTGATCGAACAGTAAAGTATCCCGAAGATGTACCCCGTAAGTTGGAGGAGGAGAAAAAAGTTCGTCAATGAGTCCAGCGTGATGTTCGTTTGCTAAAGTAGAAGAGGGGTTAGACCCATCATGAGGGTGAAGAGTGTGTCACCTACCTAGATCGTATCGGAATGCTAAACCAAAAAAAAAAGTCAAGGTTTTGAGTATCGTTACCGTTTCAATGCTCCTTTACCTTGTTGCCCAAAATTCACGGCGATTTTGGATCTCCCAATGGCACCAACGATCGGATAAATAGGAAACTTGAATCCCGTGATGGCCCTGCCGAGATTCTAAGCCCATAACACCAGTCAGTATACACATGTCCCCCCCCCCTTATCCTTCACTTACCCTCCCGTTCTTTGTAAAAAAGATTGTGTTCGTCTGAGACAGGTAGCCCACCCCGATCACATCATCCTTTTTATACCCAGCGCTATAAGGAGTAGGAGCGCTTGGATTACTAATAGAAACACACCCATTGTGGGAATGATAGGCTATTGAGTGCTGATGCCATCCTTAAAAAGGAGAATAAGTGTGTGCCATGCTATGTGATCCCCCCTTCCACCGCTTACCTGGAAGGCGCCAAGAGGGATAGGGTTTGGTGGATAAACCTACAGCCGCCACTTGCGTCAATTCAACCATCGTTGCTTCCCAATAGATTATCGGCTTGGAGAGAGGCAGGCTGCTGCGGGTCATCAAAGAGCAAGCGGGTGCATGGTCGAGGAAAATCAAAGTGTCGCTTTCGATTATCGTTGCCGAGGCTGTTAAAGTCTCGAATCTCCAGTCGTAGCTCGTCGTTGTTTCTGAGGTGTCGGTAATGGGCGGGTGGGTGCGTTGCCAAGCTATAAAAACATATTGCTTCTATTAGGTGCTCCCTTCTATCATAACCACTATCTTGCTTGTTACCTTTGACCTGTTTCAATTGTTTCCGTGAGCTGTAGGGTGCCAAGAGCGAGGCAAAGGGGCCAGAGGAGACATGGTCATGGGTTGATTCTTGGGCCAAGAGCTTTGGAAGAAGGAACATGAGACCAATGACAAGCACAAAGACCAGTGCTATAATGATGATCACATACAAGTTGTTCCATTCCATGATGAGGAAGGGAAAGAAGAAGAAGAGAAGAGGCAGGAAAAATTACCTCCGTACAGTATAGTCAACATTTCAAATTCCGACGGGATCAGCGGGATAAATACACAGGTCCCGAATTGGGTCTTTATTGCGGGGAGAGAGAAGGGGCGGTAGAAAGAAAGGGTGTCTATGTACATTGAATGGTTAAAAGGGCAAGACTAAGCTAAGGAAGATCAGTCAAGTAAAAAGAGAGTAGGTACGTTGTTGAGAAGTTTGTACAGGAGAAGAAGAGGGAGAGTGTTGACCAATGGCACCGAGGGGAAGAGCCATGATTGCTGATTGCTGGGGGTGGTGGCTTTGTAAATGGTTGGAAGGAGGATGGCTGATGAAAGGGTGGTTTTGTAGCAGCGAAAAGTTGTTGTAAAGGTGTTGGTTCGTGTAATGCGAAGAGTGGGCAAGAGTGCTGTTATGCGTTTCATGGCTGTCTTGTTTGCGGAGTTGCATGGGGTCCAATAGCGTCAAGGGATCGTATCTTGGTGGCAAAATGTCAATATCGAGTCCAGTTGAGAAGGGCGAGTACCAGTTTCGAATCACCGGTTCTAGCTGGTGGTGATCATGGCAATGGAAGTGATGGTGGTGGAAGTAATGATGGTGGTGGGTCGTTGTGGTAGAGTTGTTGGGTCCTGACGTATTAGATAAAGCGGGCGAATCCAGTTCTGTTTCATCATCACTTGTTGTAGGTGATTTCAAGAGTTCCATGCCTTCTACCACCGTCTTGTCGTCATCATCAGAGTCGCCGGCGCCATGTGCCAATTCCATCTTCTCAGTTATATTGTCGATGTTGTCAATAGGGTGGTGCTTCAAGGCTTCAAGACAGTTTCCATCATCGTAGGCAATTGGTTGTTGTTGTACCGATTCCATTGTGTCTGTGTTCGCATCCTTCTTCTTCTTATCGCCAACGTTAATCCAATCATTCTTGTCCACGTGCTGCTCTTGATCCATTGTATCTTTGTCGGTAGGTAGGCTTAGAGACTGTTTGCAAGAGATTCCAGGTTGGCATTTGACAGTAGGAAGGCGTTGATGCTGCTGCTGCTGCTGTTGATGCTGCTGTTGCTTCTTGGCCTTTTTCATATGCTGTTTCTGGGTGGTTGGTGTTCCTGAATTTTTAGTGGCCCGTGTTCCTTTCGCATAAGTATGTTTGGTGCTACCACTAACGTTGCTTCGTAGTTTGGGGGCGTCGTTGATCCACATCATATCAGTTGTCGATAGTTCTCCATACGGTTGCTGAGGAGTCCCGGCCCAAAGATATATCACCC
>LT551915.1:19509-35742 GCA_900079185.1 Absidia glauca
TTTTGAATTCCATCAATTGGACGTTGTCGTGGCGGTCATTGTAGGGGTATTTGTAGCTGTGGCAATATCAGAGTGGGCGGGTTTTGAGCTAGAGGTAAACCAATCATGTTGTAAAGCATCATATGGACTTAGTCGCTGATCAGGATCCCATTTCAGGCATTGTTCAATGAAATCCAAAAAGAGGGGTTCTTGACATCGAACAACTGTTTCCAGGGACTTTGAACCAGGGTAGCGTTGCTTTCCTCTAGAGTTGATGACAGGGCGGGGTCGATTGTTGCTGTCAAAAAAGAGTTTGCGTCGAGAGCATCGGTCAATGATATAGTTGTCCGGTACGTTGAGAATCTCCATGATACATGCCAGTTGCTCCTGTTCTGTCTCACCAGGGAAAATCGGAATTCCAGTGTACAGTTCCGCCAGGATGCATCCAAAACTCCACATGTCAATTGCGGTATCATACGTCATTCCAAGTATAATTTCTGGGGCGCGGTAAAATCGACTTTGTATATAGGTGTACACTGAAGAGAAAGGCAAAGATGTGTGAGTATTCTGCTGTTTTTATGATGAGGATATACTAACTTTTTTCGTTGGTAAAGCAGCTACTACCAAAGTCAATCACTTTGATCGTGCTTTTCGCAGGATGTTTGAGCAGGATGTTCTGAAAAATAAAAGTGTCAATATGAGGGGGGGGGGCAATGTTTTCGTTCTTACCTCCGGTTTCAAATCACAGTGGATTACATTGTGGTCATACAACAGGCACAACGATCTTAACAACTGGACAGCAAACCTAATATCGAAAAGGTGCAGGAAGCGTGAACAACAATAATGATAAGTCAGCTATGTATGTGCCATTACCTCTTTATAAGACTGACAGCGAACCCTTTGTATTCGTACTTTCGGATAAACTCGTACAGGTTTATGCTAAGACATTCACAGACAATACAAAGATGGTTTCGGAAATAGAAATAATCAGTCATTCGTACATTGTGATGCCCATCTTCCGGATCCTACCAAGACAAGCGTGCATTATGAATAGGTTAGTATATAGTTTCTGGAGTATGTTCTTCTGTATATATTTGATAGTACCCAGGTAACCAGATCCTTCAGAATCTTGACTTCCATCAAGGCTTGTTCATGGAATCGTCTTTTATTCCGAATCAACTTGACAGCGACCGATGTGTTTGTTTTGTGGTCAAAGCACTTGACAACTTGACCAAACGAGCCTCGACCAAGTTCCTCCAATATTTCATAGCGATAGGCTAAATGATCCTGTCGTATGATCATATAATCACCGCGTTCATCATCGTATCCGTGATTGTTTGATGATTGTTGTGATGAACTAGCAGCAGGTGCTTGGATTTTCTTGGCATATGGACCCACAAAGTAGATTTCATCGTATTCTTGAATTTCCTGCCTTTCAAACGACGATAGGCATGGACCATAAAGTTGTAATGCAGTGTGTGGACTTTTCGTTCCTGCTAAAAGTTGTTGGTGCTGCTGATGATGAGTCGAAGACGCAAACAGAAATGGTTCAGAAAGCCGATTGGTTCGAAGTCGATGGTCATAATACTTGTCGTCAATTTCATAGTTCTGACTTTTTCTTGCACGTCGATCTCTTTGGAAGGTCGTAGTGGGATCTTCAGCTCTCGGCCCGATCTTACTACTTTCACCACTGCTGCTCTGCATGGTGTGTTGTGCAACCATCGCCTGCAGTTTTTCGTGTAAGCTCATAGCTCTCGTCCGTTCCGTGCCTTATAGAGTAACTCTTCAATATGTGACATTCTTGATAATATATTGTTACTTACCTTTGTCAGCAGCTAGAGCATTCGATTCCCGGTCAACATGCTGTTGAGGTGTAATGAGGTTTGTTGTGCCGGTGTTTCCTAGAGAGTTCTTTCGGTTGCTAACTGCCATATGGTGATGATGGTGGGGTGAGGAGTTGGGTGCTTGTTTTCTCGATCGGGTAATAGCTGCCGATAAGCCCGGTGAATTTGGCATAGAGCATGCATTAGACTTCGTTGTTATCGTTGGTGTAGCTGAAGATCCTTGATCTGCATAAGAATACCATCCTCCTTTATTCGCAACAGAAACTGATAGCTTGCGACTTGTTGGTTTAGTGGTTGTCAATTGAGGCATACTTGGTCGACGAGATGTGGAAACCAGGTTGCTGTTAGCACTGTTGACGGTAGGTGAAGGTTTTTTCTTATTAGGCGTGGTCGCTGTGCTGGATCGTCGATGGCACTCTTTTTTTCCCGCCCCTTTCTTTAGGTTACTTTCCTCACCACTTTCGCCTTCGCCGCTGCTACCATTTTGATTGCTGATACTTTCACGATGTTCTCTTGCACGTTGGCTTATACGTCCACTGCAACTCGACCCAGTTTGGCGGGATTTTTTCTTCGGCAGCTGAAAGGGTCCCATTTTCATAGGCGGCAATGTTATCGATTGTACGACAGGTGGTTTAGCCAGATTTCCAGGAAGTGTCTTGGTTTGTTATAGAAAGAAAAAATATGTTAATATTCAGTGCCATGAGGGAGCCACAGAGTCTTCTCTTATTACCTTTCCACGCTTCCTAGTATATGTCGGGGGCACGGTGGTCTTTTTTGTTGCTGCTGCTAACGATTCTTGTTGTACGGGAGTTGTATCTCGAGTTGAGGAGACTACACTTTTCTTTCGTGTACGTTGAGTTGTTGCTGAGTGTAATGAAGGGGAAATAGGCACCCCTTCTTTCAAACTTTCCGTCCTTGACCTTCGACGACGGGCGAGTGAAGTGGCAAGAGCAGGAGTCACAGGAGTAGCAGCCGAGTCCACACCTTCTCCCCCTACCATTGATTTTTTACGAAGTCTAACCGTTGTCGTTGAACTTGGAGTATTCGATAACGATGACGCTGTAGTGGTAGTTGTTGAACCAGGGTGTGCATTTTTCTTTTTCTGTGGTACGGGGCTCTGTCTAGGTGAAGACTGAACAGCATGAGGCGACCTCAAATCATTTGTTGAAAGTGTCGATGATAAAGAAGCTGCCTGATGCCTTTGCTTTCGTACAAGAGAGGTAGATGCCGTTGGAGTATCAGGAGAAGATCCAGGCGAATGCTTTGATTGTTGTTGGCGCTGGCTATGTTCGGGTAACGCTGGTTGCTGATCTGACGTATGATTGCCATTTACTGCATGAGTTTTTTGTCGAACATATGCCATTAAGGACGCTCTTCTTTCTGTTTGAGTTTGTGTAGGCAGACGCAGTTCTGGTGGACCATTCGACGCTGCCACGGAAGCACGGTGACGCAAAGGATGAGTATCTTTTGCTTCATTGTTTTCCTGCGAACCAGAGTCGAGGGTGTTACCCAAACGTCGTTTTGCGTTAAAGATGATATTAGCTGATGACAACGCAGGTGACCCAGTTGGCTGTTTTTGACGTGATAAGGTCGTTGTTTTTTTAGGGTGTAATTGAGATTTGCCTGTATCATCGTCATCAGCATTGTCGTCATCACTTTTCTTTTCATCGTCTTCCTTTTCAGTTTCAGTGTTCCGTTGATGATGATGAAGTCGATTTGGGTCGGTGGTTGTTCCAGTGATGGTCGTTTTGTTACTATACAAGTGATTTTGACTGCCCTCAGAATTAGTGCCTTTTTGCATGGCTAGTTCCCGCTTCGCTTTTTGTCGTTCCACAGCCAAGGAATCACGCAAGGCATCCGCCAGCCGAACAAGGCCATGTTCTTGTTGAGCAGGGTGTTGGTAATTTGTAATAGCATTTGTTGTGATGTCTAATTTTCCACAGGGCTGCGATCGGCGCTCTGCTGCGGCTACTGACGGCGACGATGAAGATGACGACGACGACGGCACTGGGGAGGGTTTCGACGATGCTTGCTGCTCAGTTACGCTTGGTGGTGTCGCATTTTGCATGGTACTAGTATTGAGAGGCGAAGAGCTTTTCTTCATGGCTGAGGTGATCAAAGAACAATCTGATTGTTGTGTTTGTGTTTGTTGTTGTTGTTGTTTACGCTGCTGTCGTGCCACTTGTGCTCGTGCTGAAGTCAATGCCGGAGTCATATTAGGAGAGTGCTTCACATGACTTTCTGGCGAGTTCAGTAATGACGGTTTCTTACAAGTAACTGAAGAACGACGAGAGGACGTTGAAACTATAGCCAGAGAATGTGCTCGAGTGCGTTGAGGTGGAGTCATCATGCCAGTTATACCATTGCTGTTGATTGAGGGACCGGTGGTCGTTCTGGTAGCAGCTGCTGTCGTTGAATCACCACCATTCACACGTGACGGGCGACGTCGAGTACTTGTTTCGATTAAGCTTTTCCGTCGAAGGTCAGTTTGAATTGATGGTCGCCGAGTTTGTTGTTGCTGCTGATGCTGAGATGAAACTGTAAATGACTGATATTTCACATTACTACCACCATTTGGAGACGAAGCGATGTCATCCAACTGCTTTTCAGCTTGAGCAAGTGCTTCGTAAATACCATGCTGGCTCATGCCCAACTCATCTTCGGTTTTCATTCCCGCACGCGACCTGCTACTAGCTGTGGAGCGAGCGAACCCATCTTGTTGTTGTTGTTGTTGTTGTTGTTGTTGTTGTTGTTGCTGCTGCTGCTGCTGCTGTTGTTGTTGGTGCTGTTTACTGGGCCGTCTACTGCCGCCAGAAACTGTCATAACCTTGTTAACACTATATGTTGTTGTAGTATTTGCTTTTACTGAAACAGATTTGGACTTTTCGTTTTGGTCCAAAGTTGCTGATTGTGTTTGTTGGTAAGGAGAACAAGATGATGACAATAGTCCATGTCCTTCCTTTGGATGTAACCAAGAATTATTGTTCACGTAACTACTGTCGCAAGTCGACGATACAGACATACAAGGCTATAAACAAGAAGAAAAGCTAGTTAAATAACGCAGTTCTACCGTACTGTTTCACGGGAGGAAGTTATGTACTTCATCTTAAGCATCGAGCCCCTTGTTTTTGCCATCTAACGACCCAATTGCGTAGAGCGGTTTACGACTCACCTAAATAGTGGTTTTGCTTTTTTTCCAACTTCGTTTATGATTGAAAATAAAACGTGCAATGTATGTGCCAGAGTAAGTGCGGAGCAGTGAGCTAAAACTAACTGTTATGACTAGCGCACCAGTAAAGGAGAATGAAATAGAATCAAAACAAAACAAGTGGGGTGTGAGACGTGATATTAGGAGAGAAAAAACGTGATACTTACGAACTTTAAATACGGAGCAAAGTCAAGTACAAAGAAAGTGGTAGAGGTGTAGAAAAGAAGTCAAGGAAAACGGAAACGGAAACGAAAACGAAAACCTGAACCAGAACGAAGAAAAGGAATAGAATCAACAACGATATTAAGGGGCTAATGGGCTTTACGTGTGAGAAACGTGCGTACCCTCGCTATGCCCCCAAAAAAGCCCAATGAAGCGGAGTTGTAAATGTCTTTTTTTGGGAAGACTCTTCACTTTTCCCTTTCCATCGACATGGCAATTCGATCTTTAACTCGATCACTTTTTAGACGAGCAAGTATCCTTACCGACGCTATCTAACGACAAACACAAAATAGTTTTTTTTTTCTCACCAGATCGATTGCGATGAACGCCAATAGATCGTCGCGAAGGTTGCAGCCCTTTTGAATTTCAAATTACACTTCTGGCTACAAAGAAGCACTTTTTTCCGTTAATCCTTTCCTTTGCTTCTTCTTCACGTTTCTTTCTTTCCATCGACTTGAGCACCGCACCACGAACGACTCGTCCTTTATACAACCTTGAAAGATGGATGCCGGGTAACTCTCCTTCTCACCATCTTGTCTTACCCTGACTAACATTTGCCTTTTGCGTCATTGCGCCTTTTTTTTTCTTCTTGCTAGGTCAAATGGGATAGCAACGGATATCGGCTCTCTGGCACCAGGACCTAAAGGACATGTATTTAGATTAGGGAATGAGATCTAGAGATTACGAAAAACATGGGGAAACCCCTCGCATTTTTTTAGGTGCACTCACTTTTTCCATTGTAGATTTGTAGCCATTGTGTCGGTAAATAAAACAGTTTGTCCTGAAGCATCCACCTCACCACTGCCATTGGCACCTCTTATGTGGCCGGTTAGATATTCTCGGTTAGGTTTCCTCTTCTTCATTCCACTGTCACCACACTAGATTATTCGTCATTAATTTGCCACAGATAGTCGATCCGCTCAGATCTACAGCTTAGTCATAGTTTTGCGTATCTCAACCTATAAAACCCACTTAAAACCATATTCTCTCCACGTTCACTAGTTTGCATGAACTCTTCTTCTAATACTAGAGTACATATTGGCGATTGAAAACCTGTGATGATTTTAGAAATCCACAGGACTCTTAAGAGTACCAGCTTAGAGAAGAAAGTGCTTTACAGTATTTATTAGTCTTTCGTTTACACTATTAAAGTTAAGTCAAGCAGAGATTGAGATGATGATAATGATGCGGGAAGCTGAGATTGGTTTTTGGATATTAGGTAGGATCGCATGGTTCCATCAAGGTAAAGCAACAGAAGTTGATACACAGGACAAGAAAAGCCACGCGACTCATCATCAGATGGTAAGCGATGGACAGTCATGCCATAGAGGACCGAGTTTTGTAAGCCATGCATGGGTAAGTACTTTTCATTATTGAATATACACGTTTGTAGACCATCATCATGGGCGGTGCCATCAAGCTGTACCTGCAGGATTCGCATTAAGGCTACACATCCCTTTTGTGAAGCCATCACGCATAATTCTAACTCTGGTATCCATTCCACAAAACTGAGTCGCTCCATCATATTCAATCTCTCATCGGTACGAGAGTCTGCATGGCTCACCACATATCGTTCGCGCTGTACGGTTTCCATAGTGTGTCGGTTAGGTGCATCGTTTATCGCAGAAGCATATGATGGCGATGATGTTGATGACGGTTCATGAGAAACGTTCAAAAGGTAAGCATCCTTTTTGTTGGTGATCATCAAGTAATCCTTCAGCGTGTCGGTATTGTCCAATGAGCTTGTATTAGGGTCGACTCGGAGCTCAGTGGCTTCAAATATGGGGGGGATTTTGGAGCTGTGGTCTTTGCTACATATAGAGAGGCATATAGGAGGAGACCCAAGTACTGTTGGGTTCAGCGATTTGATGGCGAAGGAGGAAGGCTTTGTGGTATTTGATTTTGTCTCGTTATCAGATGCTTCTGCTTCTTCAAGAAGATCACTTTGTGTTTGATCGTGTGTAACGTCAGATTCTTGATGCTGCTGGGCTGATTCTTCCGCATCGTCATATGAATCACTTTGATCTATCAATGAACCAATGTCATCAATGACAAGCGTTGCATGGACTCTAAGCCTTTTCGTTCTTACCTTGTTCATCGCTAGACCTGATACCTGTCCAATGCCATGGGAATCTGGTTTGATCGTCCATCCAACTTCCGTCTTCTAACATTAGATCATCATAATCATCTCTATGGTTGCCTTGTACGTCTCCCCATCCATCTTGTTCATCCGTAAGTTGACTTGCATAATCTTCACCGCTGCCTTCCGCCGGATCATATGGATTGTCGCCCAAGCCGTCGCTCTCGTCAGCCCAACCAGGTCGGTCTTGCAAGTTATATTGATCGGGGTCCGTTCGGTCCATAAATGACATTTCACCAAGGTCATCATCATCATCATTACCACCTATCGAAGCAAGATATCGATCTTCCCAATCCTGCGTAAACGGATCTCCCATCGCTTCATATAAAGAATCGAGATCGTCCTCATCTTCAGGATTAACTTCAAATCCTACAAATCCTTGGGTAATTTGTCCTTCTTCAAGGTCACTCTCTTCAGGGTCACCCCATTCTTGAGGGTGTCCTTCTTGATCAGTATAGGTGTCATAAAGTTCGGCGTAGTGGCTTTCATTGTCCAAGTCGTCATTGAATGCCCTCCAATCTTGACCAATATCATCAACATTATCATTGTCATTATCAGTATGGGGATCATTTTCTTCGTACTGAGCGTATTGGCGTAAAAGATCGTCATGTCCGGGTGAAGCTTCTTCCAATTCAAGCTCCAGTGCACTCGATTCATTATTGCCTTCCTCATTTCCTTCCGTTTGGGAAAGTTGTTGTTGTCGATAGTGTTGTGAAAGAAAGTTACTCAGGCTGATCAACCGAGTAATGTCAGGGGGGTCAGCCCAGCCATCGTTGTCGTCGTTGTTATCGGTCAAACTCATAATAGGTCGAGTGATTTGGGATGCACCAACGTCATCATCATCACTGTAATCTTCGGTATTCAGTCTACTGAACATTTGACCCATATCAAGTTGATAGATCGGATAGGTTGCAGAATGGACGAGGTGTAAATCAGAGACACTAGTTGATCGACCGAGGTTGAGTTTTTGGCGAATCATATTGGATAATCGTGTGTTGTCACACCTGACACGCTTAAAGTTTCCTGGTGAGATGAATTTGACGGTCCATATCCTAAGGATTAGAAAGTAAGCGTAAGCACAATGCATGCCCAGCAATACCGTAGTTGGTTACCAAGCATCACCATCAAGAGTCCTTGTCATGGTACGTTGGCCTACTTGCTGTAAAGTAGAAAGATCCCACAAGCGACACGTCATATCAATCGATCCACTAGCCAGATATCGCCCACTGCTATCAAAATCAATGCATGGCACATTATGTAAATGCCCTGCCAAATCCACACGTTGTCGATCCCCTAGATAGTTGCTGACTTCTCCCACGGGTGATTGTTTCTTCCAAAGGTTGTAGATGGTTATTCGATAATTGTTGGCCGAAACGGCTAATAAACCATGTACATGTAAAGCAATCCCCCAAGTTGACACACCGCCACTCCTTCCCTCATTTTCGGCTAGTTCCGAGTTGACTTTTCTTAAAAACGGCTGTTCCCGAAGATCTTTGTCGCCGTCTACAGCACTAATGAAGAGGTTGTGTGTATTCCAAGCAAATATTTCGCCATTATCGCCAACAGCTACCAAGATTTCAGTCGCACGGTGATTATGAGTTGCAGAAAACATCATAGGACCTACTTTTATAGCATTGATGAGAAAGTCAGGCTACGAAGACTTTGTTAGACAAAACGGTCGGGCCTTTTAGAAAAGATACTTACCTGTGTAGAGGGCTTCAGTGTCATTAAGGGTCGCTTAGTGAAGATGTGTCCCCCTGCAAGCCCGTAGACACGGATCTCATTATTGACAGCTTGAAATACAAAAATTAAAGCTCGTTCACTTCGGTTTATCATGTTTTTGTTTTACCTATGAAGTATTTTGTTGGGCACATCTGGCTAACAGCACATAGGTTCATTCTCTATAATTAAGTCAGTCAGTCAATCAGTCAAGCTAAAAAGATTCATCAAATTGACTTACCCAGGATGAAGGATGATCCAGAAAGAAGTGGGTATCTCCACAATCTTTCACCTAGACGTATACAAAGCAGGTAGCCACACGACTCTTAGTCAGTTAAAAAGTAAAGTTCTTTCCAAAAACAAAACAAAAAAACTTCTTACCTCAAGCAAAGCGTACTCGGATAAGACTTGATGAACTGTATTGTTTAGACTTTCATCATCCATACTGTCTTTCATAGATTACTATACTAAAACCAAAAGGTATTCAGCTTATCCTGTCGGAAATCTGTGTCGCATTTGAAAAAAAAAGCTGTCGCGGAGTGTGAAATACCGACATTAGAGATTTGGATTGTCATTCGGATAATGTCGCATAGTGGAAGGATCTACGATGACATATTTATGATCGGGTCAATGGAGGCATATCATGGCTCTACGCTCTATCGCATATAAGATATATAACTACAGCTATACTACCCCACTAAACTACAACTGGGCTACATTGGCCTTCGATTCTTTTTTTTTTTGTATGTAGACCTTTTATGGCCTTCGATTCATACAGTCATCAAAACGACTAAAAGAGTGACTGACATATCCAAGGAGGCCCTCGTGAAGCACCATGTTACATGCCTCGGCAATTCGAGAGGAAAGTATTTCATTGTCAATCAGCGCTTCATTTTTCAGCGTATACTTGACTTTAGACCAGAATTGTTCGATTAAATTGAGTTCCGGCGAGTAAAGAGGGAGCGAAGAAAGTCGGGGTGCCATCGCCGCATAAATCAAACATCTTAATTCAAAATAGCGCAACTGAGATTAAAGAGAGTGTGCTTCCTATCATAGGACGAGGAATTGAAGAACGACGAGGAGATGCAAAGTCAGACTCAAATTGATCATCTATGGGCGCAGCCCGAAGGGAAAGACTCATCTGTCAGGCGACACTATGGGGAGCCTGGGCGCAGGAGTTCTTGAAACAAAGTATTAGCAGAGTGTTTAGTAAGGATGTTTGATACTTACTTTGACGAATCATTGACATTGCTGTCATTATGCACATCAGATAACACTGGTCCAGACAGCAGAGCACTACATATAAATCAGTTTGCTTTTGAAATGTGGTCCTCTGAAGCCCCGTCAGTCGGGGTTTGACGCCATACAGACGGCGTTTTAATGCACTTGCGTTCATTTTGTTGCCTCATCGAAGATCATATCGAAATCTTTCTTTCTCTTCCCTTATATCAACGACTTGGTAAAGACCCTTGAACAAAAAAGAATTAACAGTGGAAATATGGCGAATGTTCGGAATGGATTGATGGATGGATGGATGGATGGATGAATGGATGGATGAGTGGGTTGGTGGATAGATTATGCCTTTTACTTACTTTTTCTCGTTCTTTCTCCAGGAACCATGAAGTATCTCGCTGCTTATCTTCTCCTCACCACTGGCGGTAAGGCCAACCCCTCCGCTGAAGATGTCAAGAACATCTTGAAGTCCGTTGGTGCCGAAATTGACGAAGAACGTGTCTCCTCATTGATTGCTGCTCTTGCCGAAAAGGACATTGCCCAACTTTTGGAAGAAGGCAAGGAAAAGATGTCTTCTGTTCCCACTGGTGGTGCCGGTGCTGCCGCTGCTGGTGGCGCTGCTGCTGCTGCTGGTGGCGCTGATGCCCCCGCTGAACAAGCCAAGGAAGAAGAAAAGGAAGAATCTGATGACGATATGGGCTTCGGTCTCTTCGATTAAGCTCTAAACTTAATAGTCTCCCTACCTTTTACTCTTTTGATATATCAATAAACACGCCTGGTTCGCGCCCTCCCCTTCGCTTCGCTATGGGGCGACAAAATCAGTTTGTCCGCAAAGGTTGGATGATGAGTTGTGTGCCAAAAGCTGGATGATAGACTGAGTTACAGATTAGATGATGGCTGTGCGTTATTGGCTGCCTTAAAAAAGGGGCTGCCACTTTTTTTTTAATTCCCCTGATTTGTAAAGAAACGCTCATTTCTCAGAAACGAGATAAACAACCCCACCGTAAAATTTACAGGCAACACAATGTAATGCATTTCTATCGACTGATACCAAGAAACATGCATTTTTATGCTGTATGAATCCGTGCACAAACGGCCACTATCAACACAGAGCCCAAACGATCACTACCAACGAAGAGTACAAATCTATCACTTTCAACACAGAACCCAAACGATCACTATGAAGGTCTCTTCTACAGTGTCCCATATCTTTCTCAAGTGGAGAAGCGGACTTTTTGTTTTGGCTTGCTTTTCGAAATTCTTGCTCCTCCAATCGGAGTTGTAATCAGAGTACCTACAACGTGAAAATCGTGGCAAGGTAAAACCTTCTTGGGAGAGACTGCATCACATCTGATGGGTTTCTAAAGAGGTGAAAACAGGGCATCATGGGGTGAGACTTGACTCATCGAGATCGCTATGGCCGTTTTCAAAATTCACTACGACGGTGGACACCCATTTCATTCCGTTATATGAATAGATGCGTTTATTTACCCTAGATAGCATACTTCTTTCTAACCATCGATAATACTAAAAGGCTATTGATTGCTACTTTTTTTTTTATTAAGCCCAGCATTTGACTATAGACTACAGAGCGGCATATTCTTGGACATGTTTATGAGGTAAAAAGGCCAACATATCAGACGTGGTAGTAGGCAACAATCCCATGGCATTGATCTTATACACCCCCAAACAGATCGTCAACAAATGCAATCCAATAAACGTTAGCTTTGACACCAAGAGATCGGCACCGGGTTGCTTGGATCCTTTAGTTTCGAATCGTTCAAACGCTACCGATAAGAGAGAGATAGGATGAGTGAGTGCCTACCCTCCGGGATGAAGAACTTACTTTGGCCAAGGGACATGATCGCCTTGATGGGTGTGATGAAGAGCATCACCGTGATCATGACAGAGAAGATTTGTACCCCATTCCCACTCATGTAGATCATGATGGCATTCATGGGGATGGTTTTGGCAGGGCCCATGGCGACATCCCAGGCTCGTTTGATTTTCAAGGCGACATCATCATGACTCGTCACCGGTCGTACTGATTTCTTGAATAGAAAGAAAGAGAGAGAAAAGGGTTAGTGTGTGTGTGTATGAGGGAACCTGGACTTACCGTGCCATTGCGGTGTTGTAACGCTGAGGGTTCAAACCCGACTGGATTTGCAGGTTTCCTAGAGACATGAGAAGATGAGTAACTTTTGTTCCTACACTGAGAGAGGAGTGGTTTACTTGAGTGGGCTGTTGATGGAGGTATAATCGATAGACCAGCTAGACATGGTGGAAAGAAAGGATGGAGAGGAGGGGAGGAAGAAATATATGGAGGCGTCCTATTTGATCAAAAAGACAACATCGGCGGAGTGTGAATATATTTTGCCTTGGCTTTGCACCAGTGATAGGGCTTTATTTTTCGTATGTACAGGGAATGGGGCAACATATAAAGATGTGATACTAAGTCAATAAACAAAAAATGTATGATACGAATTAAGGAGAGAGAGGCACCATCATTTCTTTTTGTGTGATCTCTTCACTTGGCCCTATATAGAAAAGGTGAGTGAGGATGGATGATTTGTTAGCTAACTTACGCAGCGCATTGCTTGGAGATCATCGTAGACGTCTTCGTCCTTGAGTTTGAAGACTAACGAAAGGGGTAAAAGGAAGACGGGTTAAGGATAGTGGGATGCATAGAATCTAGTCATACGCATATATATTGTATCATAAAAAGGATATCAGACTGCTGTTTCCGTTTGTTCAACCTTTCAGTTTCCAAGCCTCGTCTTCGTAAGCAGTTGCGTTTGTTCACTCTTGTTTGCGATTCCAGAACCACGTCTAAGGAAAGAGGCCCATGAGTTGTTTTGTTATGGTATAATGGAGGATGGATTCTTACCATAAGCCAGATCACAGTTGTTCTTATCGTCCACCAGCTTGTGTCGTTTTTCATCCAAGGCAGCAAACAGCCTTTCCCTTACTTGCTGTCGTTCGGCCTGAGAAGCGTCAGTATGAGAGATGAGCGACCCATGTTGACCCTATCTATCTTACCTTGTATTCCTCTTCCGCACAACGTATTTCCAATGTGAATTGATGATCGCTTACTTTGGTTTGATAGTTGTAAAGTAGTCTGCCGTCGTGGATAGATTGTTGTCGCATCGATTCCAAAACGAGTAAGGCTTCCTTGTAGTCTGAGTGGGTATCTATACCACCAAGAAAGAATGAGTGGCTTTCCGAGGGCTCCTCGTACCCAGACTTACTGTTATGGATTTGACCAACTTCATTCTGAATCGCCACTAGCTTTTCAGCAAAGATCCTTTATAAAGAATGTTGAGAGATTCGGGTATTCTTTATTTGTTTGTCACACACACACTTACCTTTCTTTGTGTTGGATAAAGTTGTTGTTGAGTGCATCGATACGATGGTTCAGTTCTTTGCGTCGTTTCATCCTCCGATGCTCCGCTGCAGAGCTCCCATCATTGTAGCCTGAACCCACCAGGAAGAAAGAGAGAGATGCGATAAGTGAGCATGTGCGCCTGGTTGTCCATGTTATATACTGGCTTACCTTCATCATCCTGTCCTACCAGTTGCTGGATGCTCCTTGTGGCGGTGTGTTGCCCTGTTGGTATCAAAGGTGGAAGGGACACACAGTTGCTGTTGACGTGATGATCGATGATAGGGGGTAAATCATGGCGCTTGAGTCCATAAGAAGATACAGAATAAAAAGTCGCATCTTGGAGTGTAGGTAGCTGTGATGATGCCGACCGCGGTGATGATAACAGCCGTGGTGCTACTATGGCAGAGGGTGATGTGTTGATGACTGGTGTAGAAGAAGAGGGGTGCTGCGTGGTCGAAGAAGAGGAAGAGCCGGAAGAAGAGGAAGAAGAAGAAGAAGAAGAAGAGGAAGAAGGATAGGATAAAGTCAAATCGGGTTTATAACTGTGTGTACTTTTTGTCGTGGTTACTGTAGTTGTTGAGTAACGATAGCCATCAAGTTTAGGCTGGTCTTCATAGGCACCAGCCATTATCTGATGCATCCCGTCCATTGATCGATTGCCAAAGTCATTTGGCATAGTTAATGGGTAATAGGAATCTCGATGGCTGGAAGAGGATTGCGTATTGGTATCATGGAAGGGCGAATGGTGTGTAGGTCGTGGTAAGGTGTGGGTAGTTATGGAAGTGTGAGAAACTAGTTCAGTAGAAGGTCCATTGGAGGAAGAAGAAGCGGTAAATACAAAGGGTTTATCCATTTCTAGCAATGAAGCCGAAGGCACTGGAGGCAATCAAAAAGGAATCGGCAATGTTGAAAGAAGGAAGATGGGGAAGAGGAACGAAAATCAAAAAAAAGTGACGAGGGTACTTTTTGAAAGAGTTCACGATTTTCACGCAGTTTAAACTCCAAATTGTAGCGGCGCTTGAATGAACATCCCGACAAAGTTGTCGGTGCCAAAAGCTTTTTGTTTCCTTCATTCTTTTTCCCCTCTCTCTTTTTCTCAACGCCATGGCCGGTACACCACTATCCGAAACACAGGTTTTACCGCTTATCATTAGGTAGGCAGTTATTCTTTTTGCATATTTCTACAGGAAGGATATGTCTGATCCAGGAAACTGTTATTTTTTCTCGTTGATTAGTCAATTGATCGCGTATGGGTACTCGGCAGTTGCCCAAACGGTGGCAGATGCAACGGGAGCAGATTGCGACATGATGCCGAGCTCAAGGCTTGTCGATCTATTAGCTTTGGGACAAGAACGAGGTAAGAAAGCCTGATAAAAAGGATTAATTGAACCTTATGCGATTACATTTTTAGAACAAGAAGATTCTGACGACGACATGCCATCGACACAAAGTGACGAACCTCACGAATCCATTGATGAATCAAATGGATTTGATCCAGATGCTACCAATGAAAGTAAAATCACACAAAAGACCCTCTTTTTATCACCAACATTGACTGAATTCTCTTTGTGTTTTAGAACCACAACCCGCGGTACCCTATGTCCAGCTTTATTATACACAACACAAAGGACCTTGTCGCACAGCAGCTTTCAGTAAAGATGGCCGATTTGCAGCAACAGGGTCGTACGATGCATCGTTGAAACTGCTGGATGTCAACAAGATGAAGAATCGAACGGGTGGACCGAGCGACAAGCCTGTGATCCGGACCCTTTACGACCATATTGCCCCCGTCAACGACCTCAGCTTCCATCCCAATGGCGAGGTGCTCGCTAGTTGTGCAGATGACCAAAGTATAAAGCTATTCGACCTGTCAAAAATAGGCGTCAAACGAGCCTTCCGCTATCTACAGGTAGAAGAGACAACAACAAAACCATGATGATCTATGTACTTGCTTACTGACCTACTCTCTCTTTTCGTCCTCGCACTAAAAGGATACACAACCTGTCAATTCCATCGACTTTCATCCCTCAGGCGACTTCCTTCTGGCCGGGACCCAAGATCCTCACGTGCGAGTCTACGACATCCACACTTTACAATGCTATACCAACAACAATCAGCAACGCGCACATCATCATTTGGGCGCCATCACGCAGATCCAGTACGCCCCTGAAACCGGACGAATGTTTGCCACGGCCTCGATCGATGGCACGGTCAAGATCTGGGATAGTGTGTCCAGTCAGTGCGTACGCACCCTTTCCAAAGTGCATGGCGGAGGCATGGCGGTATCAAGTGTGCGCTGGACTCGGAATGAAAAGTACCTCTTGACAGCAGGCATGGATTCTTGTCTTCGTCTATGGGATGTGGCAAATGGACAATTGGTCATGACTTATAAAGGCCACGATCAACGATCACAAATGTTGCAGGTACCAACCAAATCAATCAAATCATCAAGTATCACCTCTGATCCTTTCTCTTTCTCTTTCTAGCCTGACTTTAGTTTTGA
>LT551959.1:2628-14404 GCA_900079185.1 Absidia glauca
ATTTGTGATGTCTATTTTGTCGAAATTCTGGGTTGTGTCCAGTCTGGTAGTACAAAGGTGCAGGGTTCAAACCCTGCGCCGGTCAAGTTAATACGGGGCTGAAAGATCGAAGGGAAGGCTTTTCATTGGACGGTTCCTCTGAAATAGAAAGCAAACTGACAACCTGAGAAGGGACATTTCAAACCCCGCCTGAATGTACCCCTTTATTGACGCTTACCGTCACGGAGTATATGGGTTAGGATACGGGCCGATCCTGGATCTAATGAAAGGTACATATTGGTAGGGTCTATCTGCGCATACTCACAAAACATATATTTGTCCCAACTAGTTAATCATTGACGTTTCATGACTTGTCAATGATGAGCTACTCATCTGTGGTTGGGCCTCTATAATGTACATGGTCTTTTTATGGTCATTGGGTGGGAAAAAGTCTCCGGGATAATAAATCAAATAGGCTTTATTGATACATTAGGACTATGGTGCAGGCTATGTTCGAGGCCGTAGTTTAGCTAATGTGTAATTGGCAACGAGCTGTAATGGGAATGACTATACTGCTGTAAAGACCAAACAAATGCAGATGGACAAAGACGGCCAAGACGTGGAAAAGTATCAGTGATATTAGTGGTATGGCCAAAGAATTGGTACGCTTTTATTACTAACTTCGACTATCAAATTCTACATTGGAATGGGGGTGCACCTAAAAAAATTGCGTCAACCTTTGCGCCCAATCCTTAATCTAAGTACATGTCCTTCCAGTCCTCGTACGAGAAAGTCGATATCCGTTGCCATCGCATTCGATCTACTATGAAAAAAGGAGCAATGATGCAAAAGGCAAATGTTAGCCTTGGTAAGACAAAGATGGACAATATGGTGAGAAGAAGACAGTTACCCTGCGGTCATCGTTGAATGCCGTTGTATAATGGGCGAGTCGTTTGTGGTGCGGTGCCAATGTTGGTGGAGAAATAAAAGTGATGAAGAAGCAAAGAAGAAGCAAAGAAGAAGAATTGGTGGTAAGGTAATTCTTGTGGTTATGATCGGAGTGTGAAAATCCATTTGGGCTGCAAACCCCCTGTGTGCCAAGTCAAGCCAGGCCCAAATCACTACGTGCTCATAGCCAATTCCAGTCGACATCCCCATGATTACTGCATCGTTCTGGTATCAGCGACATATCCCAGTACTGAATACAGCAAGTGCCTAAAAATAGAATCAATCAGAAGAGGTTGTAATAGGACTGATCCAGCTGAATCATATAGGTTGGCATTGCAATGAAGTAGGTTTTTATCAAAAAAGTTCCCATTTTCTAGCTAAAGTCAGAGCAAATACAGCAAAAGCGGCTAAACTACACACTATCCAAAAGAAGTAGGCCAAATTATCGAAATCCTAAGATCCAGATATAAAAAAACCGTTAGTTAGTCAGTCAACTTTTTGAAACGCCGACACTTTCTCTTTTGCATTACCCCGCCTGGTACTTTGACGTTCATTCCTAAACACAAGAAGATTCACATTAGTATCCCCCCTGATAACCAATGTCAAGTCAGTGTCTGCTTTACCCCAAATACCGGTAATAAGATTCATGGGTAATAAGATCGTTGCGAATATGGTCAGTCGTCCAATGACAAGGTTAGTTGAGTTGGATGTGTGGGTTAGTTCGATGGATATCTTCGCCAGGTAGTTCGTATGAGTTCTAGCCAGTAGCGTTTCGTAATGGTTCAAGTTCTGTAGCATAGTGACGATGTGGTCTATGAGGGATAATAACGTGAGTCAGGCTTGTGCTATGTGTCTCATACTATCCTTACCTTGTACATCTCCGAGATACAATCCAACATCCGGTAGAATCCTTCCATCCTCTTCGAAGCCAGTGCATGATGCTGTATAAGAGTATGACCCTTTTCTTGTGTGTTGTAAATTACATGAGTCAAAGAGATCTTGGTGCAGTGTTGCTGGTGGAATTAGAGTGTTCGTCAGTGGTGATGCTTTTATTGTGGTGTTGCTTGAGATGGATCCACCGCCACCATCTGGATTTCTTGGAGCTGTATGAATCGTGTCTATGATTGATGCTATGTTGTCACTTATGATGTGTTGCTGTTGTTGCTGCTGCTGCTGTTGTTGTTGCTGCTGCTGAGGCGACTGGTTGTAGTTCTGCTGATGTGCAAATTGATCACGAGAGAGAGGCGATGAGGATGTGCTGCGTTCTTCAAATCGTTTGACCAGAGCGCGGATAACATCAGATTTACTTGACAAAAGACGAAGCATCTGCATTACACGTTTTCGACAGAATCCAATCCGAGAAACCATTTCAGTCTGATCGATCGAGGTCGAGTTTAGTGAGTGAAGCACAACGTCGTCCAAGCTTTCCACTTCGTGTTCGATTTGGTGTATGAGAGGGGCGAAGCTGTCAGTCACTTCGTCGACAATAGCATAATTGATCCAATCAGGGACTACCGTGATGTAAGCCTGAAGTTGTTCCACCCTTCGTTGTACAAAGTCCACATGCGGTACCTTTCCAAAATGAATCTAGGGAACAAACAAACAACATCCATTAGTATGATGCAATCTAAATATAATGATCCTTTCATCATTTTGATATGATCCAAGCGTCTTGATCCCCTTTTGCATAGTTACCGTCAATAAGTGCTGCTTGAATACCACATTATAGAAGCTGATAGGCTTCAATACATGATCGTCATGGACAAATGCTCGGTAACAGACAAAAAGGTAGTTCCGAAATGAATCACACTTTTCCCGAATCTCTTGGTTGATGATGTCTTCTGTTGTCAGAGGGTGTATTCCAAAGATCTATTTATAAATCAAAGGTTGATTAGTGATCAGCTTATATAGAGTAATGCAGGATACTGTTCCATTGTTCCTTACCCGGCTGATTGCATGCATTTCTGAATGTGATGGACTGGTGATATCTAACCAATGATTCTCCTTGTTCAGTAGATCATCAATTGTGATGCCTGGATGGTCAGAGCCGTTGGTAAGATCAAATAGTGTTTTGCCATGTAGTCGTCCCGTATCCGAATGGTAGTAGACAAAGCGTGGGGTATCATCTTGGACAGGTTGTGTCTATCAGCAATTACAGTTGGTCAGAATCGGGGAATCACATTTTCACTTCACTTGTTTACATCTTCTAGCATTACCAAAGCATGACTATCGCCATAAAGACTAAGTCTCTTTTCAGCATCACCCGACACCACTTTCTCTGGTTCGGCTTGATAAGATCGGAATAGTTGGAGAGCATCTCTGTCGAATTGTGTATGTTGTATCCCTTGTTGTTTATGTTGCTGTTGCTCTTGCTGCTGTGGGTGGCGATGGAGCTGGTGATGTTGCTTTGTTCCGCTATGAGAATACGAAGGACAAGAAGATCGAGGGGATGTAGTTGAAGAAATACAAGAAGGAGAAGGGAAGCAAATATCTTGCTCTGCGAAAGAAGGGCGGTCTTTAAATAGCTGCTCTGATCTCATTGGCTGATATTTGTCCAACTCCGACAGGAGACTCACATTTCGAGCAAGTCCACTGTCGACACTGCCTCCTCGACCACCCCCAATGTGATGATCTTCGTTATCATTATTGACCTTATGAGAAGACGATTGTGCACTCGGTAATAAGTCATCGGGTATGTGGATGTTGATATCGCAGGGTGGAGGTGAGGATCGATTCATGATATGTAGCAACTAGTCGTACAAGACTTTGCTTCCCAGTGATTTAAGGAAGAAGAGTTAAGAAAGGAGCAAGGAAAAGATAAAGAAAAAAGAAAGCATTGTGATAAAACTATCCTTGATTTTCATTAAAAAAGGGGAGGGAGGGAGGAGGAGAAGCTAATTTACTGGCACACTCCCCTATTCCTCTCTTCAAGCTCAGTAGGCAGTATCTCGCATTCCAAACATGTATAAATATTTATCTCTAATAGCATCATTTCCATCCCCTGATATACATCTCCGTGAGCTTTCTTAACCACTCATTCTAACGTGATATCTATGCACGCCTTCTATTATGCTCAGTTTGCATGAATTCTGCATACACTCAGTTGAACGGAAGTGCATATATCTAGAAAGCAACACATGTATCATGTGAGTACAAAGTAAAAGCGCTCTATCTTTTCATGTCAACACCGCACTTTACTTTTTGGAGTTGCCACTGGATAGGCAGTCGACCCCTGGCGGAGTTTGAAACCAAAACTGAAAGTCTTCGGGATTTTTCAACTTGCCCCTTGCCGCCTTCTTTCCCATCTTTTCCCAAATCGCAATGAATTTTTAGCACTCATCCAATCCGACTCCACCCTTGCCGTCATCTCGAGCATTCACCATGGAACGAATTCTCCGACCAGACTGGTACACTTTGGCGTTTGGAGGTAAGAGAAAGTCTGTAGTGGTCATGGCAAATTCTTAGTGTTTATACATGATGATAGGAGAATGACGAAGCTAGTGTATCTTGGACCAGCTACCTCCTTCAGGGAAGAAATCTCCTGATAACAATCTGGTAGTTGCAGCGTCTCCAGCACACATTGATAAGGCAGGTGATTCATAAATACGACACCTCGGGCGCCCACCAAAGGTGTTACTCTGGACAACAGACGACTATGTCATTCGTACGACTTTTACAGACTCGGGGATGGGGGATGACAGAGTAACCGCTAATATGACAACAAAGGTATGTTGACTTGAAGTAAGCTTAGGCTTAAGGTATAGAGGATAAGATATCTATGCAAACTGTTTAATGCTATTTGACCATTCTCTCCCTTAGGTGATGTATCTCCCCTTTAAGTGGTGATGTATGCGGTGATGTTGGAATATCAGCTTCAGCTCCAAGAACAGGGACAACCTCGCTATCGTAACGGATACTGTAATAATGTTTAGCATATATGACTGTAGTACTAGTTTGTAATCTACAAGTAGGTATTCACTTATGGATAAAGCAGTCGTAGCTGGGTGCACAATAGGTAATTTTAGACTAGCCGTAGCTTTACTGTATGTACAAGCATAAATAAAAGTTAGAAGTACCTTTGAAGTTAGTTTTATACTGGTTTTATTGAATGGATACGACTATGTTTGAGTTATATGTCTATGTGTGGGGGTGGGGTGGGGGTGCTATTGTATGTGCAGGACTTTTCATGGCAAGACTAATCGAATGTGATGACCTAAAGAATGAAAAAAGGAAGAGCTGTCCAGCGATGCCCAAAGTGTCAGTGATAGTGGTCAAAGGGAGTAGCCAAAGTGATAGTACTCTTCAGCAGCGCATTCAGACAAAGATGGATACGGTAATGAGAAGGAGAGAGTTACCCTGTGTTCGTCGTTTAAAGTCTCTGTATAGAAAGTGAGCCACTGTTGGTGCGGTGCTAATGTTGATGGAAAGAAAAAAAGTGATGAAGAAGCAAAGAAGAAGAAATGAACAGGATTGACGGAAAAGAGGGGAATTGTAGACAGGGGCGGGATTTGAATAATTGGCTGGTAGGGGGATAGAGTGTGAATTTTTTGAAAAGGCTATTATTTTTGGGGACAAGGCAGGCGGAGATTGAAATGGGATCGGGTCTTTCTCACAAAAGCAGAAACGGCATGGCAAACCATTTCGCTCTCTCTTTTCTATTAAATTCGCAAAGTAGGTACACTTAAGATGGGACTCCTAGTCAACTAGAGGCATCATCAACGACCATTACCATTTATCGGATACACATGATTCCTGCATGGATGAATAGATAGATAGATGGATGGATGGATGGATGGATGCGATTCTCCGTGTAACAAATCCTTGACAATGTCACTCACCTCACCCTTCATTCTCTTTCAATTAGCATGTCTGCCGAAGAAGAAGTCATCATGGAAACCCAAGAAGTCGAAGTTGCCGCTGAAGCTCCCAAGGGACAAATGTCCGTTGAAGAAGCTCTCCAAGAAGTGTTGCGCCGTGCTTTGGTCCACGATGGTCTTGCCCGTGGTTTGAAGGAAGCTGTCAAGGCTTTGGACAGGTAAAAGGATAAGGCTGTTTTCAAGAGGAGAGGGATGGCTTTTAAAAGTCTCGAGGGAAAACTAACGTCAATTCATCCATAGACGTCAAGCTCACTTGGCTGTTCTTTGCGAATCCTGCACTGAAGGTGAATACATCAAGTTGGTTGAAGCCTTGTGTGCCGAACACAACATCAACTTGATCAAGGTCTCTGATGCCAAGAAGCTCGGTGAATGGGCCGGTCTCTGCAAGATTGACCGTGAAGGTAACGCCCGTAAGGTCGTTGGTTGCTCTTGTGTCGCCGTCACTGACTTTGGAGAAGAATCTGAAGCCATGAACGTTTTGTTGGACTGTAAGTAACAGAATGATGATGGTGTCAGAGAAAAAGTGTGTGGGAGAGGATCATTCTTGGTTACTAATCTCTTTTTGTATCCAACCTTTTAGACTTCAAGACTCAATAAACATATCATCAACCCCTTAGCAATAGTAGTTGTCACCTAACAATAAAGATTGAATCCTTCGGTGTTTTTGTCTTAACCTTATGTGTATTGTTTTGTCTGGGGTGGATGGTGATGGGTAGTGACAGGGTGATTTACATCTGTCATGCGGGTCATGCGAAGGTTTGGTGTAGTCTTTTTTTTATGCGGATCTTGTGGATGACAAGAAAAGCGGTGGATCATCAGCTAAAACCAAAAACACAAAAAAGTTCTCCACCTCCCACATTCTATAAAGAGATCATCCATTACTACACAAATTACGGGAACAAATAAACCATACAAAGACAACAAGCCTAGTTTTCCAACTTTTTATTTCACGGATAAAAAACGATCAAAAGACGGATGAATCAACTAATCTATGATATTTAGATGAAGCCAATACGGTTAGCAATGTCCAAAGCATCCACATCAGCAGTCAAACGAACGTAAGCCTTCTTGGAACCATCGGGGCTACAAAAAGAAAGGACAAGGAGGTCAGTTACACTTTAATTCCACGCTTGCCCTGAGCTGATTAAGATTACTTACCGGATCAAGGTGTTAACCTTAAGAGCATCCACATCGTAAAGCTTCTTGACAGATTGCTTAATTTGGTTCTTGTTGGCCTTGACGTCGACGATGAAGGTCAAAGTGTTGTGGTCTTCAATCTTCTTCATGGAGGATTCAGTGTTCAAGGGTTGACGAATGACACGGTATTGATCCATGCGAGGGACATGAGGCACAGACTTGCGGGTGTACTTGGGAGCACGAGCCAACTTCAAGGTCTTGGGGATACGGAATTGAGTGGCAGTGCGGATCTTGCGGACGGTTTTACCATGGACACCCTTGAGGGCGGCCTTCTTGGCAGCTTGAGCTTTGTTGGTGGAAGCTAATGCAGAGAAGCGATTCGTCAAAGAGTACATGGAATGGAAAAAGAGAATGTGGGATACAAATTTGAGTTAGTCATTCACATTCACAACACCCTCCCTTTCCTAGGGGTATCATTCCATCCATCCATTGACGCCATCCATCCTTTATCCATCTATCAATCACATCCATCCTCTATTTTCGTCCTTCATCCACCTTCTCTTTTCGTTTTCTCTTTACCCTTGGGAGCCATTTCGTCAATAAAGGAAAGAAGGGCGTTCAATCTTGGTTTACCAGAAGACCGAATGTCATTCAAAAAAAAGTAATTTCAATTCCCGCCACGTGGCAATGGAAACTCCGCCCATTTGTGTGCCGGAGCTCAAAAACTGAATGGTTTCTTTTTGACAGCTGTCAGATTTGCCATGGCAACCAGAGTGAAAATGATCCAATGCTGCATCAAATAAGCCCAACATTCGCTACACACATTTATCAAAGAGATAGTCAGTGTTTTATTATAGGAAGAGAGATGCAAGACGTTGTGTGGGGGAAGGGTGATACTGTGGTTAAGACAAAGGAGACAGTCTACAATACTAAAAGTTGCCTAACTAAAGGGATGATGGGAGGGAGATCAATGGTTGATAATAAGCCCAGCAGCAATATCAGTCCCAGGATACATTGTACCTTGAGAGGCGGTATTCCCACCAAACACTATTCATTGTTCATTTCTTGTTCAGGTTGAGTCTGTTGTGCTATTCGATAGGTTGCCAAACAAAGTGTCCTTCCTATCAGCTTGTTGTTTGATATCATCCAAAGAGATAAAACCTATAAGGAAGAAAAGATGTCAGCGATCCCGACACTGCCTTTCCAAATGTATACATTACAATTTCAGCATTGGTGTTTTCGTTGCAGCCGTTTCTTAACTTGAGGGGAAACGACTCTACTCTGCACGCCAGTGATGCCATTGTGAGTGTAGTGCTGTCAACGGTAGGAGGTGTACTGCGAAGATCAATCGTCGGGGCTGATGGTACGATGGCAGGTCGTACGGGAAGCTGAGATGGAGGTAGGGTTCGTATTGAGTGCGGAATTGGAGTTGGATATGCTGCTGCTGCTGTTGTTGTTACTATCTGTTGTTGGAAAGAGGCGGAGAACGTGATGGGCACTGAGTTGATCTGAGTAAGTCGAGTGACATTGCCCACCTTTACACCAGGAGATCGCATGTACATGCTTCGCTAGACTTGCAGTTGGGAATGGAGAGTCGATGGCCTGAATTCCGCCTCGAAGGATCGCTTGAAGGCACCATAGCAGGACTAGGGTATACTGTACCATAAGGTTGTCCAAGGCGTTGTAGTGACATTCTGTATATTGCCGTTGTTGTAAAGGAGCGAGATCTTTCTGTATCGCCGCAGACGTTTGAGGGTGGCGGCAATGAGATCATGTGCGCAGAGACAAGGCTAGGCATTTAAGAATTTGTGAGTAAGACGTAGAAGAGAAGAAGAAGAAAGATATAAAGGGTAAAAATTGTGTCCTCTTTTATAAAAAAAAATCCAGCGTCACACCAAAAGCAAGCATTGAAGTGTAGTATGGGCGATGATGGGTGATGCTTTTCTAACTAAAAAGACTAAAAAGACAGTGGATGGAATGGATGGAGCGTGTGGTCAATGATAAAACTTTACATGCATAAGTGACGGATAATCTACACTACAGGCTTTTGCTTCTTGAATTCGACACCAGGGACTTGATGAGGGTGGAAGATACGCTAGAATGCATATTAGAATATAGTTAGGAATCCTTTCTACACACAGCTAGATACTACACTTCCTTACCTCAGCATCAGCATAAGCAACACCGAAACCCCAACCAGTGGAGATAGCAATGGGCCAAGTTCGCTCTAAATAACGTTGAAAGGTATACAATGAGCACACAATGTTCAGCTCAATAATAAGCATACAACATACTTTTGAATAGCAACGCAGAAGCCACAATACCAACACTAAGACCAAGCCCAGTCTTAACTACAAAGTTCGAGATGACACGGTCCCACTACAAGTGTAGAAAATATTCATTAGCCATTGAGCTCATCCCCTGTTCAATTATCCGTTCCTGATACATATCACATAAGCCTTACCTTATTTGAAAGAAGTTCCTCGCTTGCAACCTTCTTGTCGATAGCAGACATTGTGTTTGTGTAGAGTAATGTAGATGTGGAGAAGAAAGAAAACAAAATACCCGCCAGGTTTTAAAAAAAGCTTTTACCCCCCGTTTTCAAATTTCCAACTCCGAACATTGTGCCATTGTCTGGCTTGAATTTTGTGTACAATAGAGTTTTCACTCTGGATCAAGTGTAAGACTTTTGTTTTCAGAGTCTACCTACACAACCGCCATGTCTCCTTTGCATCCCGCGATTGAGAAAACCAAGGTCTTGAAAAAAAGCTGTCAACATTGGTCAAACGCCGGCATTTTCAAAAAGGACGGATCATGCCCCATGAAAAGTGCCACTTTTTCTTGAACATGATTTTTCCCGTGGCTGAGATAACCAACCATTCTCCAAAATTAACATGAAGGAAGGCATGTTTCTTATCTACCGTATGATGCAAAGGATGTTGGGGTTTCCTGAATGGATCCCCTTCTTCTGACCCTCTCCAACCAGTCGCTGTTTTCGACCTTGTGTTGTCTTTATGGACACATACAACATATTGGTGAGTAGGTTTTACCATAATTCGATAGATATGGATTACATCTTGCTCCCCGTGAAATTTGAAGTAGGATTATCCATCTCAGTTTTGATAAATAGGGCAGCTTTTCACAAAAAAGTGGAGTGGAAAACGTAAAGTTTTCAAAAAAGTCAACTGTATTCACACTCCGCCATATGGGATTAAGTGAGATTTTCTTTTCCTTCACCGTTTCTTCGCTCCTTCTTCCATTTTACTTCTCCTTTACATACCTTTCGGTCATTATGACAGCGCCTATTACTACTTCAATCAGTCGCTTTCGGGGGCTTCTCGTAGCGTTCCCGGTCGCATACAACATAAAGATGTTTGTAACTGGGTATCAGTCAATACATGTGCATTGCATCGTGATGCCTGTAAAATTTGGCGGTGGGTTATCCATCTCGTTTCTGAGAAATATGCAACTCTTTACAGAAAAAAGGGGATCAAAAGATCACATTTTGAATTGGTTCAGATTTTCTGATGTCTAAACCCCGTCGCTTGAAGAAAGGACAGACCTTAGAAAAGGGGAGTGCTAAAGACAGAACCACCGGGACAGAACCAATCTGTGTATGCTGAATTTTGCGGACAATATGGACTGATATGGCAGGGGACTCTCTGAGTCCCTGACTTGAGTCCCGGGCATAGATGTCACTCAATTCGAAAGGAAGATAAAACCGCCCCGCCAGGCACAGGAATGGTCTTACTTTTCTCATCGGGAATCAATCGGTAAGGCCACCTCTTCTCTTGGTATCAGGTCCAACAAAATCACACGTATCAATTGCGGCTCATCAGCTCGTATGGCGGGTAACGTGTGTGCGAACGTGGATCAAATACGACGCCAAGGCCGATGGAACAACACAACGATAAACGACGCATATCTCACCAACCTTTCAAAAGAATTGATGCAATCAATGGCAGGCTTCCCCACATATGGTCGATTCTTTTATCTTGCATGTGTCGCCCTCAACCCACCTACCAGCCTCTGCAAGAAGTTGTTCCCGGCGATCGGAGAATGACATGACCGACTGGCGGCGAAAGAACTCAGTCTTGGCGATCCTATTCAACCTACCGTCGCTGAAAATGCATTTTTACAGGTGATCATGATGTTCAGAAAGACTTTTATACAAGACTCGGGTGCTCATGATGGAACTCCACCCATGCCACCCCATTTGGCAACATTCAATCTTCTCTGATCCAGCCTATTTGTCCTTCAAAAGGTAAGTCCACATCATAGCATGAGAATGTAATAGCATGCTCGCATTGATATGTTAGGGATATGCTGCAAATTGGAGCTCAGGAACACGATCCTGCCCACACACTCCTCCAACAATGCGTGCCTATGGTTTCTGGATTTCAAGCCCCGATTGGACTACAAGAACTTTTTTATGCCCGTCCTTCATTTTTGCTCCTTCTTCCCCTCGTCATTACTTTTTTGCCTCCAAAGTCATTCTCTTTACTCCACGACGTCAAACAAACGAACGAACGAGCAAACGAACGAACGAACGGTAACTCTCCTCTTCTCACGTCTTGTTCATCTTTTGCTTACCATTACTAACTTTTTGCCTTTTCCATCGTTCCTCTTTCTTTTGACACTAGATCGGCTACGACAATGACGACGGCAATAGGGACGACGACGATGCTAATGACGACTTCACCACTGCTTCATGTCGCCCAAAAAGTCTCTTTTTAAAATTTTCAAATGTAAAAAACATGGGGAAACCCTCGCAATTTTTTTTTAGGTGCACTCCCATTCCATTATAGAATCTCGTAGTCCAAGTTACTAATAAA
>LT551959.1:32405-48530 GCA_900079185.1 Absidia glauca
GGAACAAGACAATGGGTTGTCCCTGACGGTCCTCCCCTAAGTGACACATCCTTCTGTGCAAACAACCAGGTATATCTCAGTCAGAGCATCGAATTTCTCACTGTAGGGTACACTCTTCAAGCTCAAGAGGTGTCATATTCCTGCGTATGCTGTTGTAAGGCTAGCTACATTCTCGTCGTTCCAGGGCACCAGAGAGGTGATGATATAACGTCTTGCCCCAGTATTGTAAACGGGCAGCAGGGTTTCTGTTATCAGGCAGAAGGCATTTGATTGGTATGAGGTGTCTGCAAACGTTTTGCTGTCATTCATCATCAGGTTTCAGCCACTGGATCATTGGAAGGGTATATCTTTGCTAAATGGTGAATCAGGGCTTGATCTGAAAAGCGGAATTTGAAAAACTATAAGTACCACTATTTTCCCGCCATTCCTTTTATTTGCTTCTTCTTCACTTTTTATTTTCCCATCGTCATTTGCATAGCTCCACGAACGACGATGACAGCGACTACGGACGAACGAACGATTGAACGAACGAACGAACGAACGTTTACTCTCCCCTCTTCTCACCGTCCTGCTCATCTTTTATTTACCATGACCAGCAATTTGTTTTCGACATAAGACGACCGGCCACGACGATGACGACAGCGATAAAGACGACGACGATGCTAATGCCGACTCCACCACTGCTTCATGTCGCTTAAAAAGGCCCTTTTTAAATTTTTCTAATGTAAAAAACATGGGGAAACCCTTGAATTTTTTTTTTTCATGTACTCATCTTGTCCATAGTAGATCCGCTAACCATTACACTGCTGAAGTGCACTACTCCTTGCCCTAATCCCTGTGCCCATCAGCACTGATCCTTTTGATATGGTTGGCCTGCTCTCCCCTTCTCCATCCCCTAGGTCATTATTTACAGTAGTCTCTCCATGGCACGGCCTGTATACACAATTTGCGGGCTTCCCATCCTAAACTTAAACTTATAGCTTAGCCATAGTCTCATTGAATCAATCAATCAATCAATAAAGCACACTTGATGCCATCTCCATAAGTCTTTTATTCTTTTCCGTGACTAGAACACTAACTTTTCCATTCCTACAGCCAAACTTGTGCGATGGTACTGAGTTTCCACTGTTGCACAGACCAAGCTCACAGGTGAAAGGTATGCTTTTGTGTTCGCTTTTTTGAGCCGCTAAATCATGAGGATCTTGCCATTAGGAGTCCTGACTTTCCAGCGAATGATAGGGGCCGCAATCTTTTAGCAAATTAGTGACACTATGAAAAGTAATGGTGGGGCACCCATAATGTTTGCGTTGCTACCGTACCGTTAGTACCCGCACATTGAGAGCTTGACGATCCTTATGCTCTAGTTATGGAGAAGAGGAGAAGACTTTTGGAGATGGTATTCATGTAAGTTTTATTAGGCTGGACGACATTATGGTAAAGCTATATATCAAAAGTAGGAGGGCAGGTTGGCTACAAAGGTGTACTTGTTACTGACATTGAGTGAGTAATCTAGCGTAATGACCAAGGGAATGATGAAGGGGAGAGTAGACTAAAGGTTTCAAAAGCATCAGTTGTGATGGACACAGGAAACAGGCCAAAGGATAGCGCACTTCAGCAGTGTAATGGCTATGGAATCTACTATGGATGAGGTGAGTGCACAAAAAAAAAATTCAAGGGTTTCCCTCTGTTTTTCATATTTAAAATTTTTAAAACAGCCTTATTTTGTGATATAAAGCAGTGGGCGAGTCGTCGTCGTCGTCGTCGTCTTCGTTATCGTCGTCGTTATCGTCGTAGCCGATCTAAAGTCGAAAATAAAAGGCTGGTCATGGTAAGCTAAAAGATTAGCAAGGTGCTGAGAGGAGGGGAGAGTATTCGTTCGTTCGTTCGTTCGTTCGTTCGTTCGTTCGTTCGTTCGGAAGGGGAGGAGAAAGACGGGGAGGGGTAGGAGAAGCAAGATAAATGACGAGGGAAAAATGACGAGGGAAAAAAAAAAGTGATGGGGAAGGAAAGAAGAAGTCAAAAGTGGAAAAAGTGGAGACTTATAGCATTTGTCAAACTCCGCCATTTCCCCTCTCACCACAAAATTCAGGATACACCAGCCTGAGTGACTAAACTTTTTTAAACGCCGCCACTTGTTCTCTTCCCCTTCTCAGGAAAAAACAACTCTCTGCTTTCTCTTCCACTTTCTTCATCCTTCTCCCCTCTTTTTACGTTTTCTTCGACAAACCGTATAATGACCGCCGATAACAAAGATTGTCTTGCTAACGCTGGGAAGACTACACTTATTGCTGGTGGTTTGGGTCTAGTCGTTTCCGCCATGCAAAACACTGTGCAGAAACATACCGAAGGTGCCAAAGGCGTCTTTACCCGCACTGGTGGAACTATTGGTTTATTCGGTAAGGAACAACAGCTTATGCCAGCACCTTCTTCACTCGACTCGTCTTGACAATCAGCGAACGGGAGTGTTTGGGACGACGATCTAATTACTAACTATGTTCTTCTATCTAGCTGCCATGGGTGGCATCTTTACTTTAGGCGAATGTATTGCTGAAGACATTCGAGGCGAAGACGATGCTATCAATGCTGGTATTGGTGGTTGTGCAGCTGGTTTGGCGGCTGGTATTCGAAGTAAGTATAGGCTGGTTTAAATGCTTGGAGGAATACATAGTGACTAACTGACTGACATTTGTTGATGCTGGAAGCTCACTCTATTGCAAAGATGTGCGCGGCTTGTGCTGGTATTGGTGGTACTATGTATGCGTATGAATACAGTGGGCAACTCAAGGGAAATCTCCATGGGAAATCAGCAGCTGAACGAAAGGAAATCCGAGACTCCTTCTTCAAGGATTACAACACCCCCGCCGCTGAACAATAGGAAAGTAGATTTTACATCCCCTTCATTTTTATGCATCTCATCCCCCTCACACATAATCACGCACACCCACCTGTCATTGTACAATTTGAAACGCTACGCCATCTTGATCCTTACACACACACACACACACACACACATTATACACTAGTTATCATATTCGCATCTACTTTGTTGTATAGTTATCTATGATTAAAAAGACATACTTGTATCATTCTATCCCTATAATGACTGATGATGGGGTAGGGGGCTGGACTATAGGACAATAAAGGGTCTAGTGGTAGTGGAAGGGGTGTATTGGGGTGAAATATAGGCTCACATTGGATGAAAAGGGGATAATGGATTGTGCAGGTATGAAGCTAGCCAAAAAAACAAAGCCTTGATCTGTAGGCACATATCATTGGGTTCCCTTGTTGCCACTGAGATCGACCTTGTTTGTAACTGGTAACCATTACGTCTTATCCCTTGTGGTCTGATGTCACAATGCTGCAGCGTTCTCCTTGTATAAGGTCTCATGTAGACCATATTTGTTGCCTTCATCCGTTTTCTTATTCATCCGTTAATAGTGACCATAGGTGATAATCCTTTATTGTGATCGGCGTCATGCAAAAGCTGCCACTGGGCTAATATGTGTGGTTTGTAGTGATTGATGTGGCTTTTATGCAAGAAATTAGTGTGCGATTACATGACTCAAACAGGATTCTGGCTAAATAAGGAAGCTATGGCAAGCAAGTCATAATCATAAAGAATAAGAGGATAGAAAGGAGAACAGGGGAAGCGGTGCATCAAGTAAGCCTCGAGTTTTTGATTTTTTGATATGCCGCTTGGGGTTTACACTCCGTCAGACCAACAGCGGTGTTTGAAATAAAAGATATGCAAAACCCCTACAAAGGGATGCGAATGTATGTGATTATATCATAGCGTTCTGAGTGTATGCACTTCATATGAAATCCATTTCGTTGAAGTCTTTGAGCATGACGCTAGGGCTTATCTTGCCTGTGATGATGATGACAAGAGGGGAGGGGGTATGTACCTTGGTTGTTTATGAGAGAGGCAATGTGACCTAAAAATAGTCCTGACCCTCCTCTTGCTCCTCATTTTCCCAATTATAAAAGAAACCCATTCCAATTGACTTCCAATTCTTTCTTTCTTCTATTGTTCACACTCACACTCATACTCATACCCACAGAATCGACATGTCAAAACTTGTATACATCCTTACTACTTTCTTGGTACTAGTCTCGGTTGTAACCATCACCACATCCGCCTTACCTGTTGTCTTTTTTGATGCTGATATCGCTGCCAATCCATTTGTACATGACAAGCGCTTGAACTATCGAGGCGGTCGTTTGGTCAACCTGGTCAAGTAATCTTCTTTGCAGCGAAAAGACTTTGGACCCCAGCCCATTTGTTGTAATACCAAGTGACACATACACGAACACATCCCTTTTTGTACATCACCTTCCCTTCGTCTTGTAAATGAAACCAAATAAACCATCATCATCTTCATCAGTATGATCTTTGATCATAAAGTCGTAGCAAATGTCATATATGTAGGCTCTTTGTGGAATGCGTTAGGTGGGCAAGGCATTCCAAACAAGGCAAAATGAAGACAGCTGCATTTGGTTTTATGTTTATCATTTGTAGCACTTTTTTGTTGTTGGCTGGGCGCATAATACCTATGGGGATCGAGATGGTTACACAACCTATTTGTCATCGCTTCAACCCCCTCCTTCTTTCCTCTCCAGTGTTGTTGGATACGGCACCGCCATATGCATTCCACATACTGTTCATACATTAAGATTGGCAAATCTCTTCTGCCGCCTTTATGCTGCTCATCCATGTTATATGAATAGCCCAAAACGTGCGAACCTTAAAAACTGGACACTTTGTTGGGTACAGTTCATCAGTGGGGACCCTTTGATCTGATTTTTCAAATCCCGCTATTTCAACTCCGACTTCTTTTACTCAGAATTTTTATTTTTCATCGTTGTCCTTTCTTTGTCTTCGCAATTACATTTAGATACGTAGCTTATATCACCCATTATGACCACGCCAATACCAAACTCAGCACCCAACTCTCTGGAAAGCCCTCTTACACCTTGTGCTTTTGAATCAGACTACGTGTTTCCTCGTCACTTTTTACCAACAATCATGGCTGGTAAGGCTCCTTATAGTCAAAGCCGTTTATTCCTATTGATCTCATCCTTTGTGCTATTCTGTGTATATAGATGAAACCAAGGTGCCTCTAGTTTTGGTGGCGTGTGGATCATTCTCACCTATTACTTACTTGCATCTACGCATGTTTGGTAAGAATCGATATACCAGGGAAGACGAAGGAAAGCTCATATTTCTTTGTGTATAGAAATGGCCAAAGATCACTTTACGGAACGGAACGAATTCGAGCTGTTGACTGGCTACTACTCACCTGTAGCTGATGCATATATGAAGGAAGGACTGGCGGAAGCGAAACATCGGGTGAAGATGTGTCAGTTGGCGGTAGAAAGCACATCCAATTGGCTTATGGTGGATTCTTGGGAACCTCGGCAAACAAGTTACCAGCGTACAGCAGTTGTGTTGGACCATTTTGACAATGAATTGAATACACTTGGTGGGGGTATATTAACCAAAAGCGGTAAGAACGGATAGATAGGTGGTTTTCAAGGGTACTAAGTATTGGGTTTGACCGATCAAGGTGGTAGAAAGCGAATTCGCATCATGTTACTGGCTGGTGGTGACTTGATTGCTTCCTTTGGTCATCCTGGTGTGTGGGCTCCAAACGATCTACACCATATTGTCGGCTACTATGGATCGGTGATAATTGAACGAACGGGAACAGATGTATACGGCTTCTTGTTGTCTCACGACATACTGTATCAACACCGGGTAAGATGGCGGACTGGGACTGGGGAAAGGCGGGAAACGGTCATACTTATATATGTGGTACTGTTACTATTAGATGAATGTCACAGTGATCAAGCAGCTTATTCACAACGATATCAGCTCAACGAAGATCAGGTAAGGAACAGAAGTTAGGAAGAGACGTGTGGCGTTTGATCTCATTGGACCCCTCATTTTGCAATGTGAATAGGTTGTTTGTAAAACGGGGGATGTCCATCAAGCATCTTCTACCCAACCCTGTCATTGATTACATACACCATCATAATTTGTATTTGCCCAAGATCGAATGATCACACAGCATCATAGACATAGATCCCCCTCTTCCTATTTTTAAACTCCGCCATCTTTTTGGGGATATAAATCTCAATCTCAGCTCTCTTCTTTTCTTCTCTTCTCTTCCCATACTCATCTTTATTTCCATGTATCGTGAAATCGGACTCTTACTGGTTTTACTTTTACCTGTGGCATTCTTCCTTCTTTCTAAACAGGACGACACCCAGCAATCCACTCAATCAACTCTCAAAAAGTCGAAAAAGAAGAACAAGAAAAAGGCTAACAAGGCGGTAACCAAGAACAACAACAAGACCGACAGCTCATCAACAACAACTGATCGCCCATCTCCTTCCATCACAAGACAAAGTCTATCCTCTGATACACCAACATCTAAATATGTCGGTACCGAATCTCCTCGTAATGTCGCCAACGATACTAGTGTGATCAATTCCAATGTACCGAACAGTAACACCCATTCACTTGCTGCGACACCACACTCACAAATTGAATCGAAGAACACTACGGGCACAACTTCGACGAACAACAAAAACAAGGAAGTCGACGAACATATGGATATGACAGCTAGATATTCACGTGTGATGCGCATTCGTACCGAAACACCAGACGAGCCATTGTCCCCTGTCCCCTACGAAGATGGCTGGAATCAAGTCGGTAAGTACCTTTATATGATTTGGGAACAAAGGGTTGATTGCCTTTTTTTGTTATCGAATCAGGAACAGCAAAACCTCAAACCCGATCTACGCAACCAAAAGACGAACCCTTGACGAAAAAGCAGCGTGAAAACCAAATCCGAGCGGCCAAGAAGAAGGAACTGAAAGCGCAAGCCGATGCCATACAGGAACAGCGACTCAAAAAGCACCAGCGACAATTGGAAAAGGAAAAGATGGCCGCTTTCTACTCTACGGGGGCGGGAAAACACACACAATGGGGCTCCAAACCAAGAATTCCTCCAAACCAGGCGCCGTCATCAAGTGACAATGCTTCCTCTGATGTGGTTGATGCCGATGATCAATTGATATGGGATTAGTAGACCTACTTAGATATATTATGTGCTTTAGTGTATGTGTTGTGAATAGGTTATAGATGAATCGGTTTGCGCCCTTTAATACAGCATATTGTCCCCCCTTTCTTTCTTCTAACATCTTTTGAATAAACACCGGATTAGTACACTTGTTGTACCTTTTACGCTCTCTAACTCTAGTCTAGTGAATCATGGTGCGAAATTCCTGTCTTGAATCACAATTAAATCACTCCAAACCACTCACTGAGCCGCCTATCATGCGTCGCTCTAGACCCACTTCAATATTTGCACCATTGCTACCTCCTAACAGTCATGTGACAGCAGACAATGTATCTCAAACACTAACACTATGAGAAGGTGAGCCATTTTCACTTCGTCTCTTTTAAGGTGAGAACTTGGCGCATTGGGTAATCTGCACGCACTCTAGATTTCAAACCCCGATTTCGCTATTTAACTTTTTTCTCTGGCTTCCTTTGATTTTGCTCCTTCTTCCCCTCGTCATTACTTTTTTGCCTCCATTGTCATTCTATTCACTCCACGACGACAAACGAACGAACGAACGAGCACATAAACGAACGAACGGTAACTCTGCTCTTCTCACGTCATGTTCATCTTTTGCTTACCATTACTAACTTTTTGCCTTTTGCATCGTTCCTTCATCTTTTGACATTAGATCGGCTACGACGATGACGACAACGATAAAGACGACGACGATGCTAATGATGGCTCCACCACAGCTTCATGTCGCCCAAAAAGGCTCTTTTTAAAATTTTCAAATGTAAAAAACATGGGGAAACCCTTGAATTTTTTTTTTTAGGTGCACTCATCCTGTCCATGATTGATTACCTAGCCATTGTACCGATAAAGTGCCCTATACCCTGACCATTCCCAGCGCCTACTACTACTGATACTTTGGATAACACTGGTTTGCTCTCACCTCCCTTTTCCTTAGCTCATTACACTAGATCAGTCGCTCCAAGGCAAGCCCTGTACCCACTGCCACCCACTAGAACATAAGCATAGTCTCAATCAGTCAATAAAAATCCTACTTGAACCCATCTCCATGACTTTGTTCTTCTTCATAAATAAGCTCCAGTGATCTTAGAGACTCTGATATGTAGCGGCACAAATCACCCAGTGCGCCAAGCCCTGACCCTTTTTGTATCTACTTCGACGCTTGGCGGTGTTTAAACTATGGTATTGACACCTTTTGACCTAACTAGGACCCGATACGACAGACCGCTAGGGTATTAAAAGGATAGGAGACACCCCAACTAGTATACCAAAAGATGTTTCCAGTGATGTCACCGATGAGCTACTCATCTGTAGTTAAGTCTCTATAATGTAAATGATTTTGTTATGTTTATAGGTTAGTGCAAAGTCTTTCGGATAATGATTTAAGTAGGCTTTATTGATGCAGTAGGACTAATGGGCAATGGTACAGACTATGTTCAATGCCGTAGTTAAGCTAAGTGTTAATAACAACGAGTTGTAATGGGATTGGCTAAACTACTGTAAAACCAAGCAAATGGAGATGACCAAGGACGGCCAAGCTATGTAAAAGTATCAGTGATAGTAGCAGCAGAGTATGGGCAAAGAATTGAGGCACTTTTATTAGGAGCTTCGACTATGAGATTCTTCAATGGAAAGGAATGGCGTCTAAAAAAGATTGCGGGGGCTACCCTATTTTTTCGTAATGCCTGCGTTCAACCCCTAATATAACCATATGTCCATCCAGTCCTGGTGCCAGAGAGCCGATATCCGTTGCCATCTTGATCGATCGACTATGAAAAAGGGGAGCAATGATGCAAAAGGCAAATGTTAGTCGTGGCAAGGCAAAGATGGATAAGACAGTGAGAAGGAGAAAGCTAACCTACGTTCGCCGTTCAAGGTCACTGTATAGCGTGCTAGTCGTTTGTGGTGAGGTGCTAATGTCGATTAGAAGAAAAAAAAAAGTGATGAAGAAGCAAAGAAGAAGAAGAAAATAAGATTGACGGGAAAAGTGGGCCATTGTAGCAAAAATCGGAGTTTTAATATTTGACTGGATGGGCCCAAATCTTTATAAGGGGGGCGGACTTCACTTTTGTTTTCTTGCGTCTCTTCCTTTCTTAAACTTTCCCCATGGACTTGATTCCTGATATCTTTTTTGAAAAGGTAAAAGTTGGTAGCATAGTAGATGTACTTTAGTGATACAGGACTTATAGATTCACCTTTGACACTGTCCTGTCTGTTGATCCTTTTAGCAAGAAGGCAATCTTTGCGCACAACATGCTTTGAAGTAAAGGGTAACCCAAAGGAAGTCGAAGCTTAGATGTGATGGCAACCTAACATTACTATTGCTTTCTCTTAGCGCTCTTTTACAAGGTAATTTTATTCAACTCGCAACCTTTGTAATTGGATGGCTCGTTAACTTGCATGCTTGTATGTCTCTTTTGTTGTGTAGGAAGTTACTTTACCGCCGTAGATTTGGCTGATATTGGCCGTGAACTGGACGTGAAAGAAAGCATCGTACATGGTCGGCACGTTTCTGGTAACAATTACGATGACTCAGGCTACTTCTCTATACAGGTGAGTGCGTGAATAGCATACTCATGTCCATCTTGAACACTAACAAGTATCTATGCGTATTGGTGGTAGGTAATTCAACAAGCACTATCAGTGTGGGACCTGGAATTGATACCTTGGGGGTCGGAACAAGCAGTGAATGCCCGAGAAGAACCACAGTATGCCAGAAGCGAAAAAGTGTGCTCTAATGCTGACTCTAACACCCTTACCTCTTTACACATCTGTATTTCACTTGTATAGGAACGAATTGGCTTATATCTGTCATCTGCATCAACACTGGTAAGGAACCAACAATGAACCTTAGAATAGTCACTAACAACTTTATATTCAGGTTTACTTTACGAAGGTTTGCCGTTCCTTGGCGGTGGTACAACCTGAATAGCACACAAAAAGCACCAACCTACCTGAGCGAAACATACTTGGGCCTCCTGTTACAACAGATTCAAGATGAAGGTAATCTTTTCGAATGACAAACCACTAGGATTGATACTGATGAATGATATACATTGGTTTCTGGTGGATACTGGAACTTAGGATACTCGATCTTTGTCGTCCGTGGAACTATGCCCAAGTGCCCAGCCGACGATAAAGCCGCTCTTTTGCCCCGTCCAAGCATCCAAGAGAAAAACAAAGCCTGCGTACCTTTCTCAGGAAAGGCTTATCGATTGACCGACTCTGGAACATCAGGAACAACCAACGATCAAGAAGAACAACACCTGGCTCAAGCCATTGAAGCCAGTCTGCGGGATTCGGAACAACAACGGATGGAGGATATGCGTAGGAAACGATTGGCCCGATTTGGTGGATAGGTCAAGTTTATACATGTAGACATAGTCATCCCCTCCCCCTTAGTAGTTATATAGTTTATGTTAAGGAACCAATCATTCGATAAACATTGATGCATGTGCCTGTATGTGATAGATGACAAGACTGGACCCGATCAAATGGTTTTGAAGATGACATTTATTGAAGGAGAAGAGGGGGGATTAAGACAAAAATGCAGTATTTTTATGATGGTGGGCAAACAGGGAAGGAAACAAGTAACAGGATGATAAATAGAAGATAAACCGACAAGATGAAGTACTAGGGATCAGGAAACCACAAAGGGAAGGGATGCTTTAGTGGTTGCTTTGGTTGACTTCGTTCTTGCTGCTAGATAAAATACCACCGGCAAGGAGATTATTAGCAGCCTAAGTTGGAAAAGAAGGGGGCGATGAGAAGAGGGGTCAAAAATATGATTGATCTGTCAAACTTACATTGACACCGATGAGGCTGCCATGGCCACCATCTTGAGGGCTGTTCTGGTTGATCACAGCGGTTTGGTCGTTCTTTTCGACTTGCTTGTTCTTGATGACAGTCTTGATTTCATCTTGATGGTTATCGTCATGAGAATCAACGGAAGGAGGGAGATCGGTGGCAACATCATCAGTGCTGGGAGGAGCGACATCATCACCAACATGCTTCTTGCCACAGGGAGCGGCGATGGCACTGACAACGAAAAGAGCGGCGATAACAAAAGTGAACTTCATGATTGATTATTGAGTTGGGAGTAGAGTGAATTGGATTCGAGTGAAAGGAATGGGAGATGTTTTGGATGGAGAACTTTTTTTGAAACCTCACCATTTGTAGGTCCTTATATACGAATTCGTAGTAAGGAGACGTCGAGACTTCCGTCGTGGGCTCTTCCTTATTCTGTTGATTGTCATCTCCTTGAAATCAGTGGTTGATTAGTGGGGAATCTTTTCCTTCGAACTCTTTGGGTCCCCTTTAGATAGAATAAGGGAGATGGTTGATGTACAAAAGAAAACAAGGAGAGTAATCAACGCATCTACAGAAACAACATACATCCTTTGATCTTTTTCGCTTTTTCAGGGGTAATACGAACTCCCATAAACGAGGCACGGCGGCGGAGTTGAAATGGCTTATTTTCTAGCATGAATGGGCTAAAAATAGAATAACTGACAGGCGACAAGAGAAAGGAGGAAAGGAGTGAGTGAAACGACAGATTGAGCAAGCAAGCATTGTAATCAAATGATGTTGGACACATGGCAACTATATCGTACTTTTCGCCCAAGGCAATATACTTTCCAGTCATCCGTTTAGGAGGTATGTATGTGAGTCACCTTCTTAAAAGTTTTACGAGATCAAAGCTGTTTCTGTAGTGAGCTATTTGGAGCATAAATCAAGTATACACTTCATATGAATGAAAGAAAGGAGAGCGGGTAAGTGGTAAAGGGAGAGTACACCATAGAAACAGAAGTTGTTGTGCTTCCCACTGATGCTACTCGAGTCACTCCCTCTCGAAGATAACTAGGATCAAAGAATCTCGACCACACGGATCAAGAGGGGAGAGTCCACAAGGATGTTGCCAAAAAAAGAAAGGTATCAATGCAATGCTAAGCTTTACCTTCCCGGAAAAGGAAGGCTCCATTTGTAAACCATGCACTGTGTACTGACTTTTTGCAGCGATTATGAAATGTAATAGTATGAAGAGCCTAACAGAAGACCTTTAGAAGCATCAAATGTACTTTTGTCATGAGGACAGTTAGGTGTGCAATTTGCGTTGAAACAAAGATCATGATGAGTGCTGGAACTCGAATGTAAAACTCCGCCCACAAGCGATCGAGACCAGTCTTTTTCTCGTCAGAGCAGATCAGAGAAGCATGCTTGAAGGTTTGGAGCGTTAGGAGACCTGTTTCACAACAATATTATGAATGAATGAACACTAGGAACCACTTAGTTGGACCTCGTCGGACAGTTGCACGTTCTACTATTCACAAAGACCTTTTCCCCTTTACTGTCATTAAAAAAGAAGGGGTGTTAAGCATCAAATACCGGAGAAACGGAAACACGGGGTACATAAAGAACGATAGTAGATTCGATGGGGCTCTTAAAAGGATATTCTCCATGAATGAATAAGGGGCATAAAAGATAAAGGAGTGCCATTCGTAACCTATAATCATGGGATGTCCGTTGGCTGTGCGCAGTGCTATTTTGAAACACCGCTCCTTTCTGCAGTATTGTCCCCTTACACTCGTTTCCGTGGTTTCAGTTTTTCTACTCAAGCTGGTAACTTATGTGTGTATGTGTGGATACGATGTGAGTGTTCGAGAATCAACAGTGCATACAGACGTTCATGCCTTCTCGAGCAAAAGTCGAGAAAGGGTTCCTGAATTCTTGTTTTTCAAACACCGCCATTTTTTTTCTCCTTTGACATTTTTGACAGCAGGTTTGGCATTATGCACTAAAGGGACCACGAAAAGACGTTAAGCTCGACAAAGCTTTGTACTGATGGCGGTAATAAAATCTGAAGTTGACTTGGAGGTTCTATTTATAGCCGACCTCTACATGACTATACAAACAGCAAAAGTTGGGCCCGGCCGGCCAAAAGATAATTAGACAAGGGAATGAAGATTAGTAAGGTGGGACTCGACAGCGTAACATCAAGTAAAATAGTAGCCATTCATAACAGGTAGCATGACAACTCAAGGAAGCCCAATCAACTCCTATGACAATCGACTAGACGACTGGTGTGGCGGCAGGCAATACCGTGGATCTGATGAAGAGATGTAAAGAGTGCCCTTGCCCAATGAAACAAAGGGGATGGATGTAGGTGTACGTACAAAGCGAGCATGAAGAGTTCAAGTGAAGTCCAACATGCTAAGTGTTTGTGAAAACTTCACAGGGGAAGGGGGGTTGACACATTGTGAGAAATGTATCTCTCACTTGGATAAACGTCAATCGCATAGACGGGCTGTTGGTACAACACTTGCCTTTTTAGGTTCATTTTTATTGGTGGCATTTTGCATGATCTTAATTTAAACTCCGTCCACAAACTAGTGTGAGAAAAAAGATCCTAACTACTCAGTTCGTTGCTCTCCTTCTTCGACTATGTGGGCAACTTTGTGTGCGTTTCGCTTAGCGATTGAAGCATCCTGGATCTTCTCCCTGCGAGCTTGTTCTTCGAGAGTATTCATATGACTCTGACGGAAAGGGAGGGTCAGTTGAGAGAATCCTCTAGTGAGAACAAAAACAGTTTTTCTTCGTTTCTCCGTTTCTTACCCATGATTCTTTCTCGCCATCAGATGGACTATGATCGTATACAGAAGTTTCACCGTACTGGTAGAGATGTGGTTGATCGGCCCCTGTTTGTGAGCTCATCACTTCATCTTCGGGCCAGTCTTCGATTGTAACAGAGTATTTGCGTGTGCTCATGATGTGTTTTAAGATTAAGTGAAAGGGAACCAAGAGAAAAGCGAAGAACCAAACACTTTTATGCCACTGATTTGAGTCATGCGGTGTGATGCATGTGAAACCTGATCCAATCAAGGCGTTATCTCACGCTTTCACACTCCGGTTAGCACCAGCCCATGTAAAGCCAAAAGCGGTAATCATGCAAACTCGACTGCTTTGTTGTTGTATGCCTTTGCTGTAGATGTTACAAAGAAGCGTGTCTACAAGCCTGACAGAAAAACTGAAACCTTAGTGGATATTAACGTCATACGGCCCAAAACTGATAACGTTAAAGTGTCCTCTAGTTAAACTATGGGTGTTAACAGTGTCTGTTGCTATTGCCACTGGTAATAATGTCATTCATGGTATCAGATTGTTCCGTAATCCCTCGCCCAGCTTTGGTCTAACCAGCGTCTACTTTTGGTTTCGGTCCAACCGCCACAGTCCACCCAAAAGGGAGTTCTCCGCGCAGAGGCAATGCGCAGGGGCAAATTGGAAAGACGGAGTTTTAATAGGGTCAAGATAGCAGGACGAAGTCTGCATTAGACTATGAAGTTATGGTTTATAAAAGAGTTGCTTTTTTCTCAGAGTTGACATAGACAACCCACCGTCAAATTTCACAGGATCCACGATAAAGAGCATATCTATCGACTGATACCCATAAACAAAAACTTTTACGATGTGCGCGGCCGTGAACGCTACGAGGAGTTCCCCCCAAAGCGACTGAATGGAATATCAAAAATGGCAAGGCATCCAAGGAAATCTGTCTTTCTTGGTATCAGTCGATAGATAAAATCCACTTCTGAGTCTATGTCAAATTTGAAGTTGGGTTGTCCATCCCGTTCACAAGAAAAATGTGCTCCAATAAAGTGGGGCTTTTTTTAAGAGGGGAACGCTACAGACAGAACCATCCGGACAGAACCAACCTGTGTATCCTGAAATTTGTTGACAATAAGGACTTACATGGCGGGGGGCTCTCTGAGTCCCTGACTTCAGTCCCGGTCATAGATGGGACTCAACTTGAAATGAAGATAAAACCGCCCCTGCCCACACACTGCTCCAACAATGTGTGCCTATGCACTCTAGATTTCAAACCCCGATTGACTATAAGATTATTTCTTTGCCCGTCCTATTATTTTGCTCCTTCTTCCCCTCGTCAATACTTTTTTGCCTCCATTGTCATTCTCTATACTCCACGACGTCGAACGAACGAACAAACGAACGAACGAACGAACGAACGGTAACTCTCCTCTTCTCACGTCATGTTCATCTTTTGCTTACCATTACTAACTATGTGCCTTTTGCATCGTTCCTCTTTCTTTTGACACTAGATCGGCTACGACGATGACGACGGCAATAGGGACGACGACGATGCTAATGACGACCCCACCACTGCTTCATGTCGCCCTAAAAGGCTCTTTTTAAAATTTTCAAATGTAAAAAACATGGGGAAACCTTTGCAAATTTTTTTTTAGGTACACTCCCATTCCATTGTAGAATCTCGTAGTCAAAGTTACTAATAAAAGTATACCAATTCTTTGCCCACAACCTTCCGCTACTATCTCTGATACTTTTACACAGCTTGGTCCTCTTTGTCTATTTCCATTTGCTGGTTTTTACAGTAGCTTAGTCATTCTCATTACAACCCGTCGCCATTTACACATTAGCTTAACTCCGGTCTCAAATATAGTCTGTACCTAGCCCATTGATCCTATTGTACCAATAAAACTTTGTATGTATGCGAAGATAGACCTTATGATCATGTACATGTCATTAGATTCCTTACAACTAGTAAACCAATGGTGTTTTAGGAGCTGTCAATGATGAGCTACACATCTGTAGTTTGGTCTTTATAATGTACATGGTATTGTCATGGTTGTGGATTTGAGAAAAGTCTTTCGTAGGATGATTCAGTAGGTTTTATTGATGTAATGGGTCTAATGAGCTATGGTACAAACTATGTCTGAGGCCGTAGTAAAGCTAATGTGTAAATGGCGACGGGTTGTAATGAGAATGACTAAGCTACTGTAAAAATCAAGCTAATGGAGGCGGCCAAAAACGCCAAGCTGTGTAAAAGTATCAGTGATAGTAGCGGAAGGGTAAGGGCAAAGAATTGGTATACTTTTATTAATAACTTGGACTACGAGATTCTACAATGGAATGGGAGTGCACCTAAAAAAAAAATTGCGAGGGTTTCCCCATGTTTTTTACATTTGAAAATTTTAAAAAGAGCCTTTTT
>LT551959.1:48878-63272 GCA_900079185.1 Absidia glauca
AAATGACAATGGAGGCAAAAAAGTAATGACGAGGGGAAGAAGGAGCAAAAGAATAGTCTAAGACGAAAGTTTTTATTAAGCGGGGCTTAAATGGACCTGGAAGCACTGTGATCATTGGATCAATTCTGCTACGCCCGGGATCTGAGAGAGTGAGAGAGAGGAAAACCTGAGTGTAGGAAGCATGTAAGATAATCAAGACGGGCTGAAGGCGGTGAGGGGAAGGTGTCAGGTGGAGGGGGCCAGGAAAGAGTGCGTTGGGGCACCAACCGAACAAACCAATCAGGGTGAAGAAGAATCAGACGGCGTTAAACCTTAAACAGTAAACCTTGGAGGAGCTGACGAGGTAAGTCGTGGCGGGTGGGGTTGTGGGATTCGAACCCACGGTCTTCACGACCCCAGGTGCAGTCTTTACCACTACACCACCCCTCAAAAGAATAGGACGGGCAAAAAAATAATCTTATAGCTAATCGGAGTATGCATATGGTACCACCTTTTGGATATCACGCATACCTCCCCCTATCCTCTTTGCTCGGACATCACCCACAAACATCACCCCTACTCTCACCCCCACCTATACCTATGTCTATACTATTGCCCTCATCCCTAGCCCACACCCACCCATCCACCCAAATGTGTCTTAATTGAGACAACATGAATTAATAATATAACAGGAGTCAGTGTAAGTGTTTAGTGTTCAACAGGGATACTAAGACATGCATTATGGAGATATGCCTGCTCTTAATTGATTGACCACTAAAAGATAACTACACTAGTATAGACTAAAACTTGATATCCTCCATTTCTTCTTCATCAATGTCATCATCATCGTCGTCGCTTCCTACCAGAGCTTGATTGTTCCTTGCCATTTCCGTGCCTTCCTTTTCAGCTTGAGATTCCCGGTCCTTGAATTCAGGTTTCAGTTGATAGTTCCCTGCATATGGACCACGCTTGTTGAGGATACATATTTCCGTCAAGACTTCCTTCAAGTATTGGGCCGGTTGTCGAGAGTGCTCCATAATACCTTTAAAGGACCAATAGGGGTATCGTTCAAAGGCAGCAAATAGGAGATCCATAAGTTCGTTGTGAGGCATACGAGTCGCCTTTTCTTTGTCTGTCTTTTGTCGTTTCGAAGGCTATTGTTGTTCCCAGCATACAGTAAATGCATGAGTGTCATAATCGAGTGTTGTGATCTCTACCTCTAAGCAACTTACGACAAAATCGGAGAATCCAGTGCTTTGCATCGTGCTGCTTGCGCCAGGAGCAAACACAGGTTGATTGTCTTGTCCAAGTACTTGGATGGTTCTTTGTGGCATGCCAGCTTCGTGATTACGTTTTCGCATAATGTTCCTATACATGCTGAATTCTGTTGGTGTTGCTGTACAATCGTGATGGATCTTTCCCCGCATATGTCGTCCTAAGTAACAGTCAAAAGTCATTCAGCCTTATCCATTCTTCAGGTACGGGTCTTGGCCTTTCCCTACCTCCATGTTCGTTTTCGGTAAAGATATATCTATTCTGGACTTCGTCTGGGGAGATTTTGATGGTGTATTCCTTTGGGACATCGTCGTCTGTGCCTTCTGGTAAGATTAGTGATATCTGTATACATAAACCCCAGCATTCTAATTAGTTAGTACAAAAGTAATCACTCTGTTATTGTATACAGTGGCTGGCTTACCGCACTTGAGCGTCCTGGAGGTGTCCTATCGTATCAAAGAGAAAGATTGGAAGTTAGTTATAAGCTTTTATGAGAAAAAGAGAGCTCTACTTACTGACTGTATATCCGTACGCTTCCAAGATTGGCGTTTTCTTCATCGACTTTCTCCCATTTTTCGGAAAGGAACTTGGGGATCTATAGACACAAACATTAATCAGAGTGAGATAAGCGTATGATTATATATGTCGAGCCACCTTTGATCTTACTTTGACTAGCCAAATCTTTGTATCCAAGTTCTTCAAGTCGAGATCTTCGAGGTCGTCGTCATCTTCCAATCCTGCAAGCGATCCAGGATCTTCCTCGAAAAGGGCATCGACGTTTGGTCCATTGTCATTGTTGTTGTTATCATCAGACATGATGTGAGTATATTGGTGAGTGACTGATCGGGTAAGAGGTAAATGAATGAGTAAAGGAAAGAAAGAGACGAAAGAAAGCGGAGCGGCACAACAAACAATTTAAAGGCAACCGGAGTTTGAATATTTAAAAAAGTCCAGAGTGCTGAAGTGTGAATGAAGGTAGACTTTATTGGGGTGAGGCATAATGATCAGTATGTATCAACAACAACTATCCTAAAAAGTTGACACAGAAGAAGTGTAGTAGAAGGGAGCAAAAGGCGAAATCGGCAAACGCACTATCATACCATCAAAAAAACGTTAACACACTATTGACTGTTTGCGCTTGATTTCACATTACCGTTCTGGTGATACAGTTTTGAACTTGTCTTTGTTGTGCGAATTGGTTTGGATGCGAAGATTGACTAGATGAGAGTAAAAACAGTGAGTAAGTCCTGCTGCTACAATAGTTATATGTCTTACCAGCCAAAACAAAGCTACCAACTGTGGAGATGAAGCCAGCCAAGAAAGCGTTGTAAGGGAAAGTGCCAGCGATCATCATATACACAAACTGAAGGATGCCGGAGAGCATAATGTAAACAAGGTAGACATCGATCAGTTTTAAGCTTGTGGGTGTATCCTTTTTGTAAGCCGAGATAAACTTCTGTGAAGCAACTTTAACATTATCCATGATCTTTTGATGACACGTTAGAAAGTGGAAGAGAAGCAAAAATTTAGGGGATGACTTGGCGAAATCTGGAGAATCCCATCGGAGTTTGAATAATATTCTCTGACCTATCGCTGCAGCCCACTGGTAATGGGCGAACAGTTCAAACCCCACCATCGAAACCGCTGCCAATGTCGCCGAGGAAAGACGCTCTTTGCACTATCTTGTGAACACAATGACCGAATCTTCGAATAGTAGTATGTATAGCCTCTAGTGTGTTTATATGACATGCCGTACAATCAATCAACATCACTTCGTCTCTTTTTGAGGCCCTGGCGCATTGGTAATTTGCACCCACTCTGTATTTCAAACCCCGATTTGCGATAAGAACTTTTTTTGTGCCCGTCCTTTACTTTTGCTCCTTCTTCCCCTCGTCTTCACTTTTTTGCCTCCATTGTCATTTTATTTACTCTACGACGAAAAACGGACGAACGAACGAGCGAACGAACGGACGGACGGTCAAACGAACAAACGAACGGTAACTCTCCCCTTCTCACGTCATGTTCATCTTTTGCTTACCATACCAACTTTTTGCCATTTGCATCGTTCCTTCTTCTTTTGACACTAGATCGGCTACAACGATGACGACGACGATAAAGACGACGACGATGCTAATGTCGACTCCATCACTGCTTCATGTCGCCCAAAAAGGCTCTTTTTAAAATTTCAAATGTAAAAAACATGGGGAAACCCTTGAATTTTTTTTTTTCTTCTGCACTCATCTTGTCCATAGTAGATTCCCTAGCCATTGTACCGATAAAGTGCCCTATCCCCTGACCATTCCCAGCGCCTACTACTACTGATACTTTGGATAACACTGGTTTGCTCTCACCTCCCTTTTCCTTAGCTCATTACACTAGATTAGTCTCTCCATGACAAGCCCTGTATGCTCTGCCACCCGCTAGGAATGTAGCTTGAGCATAGTCTCATTTAGTCAATAAAAAACCTACTTGAACCCATCTTCATGACTTTGTTCTTTTGCATAAACTCCAGTGATCTTAGAGACTCTTTACGTAGCGTTACAAAATACCCAGTGCGCCAAGCAGTTTTCATTATCCATAGCAACTACCATCTCCCCTAGCGACTGTCATCGCCCATAGCAACTGTCAGACAGCCACGTGGAAATAGAGCCTGACATCATTTTCAAACGCCGCCGAGTTGAACTTCACTGACTCCTCTCGCTCTCGAACAGCTCAAGAACAATTGATCCACTAGACGGTCAGTTGCTCTCAAGCTTCTCAGCTGTCACTATTAAGATCCTTACAATTGCTACAAGCGCAGAATCATAATTCAAAACGAACAGGCAGAGTTGTGAGATTGTAAACGTCGCTTCATCATGCAACCGTCTTACGGCAAAAGCATTATCGATCTCGTCATTGATCACACATATTAAAGCTGTCTATTAAATCTGAGCCTATACAATCAGAAGGAACCGACAACATAATGAACGATCTTCCCAACCACTGAATCATAAACCGTAAACACCGTTTATTGACACTTCAACACCACAACTAAATCAGTACTTCCTAAACTATAATCTAATGGGGACATATGGGGCATCTATAAGGTAGTTGGGGAGGGGGAGTTCATTACAATCGGTAGTGACTAGACTAATATGGCTAATGTATCCCAGAGTGCAGGGTATTCGTAGAGGGCATCTTGACAATGTTACCAAGAGTTCATGAAGGCTAGACCTAAAGGGGTACGATGACAGGAGCCAAATCAATTGCACCAATAAGTGTCGGCGACACAGCCAATCCCCGCTTCTGCACACATCTTCCCCACATTTTGTTTTGTTTCCTTACCACCAGTTGATCGTTTGCTTTCACCATTGTACTAGGAGCAGACTGTCGGATATCTTGAGATCGCTACTGGGCGTTGTTTCATACATACATCGTCAAAGATCTAAGCACAAAGCAAGGAGAGTCTGCATAATAAGTATGTCATGATCATCGCTGCCATTACCTTTTTGAGCCTGATTTCCAAACTTTGTGGTTCAATGTCTATTCTATAAGAGAAGGGAAGCACAGGGCAGCAAAGGACAAGTTGATTGAGTGTAGGGGAGCTATCAATGACAAGTACTTTTACTGGTATAAGTACCTAAGAACAGATGAACCTAAAAATGCGAAGATCGCTGGTTTTGAAAAAAAAGGGGAAAGCCACCAGCTCATCGGCGGGGTTCGAAATAATTTAAAATTAAAGGTATGGATTTCCCCCAACTTGTGCTTTCTTCTTTCTTTCCCTTCTTTTTAACTTTTTCCAATCGTACTCATTACAAACGGGTATGTTGGACTAGTAGTATGGATACTTTTTACACCAAAACAGAAGCAAGCGATGACTATACCATGCCTTCTCAGTCAGACAGCCATGGAACACCAGATCCCACTACGTTGATGACCACGCAACTCCATCGGTCAAGGAATGAAGGTGTGGTGCCCGATTTTATACAAAAGCTCTTCAAGTAAGTTGGTTTATTTATGTGTGGGAAGTAGAATGTGACTTAAAAAGGAAAAGTGAAAAAGGGCAGAATACTAATCATATGGCCACTTTGTGTTTATGTTTTATTTTGGACCTAGTATGCTTGAAAGTACTGATGAAACGAGCTGCTACCACTGGGGACGTCAAGGAACCACCTTTGTTATCGATGATACGAACGAATTCTCCAAAGTCGTCTTACCAAGGTATGTAAACAAGACAAAAGAAGCGACCCAAACATGACAAAAAATTCTCATCAGGTGTATCATGTTCTGCACCTTTTCTTAATCTAGTCGATTCAAGCATGGTAACTTCTCCAGCTTTGTCCGACAACTCAACAAGTACGACTTTCACAAGATTCGATTCTCTGACAACAAATCCACGTCTTCGTCGACTCAACAGGTAAAGTCCAGAAACTCAAGAAAACAAGTAGGACCTGAAAATCCATTGATGCAACCCCGTCTTCTTCCCCTTAATTAGGCATGGGAATTCCAACACCCACTTTTCCGTAGGGATCGAAAACATCAACTCGGACAAATCCATCGCAAAGTAAACAACAGCCGAAGTCACCAACTCAAACAACGACAATTGGCGTTAGCTACGAATACTAGACCTATGGAGTCGACCGATGATGACAGCAATAACAACAACAGCAACAATGTCTCAACAGCCGATATGGACCGCTTTCATACGTCTCTCCAAGCTCAGATCGACAGATTATCAACCACACAACAATCGATGGAGTCTACTATGGCTCGTCTCTTGGCAACCGACAACCTTCTCCTGGAGGAGTTACATGGCCTGAAACGAAAACTCGATGAAAAGGACTCTCTTATCTCTGCGCTCCTTGAACAACCAAAGCACCATCGGTCGGTATACTCGGCTCAACAGCAACACCGTAAGTCGCTTTGTTGTCTGAAAAGAGAGATGGCAGTAATCTTACCCTCTGAACTCTTCTCCTCGCAGCGCTGCATATATCATCACCTATGCTATCACCACAATCTCCCAGTTTGAAGCTATACCCATGGCTAAATCCAACATCAACATCCTCATCTTCATTAGCATCGACGACGACCCAACAACAGACGTTGGCACCAGCCCCGCCACTCATTCATGCACCACCCGTGGACCCGACCTCATCATCAACACCCCTTCCCAGGATAAAGAGTGAAATGGATGGATCATCGCCTTATAACCCAGCATCCTCTATACCTGCACCCTCACTGCCGGCCATCCCACTGATCACTCTTCCCGCGATCCACACCTCACCCGCCTCCTCACCCCAGCAACAACCATCACAACCCCTGACCTTGACATCCTCGCCTTCCTCATCGTCGTCGTCGTCATCCTCATCACCGTCATCCGCCAACAACCATAGACCGCCTCCTCTCGAAGAAAAGCCGCCGGCCGGTACGACCTGTCATACATGGCGCCACCGGCCCAAGGTGCTTGTGGTGGAAGACAATGTGATGTACCGACGAATCAGCATGCGATGCCTGCAGCGCCTGGGCTGCGACTTTGACTTGGCGTGCGACGGGCTCGAAGCGGTGGCGTGTATGAAAACCAGCAAATACGACCTGATCCTCATGGACATCAGCATCCCCAAGCTCGACGGCATGGCAGCCACGCGCAAACTCCGCCAGTACGACCAGCACACACCCGTCGTGTCCATGACCGCCAGCTACTCGGACCACGACATTGAAAACTACGTCGGCAGTGGCATGTCCGATCTTTTGCCCAAACCATTCGATCAATACAAGCTGTACGATATCCTCAAACAACATTGCGCCCATCTAGTGTAGTTAGTAGAGTTAGACTCGACCTTTTTAATAAAACTGTGAGGAGGTGGTATGTAAAGACGCTTTTTTTTTTTTTTATTCAAAGGAGAAATGTTACATGATAAGGGGGGAAAAGGTATTAAAGGAGGTGGTGGAGATAAAACAAAGGCAAGTACTTCTTCAACACACTAATGTATAAAGGGGGGAGGGGAATGTGTATCTATATATAAAGAGAGAGAGAGAGAGAGAGTATGTGTGTGAAGGGGTGACTAAACTACATAAAGAGTACTTTGGATGCCAACAAGGTGGTTATTTCAGCGGGGTGCGGTAGACCATGGATGGGGAGCACAAAGGTTCGTCCTCGTCTTCTTCTTCAGAGAGCACTTGTCGAGAGTGGGGGTCGCTCCCAGAGCTTGTGCTGGCGATGGGGTTGAAGGTGGGGATTCCAGGGTATGCAGAAGGTGAATAAGGACGACCAAAAGGCGGTGTTGGTGACATTAGCGGACTTGCCAGCACAGGTGATTGGTAGGCATGCATCATCATTGGATGTACATAGCGATTGGGAGCATACCCATTGGACGCAGTATACATCATGATCTATTAATAGGACAAAAGCGTTAATGCCTCCCTCCCCTTCTTCATTCATTCATACACCTCTTATTACCTGATGCTTCATGTACTGCTGCTGTCTTTGTTCCAAGATTCGTCGTTCCTTTTCACGTTCGAAGCGGTTTGCATGATGCTGATTCACCCGGTCGGTGACACGTGAGCCGTTGCCTTGACGTCTGCTCATTTCGCGCTGAGAGATCACACCCACCAGACCACCTTTGGGAGCCTTGGGCTTGGACGGCACCTGGATCAGGGGTTGGCCGGTGGCTCGGGCATATTCGATCTGTTCCTTGGCTGAGAGTTGTTCCCCGGCGTGCGTATCCAGTAAGCTGTTCCTTGGGGCAAAGTGGTCGTTCAATGAAGGAATCAACGGTCCGTCTTGGTCGTATTCAGGGTCGTCGCTGTCGTAGTCGTCTTCGCCTGTTGTTGTCCGGTCTTCGTCGTACTCGTCGCCAAGGTAGTCGTCGTCCAGATAATCGCCTCGAGGTGAGCGGGTGTCCCAGCCATACTCGTTCCATGAGGAGCTTCGTCGATCAAGGCCAGTGCTGTCGCTTGTTCGTGGGCCACCTTTTGGCGCGGTACCGTAAAGCTTGACGTTGGATGGAAGAGAGTACTTGCGATCAGGCGCCGAGAGTCGGGAGACTGTGCTGTTGGGATCCAGGTACTTGCTGAAATCTGTGGTAAGACTAAAGTCGCCAAAGAGGGAGGATGACGGCGGTGGGGTGGGTGCAGATCGTTTGTTGGTGGACCCGCTATTGCCACTACTACTCGTCGTGCTGCTGCTGCCGCTGCTGTGCTGAGGTGATTCCTTTGCCGATCGCTGTTGTTGCTTTTGCTGGTGCTTTTGCTGGGACGAGGTTCGTGTGATGATGCTAGATGATGTAGGCGAGGGACCACGTGAGAGTAAGATCGAGGAGCTGCTGCTGCTGCCTCGTCGGTCGGAGTCGAATCCATTACCAAAGTCAAAGTCGGGCATCAGGAATGAGGAGAGGACGTTTTTGGAGGAGGAGGACGATCGTCGGGAGGTCACCTGTTTACTCTTGCCAATAGGTTCATCGTCGCTATCAGCTTCAGCATCAAAATCATCAGCGTCGTCAAAGTCGTCGTCATCGTCGCTTGAGTTGGCATTGCTTTCGTCACTAGAGTCGGCGATCTAGAGAATAGAGAAAAGGCGGCCCTGTCAGCATCCGCTCTTTTAAATGATCCTCTTCCATTATCTTACCTGTGAGTGTAAAGCCGATCGATTTAAAGGGGTATTCAGTATACCAGCATCAGAAGTCGAGCGTTGTCTTGGGGGATCCATAGATTCCACAGTGATGAGAGGCAGACTATTGGCACGTGGTTGAGAATAGGCTGTGGTTGAGGGCTGTTGCAGAGTTGATGCTTGCTTTTGCTGAAGTGCATTGACCAAGAGTTGATGTATTCCCAAATTGTCCATTGAGCCGAGCACATCCATGTATTGTGTGATGTCTTCAGTATTCAACCACCAGCTACTACCGGATCCATTGTCGTCATTGTTGTCAGGGAGCCGTTCGCCAAAATTCAGGGCCACAGGATTCATGGGATCTTGTACCAAAGCTTCAGGGCGGCCATACAGCTTGAATGTATTATAGAGAGAGGATAGCCATTGCGTCATGTGGGCGCTTGAGTCGGCCATCAAAAGAATCGCCATGGGTTGATCGTCTTGTTGCACGCCTTCCAAGCGAATCAGAGTAGATTGACCAACCAGAGAGGCGGATTCAGGATACACAGCATACGCATGATCCACGCGCTTGAGTGTCAACAAAGGGGATTTTGATTTCTTGCTTTCCATAAGGATAAACTGCGGACATGAAGGGGGAAGATGCATAGTTGAAGAGGCAGGATCTTGCTTGTGCAGGAATTTCGATCTTTTGGAGAGGGTGCCTTGGTTGCTGTTGTTATTGCCGTTGCTGACCACCACCCAGAGCCTTTTCCATTCGTTCTTGTTGACCGATAGTAAGACTTGTAGGTATCCAGCAGAGGAGGTCGTAGTGGTGGTGGTTATGGAAGAAGGTTGGCTTGTATAGGAGGCGGAGTTGAACAGGTGTAAGGTGAAGTATTGGTTCAATAATTGTCGTTCGAAGCGAGCCAAGTGTAAAGCGCATATCCATTTGGTTAAAGACACAGGATCCAGAGTATCGAATACCATGCTCTTGTTTTTATGAGAGAGGACCAGAGTAAACTGTTGACGGAGGGTTGGATATGCCTTGGTGTCGACCATGATAGGAATGTATTCAGGAACCACCACTTCACCAGGTTGTTCGATATCCCACAGCGCCAAAGTAGTGCCACAGAGCTCCACAAAGTACTTTTTGTCTTGGTGCATGAGGTAGCCTTCCATGTAGACCTTTTGAGAGTAGTCTTCAAACAAACTGATAAACACATCCATCGCATCAGTGTCGCCATTGCCGCTGTGACTTTTTGCTTTGAGTGAGTTGTTGCAAGAGGACACTGGAGTTGGTTTGACGAAGCGTGAGGGCCGGATGCTGCTTACTGTAGAGCCAGTTAATGATGAGGTGGTGGAATGATTGCTATTATTAGATCGCAATATAACACGTCGTGAGGGTAGGGCTGATTCAGACAAGGATGAGCGTGGCAAAGGAGTAACACTATTTAGCCATTGTTGAGCTTTGGTGATAGAAGGCGATTGGGGACGAGAAGAAGAAGAAGAGAGAAAAGTCGGCATCTGAATCTATATAAAGTGAAAAATGGACGGTTAGGTGGTGCCAACTTTTCAAACTCAGCTGAGGGAAACGCACTTTTACCTTTGGTGAGTTTATGTGGGAGCTCTATTCACAAAGCAAATGAGAATGGAAGAGAAAAGTTGAAGAAAGAGAAAGGGAAAATGAAAAAATGAAAGAGGGACGCAAAAAGGCCCATATATAAGGATGCGCAAATCGAAAAAGGGGGCGAGGGAAGGACCTAATCCACATTATGTGAAGAAACCTCGGCTGTAAGGTAAAAAGGAGACAATATCGTGAACCATTCTTCCCTTTCTTTTCGTACATTGAGCTCAAATCAAAGTCGGAAACATTCACAATAAGGAGGTATGCATTTCTTTCCCCTCAAAACAGTTGAATATGGATTATCAGCGTCCAAGAAAAGAAGCAGTAAGAAATGAGAGAATGAGGTTAGCATCTGAGATACATATGTTCTATTTTTGTATCAATGCTTCATTGTTTTAACTGAGACCATAGCCTATCTGGTAGATCGTTCGGCGAACACTATACGTTTGCCATTCTGCCCTTCCGTCCTTTTCGCTGCCGTGCCTTTTCATGCATATAACAAACTCCGACCCAGACGGAGCTTGATTTGCCGCCCAACGCCTTCAAAACTCAAAATCCCGCTTCAAATATAAATCGCTCTTCTTTTCCTTCCTCTTCATTTTTTCTTCTCTCTATCTCTCAATACAACCACCATGGCTCAAACAGAAACAAGCAAGTACAAGTTGATTATCTTTGATACGACACTTCGTGATGGTGAGCAGGTAGGATCCCCTCATTCCACGACATACCATGCAACTCGGTGTACTCATGCCCCACTTTGTAATGAACTAACCATGGTGTAAGCTTTTGTTACCACTCGAACAGTCTCCCGGTGTATCTCTGTCTGCCGACGAAAAGGTTGCCATTGCGAAACAAATCTCTCGTCTGGGTGTTGACGTTTTTGGAGGCCGGGTTCCCTGTATCGTCCCTGGGCGACTTTTGAAGGAGTGCGACGTATTGCCAGTGAAGTGGGTCATCTCATGGAAGGGCGCGAAAAGATCGGAAAACCTGTGGTAAGTGACACGCATACAAAAAAAAAAAAAGTGTGGGGGAAATCCAAATGCATCTTTCTCTTAAAAGGGTAGAGGATGATGGATTTGGGAGCGTGCGCGTGATGGAGAGAGAGATAGAGGGGGGGTGGTAGAGGTAAAGGGAGGCAACGAATGGTTTGAAGAAAGGGGGTGGAGGGATAAACATTGGTAGCTCAACCTTCTTTATCTATTCATAGACTGTTTGTGCCCTTGCTCGCGCGATGCCTAACGATATCAAACGGTGCGCTGAAGCTTTGGCTGGTGCATCAAGAACTCGAATTCATATCTTCTTTGGCAACCTCCGACATTCATCTCAAGCATAAACTCAAGATCGATAGGGAATAATGCGTGCGTTTGGCGGTGGAATCAGTGACATTGGCGAAATCTTTGGTGCATGAAGTGGAATTCTCGCCTGAAGAGGCTGGTCGGGCTGATAGGGACTTTGTCATGTGCTAAGCAAAGTGGTGGACGCCGGTGCTACGACTCTCAACATTACCGATACTGTTGGCTATACTCTTACGGATGAACATGGACAGCTGATGAAGTACCTAGTGTAGAATGTCAAAGGTGCTGATATGGTGGTCTTCTCTGCTCACTGTCACAATGATCTTGGTTTGGCAACAGCGAACTCTTTGGCGGGGATTAGAAATGGGGCCAGGCAAATCGAAGGGACAATCAACGGTATTGGTGAACGTGCCGGCAATGCAGCTCTGGAAGAAATCGTCATGGCAGTACACACTCATCCCAACGTTTTACCGGCGCATCACGAGCTCAACATACAACAATTCTACCCTCTCTCCCGCATGGTATCTGAACTCTCTGAATTGGTGGTGCTGCCTAACAAAGCTATAGTGGGTCGCAACGCCTTTTTGCATGAATCTGGTATCCATCAAGATGGAGTGCTCAAGAATCGCCAAACCTATGAAATCATGACTCCGGAAAGCGTGGGTGTCACTGAAATCGCCCTGGTCCTCGGCAAGCATTCTGGGCGCAATGCACTTCGAAATCGGGGTGCTGAAATGGGATACACCTTGGACGACACTTCCATGCAAAAGGTGTTTGTGCGCTTCAAGGCCCTATGCGACAAGAAGAAGATCGTATGCGATGAAGAAATCCGTGCTCTCTTCACTAGTACTTTAGCTTAGATATCCCTTACATCCTTTCCCCCCGTCTCCCCTTTGACCTTATTTATGCCCCAGTGCTTCTCCCCCTTTATTCTCTTTGTCCTTGACTCGCCTTCCCTCCTTTTACATTGGTCTTCTTTCCCCCATCCCCCTTCCCTTCCCATCTAGTATACTTTTCGCATTTTAAAAAGACTTCAATAAACAGACGATTCAATATGTAATAGGGATACTGATGCATTGATGACGGATCGAGCGGCAGATCACCTATCATCAGACGGCTAGTGACAATCTATAGGAGGTTTGGTGATAAAAAGATCTCCTTATAGCCTACACAGAATAACAGTGACACGATCATGTCAATGACCTGAACAACGGTTGGCCCCCTCCTTTTTCGTATGTCCTATGGTCTGTTTATAGTAAGGAGACAGGCTCTTGGTGCATGGATGTGTTCCGAGGAACTTGCGCCTATGCAAGTCAGTGTCAACATTGATGAGCAGAGACAGAGAGACCCGTTTTTAATAACAATCATGTCAGCGCACAACCTTCATCTTCCCGCCACATGTAAGCCATCGTTTCACAACAGCCATAACTAAGATTGAGAGTCACCCAAACACAAAGTGTCCGGACAATAGGCATGTTTATTTCAATACTGAAGGGTAATAAGACAGGGGATATCAACTATCGTAAGTGTAGGTGTGCAATCAAGCAGGGGGGACCGCACCGTATTGACCTTGAGGAGGATTGTTGACAACAGAGTAGGTAACTTGTTGACGCTTTTCACGTTCTTTCACCATCACATAGAAGGCATGGATATGACCTAAAACACACAAACAAGGAATCACCCGTGAGTTGGAAAACATTACAACATCAGGGTATCACGGGCTTTCCCCCCCCCTCACTCTTCTTACCTGGAATATAACCAAGAATGGTCAAACATCTATGGAGTAAAAAAAACATCATAACGTAAGACATACAAACTATGAGGCGACATACAGCTTTGTTATTGTTGTTGTTGTATTCCTTACAAGTTGATCCAAAAGTCAGCTCCACATCCTTTCATGAAGAAGACACCCAAAGGAGGCAACAATAAGATAATCAAGATGAGACAGCAATCGCCAATCATTGTAAATGAGGTTTGTAATGGAAGGAGGAAAGAGAGACGAAAAGAATGGAAAACGGAAAACCGCCTTCTTTTGTGCTCAGGAGCGGGGTTTCAAAAAGCCCGCTCGAATCAAAAGCCCTCTGTTTGAGATTGGTGGGACACATCTATTCTCCCAACCTTAATGGTGCGGGATTTCTCAACATGGTGGTATGAAAAAGACTGGATGATACATGTAAACAGTAAAAAGGGTTCAGTTCCCAATGCCAGGCAAAGGCGGAGCTGGGCAGGATGGCTTGAACGTCAGACGGTTTTATTTTTAAATCCCGCCAATGCCATAAAGGTTTTCGATTTTTCGATTTGACTTTTTTTTACCTTCTCTTCCCTCTTTCCACCACTTTTTTTTTTAACCCTCTCTTCTCTTTGCTTGACACTTTTAATACCATGCAACAAGCGTATTATGGAAGGGACGACGATAGCGACCGACTCTCTTATTCGTCATTGTCATCATCGACTGTTTCGGTTGTTTCAGAACACAGTCGACTGTTACCCTACAAATCAAAACAAACACGGGACACCACTTACAAACATGAATTCCGATGGCTATGCAGCAACAGCTTCCCTATTATTCTCACCTACCTCCTTCAAAACTCATTCCAATTGGCCAGTATCTTTGTATTGGGACACATCGTAAGACAAAAAAAAAAAAAAAAAAAAAA
>LT551959.1:66990-80800 GCA_900079185.1 Absidia glauca
AAAACCTAAAAAGGGGTTGGAAAACAGTCCTATGGCTTTTGGAATTTGGCTTGTACAAATATCCGGTCGACGGTCATTTCCATCCTTCGGTTTGTCGTTTCACGGTAGACGTATTCATTCTTGACGGTCTTGAATCCTTCAGCTTCAAACCTTGATTGAAGATCCTCCATTGAGAAGAAGTAGCTCATGGTTCCTGTAAAACAACAAAAAGAAGCGTAGAGTTAGTCATAAGAAGATGATGGCACTTGATTTGATCACTTTACCATCTTGACGCACATAGAGGTTTTGATCCAGTTTCTTATCCAAAGTAGCACTGAACTTGACTTGAGCTTCGTCGTACAGGCCATAATCACGGAGTAGTACTTGCCCGCCAGACTTGAGCACCTTGAAGATGTTTTGGATTGCCAGGTGAAGTTTCTCGGGAGGGATGGCGGAGAGCACAAAGATCGCAGACACCAAATCCAAGCTGTCTTCGGGGACATTATCAGTCAAAGGATCGCTCGTAATATCACACACAAACGCATGACATCTTGATTCGTTGTATTGTTCGTTGGCCTATAGAAAGAAATATCACTCTGTTAGTGTGTGTGTGTGTAGATCTTTCTGTTCCTGCTCTTTTACCTTGACCATATCCACCGCCCGTTTCGAGAAATCACAGGCATAGATGAATAAGTTGCTATTGTCTGCTAGTACCGGGAACACAAAGTTGCCAACTCCACAGCCAATTTCCAAGCACTTTTTCTGTTGATCGGGGCTGTCACCATCTTGATAAGCTAGTTCCTTGAATTCACGATCCGTCCAGTGGCGATCTACAAGTTAAAACACAGTCAACGTCAAGTTAAAAAGAATCCTCTGCTACCATTTGTTTTCTTCTTACCTTTGAAGAATTTTGTGGCATGGCGTTTGTAAAAGATGTCCCAGTTTTTGGCAGCCTCCTTTTTGTACTTGTTGACCCAGAAAGCACCGATTTCCTTGTCGTCCTTTTCAATGGTTTCCTTCGCTCGTTGTAAATGGCGTTCGATTCGTTCGCTTTCTTGACCTACTCGAGCATTATCTACATTACGGATCACCACAGTGTCCTCGTTGGTGGCCATTGGAAACAAAGTAAAAGAAGAGAGAGAAAGAAAGAAAGGGAGGGAGGGCGAGGACCAAATGGGGGAGGAGAGAATTTTATTTTTTAAACGCCGACAGTGACGATTTTCTTATAGGGCGGGATTTTCCCAACCGTCGTCTTTCTTTCTACTCACCACATTGAATCGATTATGGATTTCCTGAAGAACGCCATTGAAGCTGAAAAGTCACAGAAGCGAAAAGCACTGGAAGCATCTCAAAAAGGATCCACCAAGAAGTACATTAGCCGTGCTGAATTGGAACGACAACGGGAAGAAGAGTATCGCCGGGAACATGAAGCTTATTTGGAGCAAGAACGTTTGGTAAGAACAAGACCCAAATTGACCATTGTCGATCAATACTCACTGTCTGACTCTTATTACATACTATAGAAGAAGGAAAAGCAAATGGAAAAAGAGGTATGCATGGCTATAACGAATGAGCAAACACAACGAAGTGGAACTGACAGGCATGGGATTGTCGTTGTTTACGCATCTATAGGCACAAGCGAAGAAGGACACTGCAAAACAGAAACTGCCGGAAAAGACGGAAACCAAGGAAGATGTAAGTCGTCGTCATAGAGAAATCTTGTCATGTCTTACTAACCCATCCGTCATAAAGGAAATCGAAGTGGAAGTATTCAGCATCTCAAGAGAAGAAGTCATTCGACGACTACGATCCAAAGGCCAGCCTATTCGACTCTTTGCTGAAACGGACAAGGAATGCAAAATCCGTCTACGTGCTCTGGAACTCATGGAGGAACGAGCAGAGGTAAGTCTCATCGTCTACAACAGGCAGGGCTGAAGATGGATTATAACCGTAACTTGTTGATAGGATGGTGGTCAGCAAAACGAATTCATGCGAAAACTCGAAGAAATGGAAGAAGGTATGCGGTTGGACATTCTCAAACAAAAAGGCGGCGACTCGTCCGATGACAAGAAGAAAGCGAAAAAGACGGACTATGTGGTGGAACCCATTGACATTGCCTTACTGCGAACGGATCGTGATAAACTGGCATTACAGATCTATGTCTACTTGATGGTAAGTAAACTTGATGGAGGCTGTAGCTCAAGGTCGGAGGAATACTAACTTCTTTTTCGCTGATGGTGTGCTTTAGCACTCGATGGAAGAATGGGAAGAAGCAATGGAAGCACGACCTGAAGAGGAACGACGAAGTGGCCCGGGAAAACGAGCAGCGGTCATGCAAAAACAAACTGTAGAACATATCAAGCCGTTATTACGACAACTGAAGAAAAGGGTAAGACCTGGCATGAAAGAGTCATTCGCTCACTCACTCACTGTTTAATCTTTTTCTTCTTCTACAGACTCTTGAACCTGATGTTTTAGCCCGTGTTGCTGAAATTACTCGATTCATGCAAATCCGACAGTATCGAGATGCTCAAGATTCATACCTACAACTATCTATCGGGAACGCACCTTGGCCTATTGGTGTCACAATGGTGGGGTAAGTTACCAATACTGATAAAGTCTTCCTGACTTGTGATCTGACAACGTCTTTTCCATCATAGTATCCACGAACGGTCTGCTCGGGAGAAGATTTTCTCTTCACAGGTGGCTCATGTACTGAACGACGAAACTTCACGAAAATGGATCCAAGGCGTCAAACGACTGATGACTTTTGCCCAAACTAAATATCCCCCTTACACCTTAAGTCAAATCTCGTAGGATAGTTATAGTTTTGTTGATTTGATTACCTAGTTATCGGCTTCCCTTCCATCTTTTAACAAATAAACCAACGCACTATGATCTTTGAATAAGCTTCACATTGTCTTTGTAGAGTCATCACCTTTGGATCATCATCATGCCACCAAGTTTAGGACCATCAAGAGTGATTACTTTATCTAGCATTTTTATCAACACCCCAACACCCTTACTCCTTCCCATGACTAGAACGAGGGAGCCAATTCCACTTTTTAACCGCCGTCGGCATTTGAGTTGCATGCAATCACACACAATTCATCATTCCAACTTCCCGACAAACTAAATTTTTCACGATCCCTGCCTTTATTGCGAAGATAAAACAGAGTTTTCAAAAAGGGAATGCTATCTAAGACTACAACCATCATCTAAGTAAGAGCCAGTAATCATCCATCCCGAAATCCAAAGATTCCGCCATGGCACTAGGGTTAACGGCGAGCCGGTCGTTGCTGTACATGTTGCTGGGCTTGTTGTTGAGCTTTAGCAAACATCTGTGATAGGCTGGTGGGCATGTCGTTGATCATATCTTGAGCATCAGCTTGAGTTTGAGTAACGTCCTGCATCGCCTCGGGGTCTTCAGCATTCGAAGTGTAACCAAAACATGTTGATTAGCAAGCCATCTTTTATCATTACAGAAAAGCTACTTACCCAAGTTCTTGAGCATTTTTGGCATCACCAACATCATGATACCACTGAAGCCAAGCATGAGGAACATAGGGTTCTTGAACATACCCATTACGTTGAATCCTTGTCGTTCCTACATAGTAACTTGTTAAGCCAAAGGTACAGCCTCCATTATCCACTTGATCCTTATCCATATATCTTACCACAAAGTATTCGGCTTCAGCTTTCGCACGCAAGACAAAGGGATGAGGAATAGAGTAGCCAGTCTTATCCCATCCAACACCTAAACCAGAGTAGGCACCATCTACCGAGTTTTCCTTCACATCCACACGTAACTACCAATCCAAACCATTCCAACCATTAATACCATTGATATCACATCACTGAGTTACAGTCGGTACTTACCTTGGGGAAGATGTAATCGATGCTATTCACTTCCAACAAGTAAGATCCTGGGGGCACATCCGTACTAAATCCGTCCCCAAGTAAAAAGAGGTGAGCATTCAGTCATTCCAGTGCCGTTGAGTCACAAGAGAGGAGTGGATCTTACAAGACAAAGGATCCATCAGTTTGTACAAAGGCGGAGTAGATGCCACTGAGAGTTACTTTTGTTGAAGTCCGAAGCCGTCTCACATCTGTTCATACAGGGATAACAATGAGGTGAGCATAGAAGTCATATCAAAAGAATCTACTTTGATGTTACCTGTAAGAATACCATTGGTCACCAGTTGGCCTTCAACCTGCGAAGCTTGGGCAAAACCACATAGTAAACTGTAAAAGGGTGTTTAAATAACAACAACAACAAAAGACAAGAAATGTTAATGACATACAGCTGTAGTTGTGCTTTTTCTGTTGAATAACGACAATACATACCATGAAACGACCAATGACAGCAAAAGTATTAGATGACGAGCCATTGTCTCTTTTAAAGTGATAAAGAATGGAAAGAGAAACGAAGAGAAAAGGAATTGAGCGCTTGGAATAATTGGTCAAGTCATGGCCTTGGGTTTTTGAACTCCGATCTTTTTTATAAAAGTTGCTTCTGAGTTTTCTTTTTCTTTGCTTCTTCTTTGCTTCTTCTTCACTTTTATATTTCCACCGACATTAGCAATGCATGACGACGACGAACGAACGAACGAACGAACGAACGAACGAACGGTAATTCTTCCCTCATCAGCATCCAGTTCCTCTTTTTCCTACCATGACTAACATTTTGCCTTTTGCATTGCTCCTCTTTCTTTTTGAAAATAGATCGGCTACGACGATGACGACGACAATAAAGACGACGACGATGCCAATGGCTACTTCACCACTGCTTCATGTTGCCTAAAAAGGCCCTTTTTAAAATTTTCAAATGTGAAAAACATGGGGAAACCCTTGAATTTTTTTTTTTTTGGTTGCACTCTTCTTTCCATGATAGGTTCCCTAGCCACTGTACTTTTCAAACGCTCCATCCTTTGGGCCACTCCCTGTGTCCTTCATCACTGATGCTTTTGGCGCCGCTAGTTAGCTTTCCGCCCCTTCATTCCCTTAGCCATTACACTAGATTAGTCATTCCATGGCAAGTCCTGTACCTTTGCAACCACTCACTTGGACATTTAGCTTTAACCATAGTGTCATTCTATCAATAAAACCTACTTGAAACCATCTCCATGACTTTACTTTTTTGCATAAACTCCGGTTACCATAGAAACTCTGATATGCACCGGTGCGAATCATTCAGTGCATCAAAATTTACGCTTCTTTCAGCAGAAGCGGAGTTTCAATTTCTAACCCATCTAGAAATCTTCCGAAGGATGAAAACTTCCAGGGAAACGGAATAGCCATGCTGTTCTTTCTTAGTCTCTTTTCAAAATGCCATTTCCTCACTTGACGTATGCATTGCATCCTCCATCTCAAAGCTCCCAGCAGCAACACCTTCATGACATCTCCTTTTTACGCCGAAAGCTGATGAATCCCTACACAGGGTGCAAATATATAGGGCTGGCCTTCAATGTGCTTTTCATTGTACGTAAACATTAGTGATCCGACTATTCAAACTCACGTTTTTTCTTAGCTTCGCACACTCGATCACTTGCATGACTCGGGTTTGGAAGCCGCCAATGGTAAAAGAAACTCGAAGGAACTGTCGGAGTTTACTTTTTAAATGCCGTTCATTCCTGCAAGTAGTAGCTGTCAATCAAGGGCTGATGATCAGTTCATCGATGATCCAGGCCATCTTCGAGATTGTAATGTATGTGATAGTAATGGTCTGCCTCATTATGGATATGATTGTTATCAACACGGTAAGGTGAAGCAGCAAACAAAACGATGCACCTCTCCCTTCTGACGTCTTTGACTAGAAAAAGCTATCCGTTGCGAATTGCTTTTGGAGACCGGGTATCCTCTTTTTTGTGCTAACATGTGGCGATCAAAGTATCCGGCTACTGAACGATTCGATGAATAGCCAACACTTTTTCGACTTGTGTAGAAAAGACTTAGGCACTTTTACTCCGCTCCCAGCAACGATTATCATATGCGACTTGCAAGTGCAGATGGACTGCATTACTGGATTCGCTGCCTTTTGCCGAGATATGATTGCCAGTGTAAGTTCCACCCCCGATCCGTCTCGCATGATAACCTTTTCTTTTAGACTATCTACATCTTCGCAGTGCATTACTATGTCGAACATCTTGTGCAGGAGCTGAAACGACAGCATCAGGATACAGTATCTATGGACTACGTTAGATCTCGCCAGTCCGATACAGGCACTCATCACATCGACCCTGTGGTAATACATCCACGTACCGTAAATGATGGATTCATGACCGAGACGTCGATTCCGGGATAAACAAATCAGTTACTCTACAGACTTTTTTCAAGTAAACGAGGATACTTCACTATAAAGTTTCAAGTTTCTTATCAGTACTCGTTCAAATGACTTTTCAAGGTCGAGCGGAGTTTTGCATGAATGCCGTAAATAGTAAGGTCTTTTTGGAAATAAAGATGATACCGCCCCGCCAGGCACAGGAATGGTCCTACTCTTCTCATCGGGAATCGATCGGCAAGGCCTTCTCTTCTGCTGGTATCAAGTCCAACAAAAAGACGCATGTCAATTGCGGCTCATCAGTTCGTATGGCGGATATCGTGGGTGCGAACGGCGATCCAATACGAAGCCAAGGCCGATGGAACAACACAACGATGAACGGCGCATATCTCATCAGGCTTTCAAGAGAAATGATGCGATCAATGGCAGTCTTTCCCACCAAAGGTCGATCCTTTTATCTTGGACGTGCCGCCCTTGACCCACCTACCAGCCTCTGCAAGAAGTTGTTTGATTGTAAAATGTAATGAGCCATTGATTCAATCAAACTATGCTCTTGTTTACCTGGTCAATCTTGTCCTAACCCCTCCTCCAACAATGGGTGCCTATGCACTCTAGATTTCAAAACCCCGATTTGGCTACAAGAATTTTTTTCTGCCCGTTCTTTATTTTTGCTCCTTCTTCCCCTCGTCATCACTTTTTGCATCCCATTGTCATTCTCTTTACTCCACGACGACAAACGAACGAGCGAACGAGCAAACGAACGAACGAACGGTAACTCTGCCCTTCTCACGTCTTGTTCATCATTTGCTTACCATTACTAACTTTTTGCCTTTTGCATCATCCCTCCTTCTTTTGACACTAGATCGACTACGACGATGACGACGACGATAAAGACGACGACGATGCTAATGACGATTCCACCACTGCTTCATGTCGCCCAAAAAGGCCCTTTTTAAAATTTTCAAATGTAAAAAACATGGGGAAACCCTTGAAATTTTTTTTCTTCTGCACTCATCTTGTCTATACTAGATCCCATAGCCATTGTACAGATAAAGTGCACTATCCCTTGACACATTCGCAGCACTTACTACTACTGATACTTTGGATAACGCTGGTCTGTTCATCTCCTCCCTTTTCCTTAGCTCATTACACTAGATTAGTCACTCCATGACAAGCCCTGCCACCCACTAGGACGTGTAGCTAAAGGATAGTCTCATCCAGTCAATAAAAAATCTACTTTAACCCATCTCCATGACTTTGTTCTTTTGCATAAGCTCCAGTGATTTTGGTCACTCTTATATGTAGCGGTACAAATCACCCGGTGCATCAAGCTCTGAAAGTGCTTCTTTATAGCCACGCGGGGTTTAAATATTTGGCGGGCAAGGGGCAATAAGAGGGAATTCTCTGGAGAGGATGTGGACTATGATACATCGTAAAACACAGCAAGCAACTTTATTGTGCTCCCCTAGTACTACACATGACACCATATACAATACACCCAGCGCTGGTCCATGACCAAGGTTTCAAGACAAAACCTACTTGATAGTTAGCTAGATACGATGATTACAAGTAGAATGAGTGATCTTTATTCATGTTTTAAAGGGTTGATAAGAGTATGATGGGGGAATGTATAGGGGAATGATCGGTCAAGGGAGGGGAAGAGAGTATTTTCATGCAGAATGGTCCAATGAGAGAGAGAGAGTGAGAGAGAGAGATAGAGGGAGCCTATGAAACGATGATGAGTAACTAGATGTATCAGAGAGAAGAAAGACTAACCTACCGGTATCGTTTAGAAGCTTTCCAAAGTCATCTTGTTGGCAACATCAGTGTTTTCCACCATGAGCAAAAACTCATCAAAGCTGATCTTCCCGTCCATGTCCTTATCCGCTTCCATGATTGTTTTGTCCACGATTTGTTGTAGTTGATTATCTTTCAAATTGTTACCGACCATCATTTTGAGTACCAAAAAGAGTTCACCGTTCGATATAAAGCCATCCCGATCCATGTCGTACACCTTGAATGCAACTGTAGGCAGAATCGATGAGTGTCTTTTTTTTTCACATGAGACTGTTCTATACTTACATTCTAGCTTTTCACGCTTGTTGCCACGAGCACTAAAAGCACTAAGTCCTTTAATGAATTCGTGAAAGTCCACGTCGCCACCTCCATCTTCATCAAAGATAGCGATCAAGCGTGAGCCCAGAGGATTGTTGGCAATCTGTGGGATGGAGATGAATTCGTCCTTATCAATCGAGCCCGAGTTGTCCTTGTCCAGCTTCATAAACCTCTTGTAGAGTCGTTGGATTTCTTCGGCAGAGACTGGCGAGGCAAGAATAGTAAAGAGTCAGTCAACATTCATCATCATTGTCATTATCATCATCATTGTCACCAATCATTATCAAGCGGTTCTACCGTAGTCGGTTTGCTTTTCCATACTTACAGTTGGAGGAGTTCACCATGTCCTCGAGATGCGATCCGGATTGGCCCATGGTTGAAGAGTAAAAGAAAGTAAAAGAGGTTAGGGAAAGAACGAGGGAAAAAAACTGTGGACTTTATTTTTTTTTCATTTTGAAACTCCGCCAACCCATTGGGGTTTCACACTACCCACACCCACGCCCATGCGTTACGAGCCCCTTCCCTTGAGTTTAAGATACAATCGATGGATTTTATTTTGCAATGATATGATAAAGAGGCTATAATATATATAAAGAGACACAGAGTTGGATGATGAGGGACGGGGCGAACCTAGTGGTGGAAGAGACGCAAGTTGGTATGGGCCAAGACCATATCGTTCGCATCGGCAGCGGCAATCACCACATCGTCTTGGACAGAGCCAGAGGGGGCGGCAATATACTTGACACCAGACTTGCGAGCGCGGAACACATTGTCGGAGAAGGGGAAGAAGGCATCAGAGGAGACAACAGAGTCCTTGAATTGAGCCATCCATTCCTTGCGTTCGTCGGCAGTAAGAGGAGCAGGGACGGTGTTGAAGAAAGATTCCCAAGCTTCACGTTCTTCACCTTCACCAATTTGGTTGGTCACATAGAGATCGATGGCATTGGACTTGTCGGCACGCTTGGCGGTCTTTTTGAAGTCAAAGGCAAGCACCTTGGGGTGATGGCGCAACCACCAGTTGTCAGCTTTGTCACCGGCAAGACGAGTACAATGAATACGGGATTGTTGACCGGCACCAAGACCAATCACCATACCATTCTTGGCGTAACACACAGAGTTGGATTGAGTGTACTTGAGAGCAATGGTGGCCACTGTCAAATCAGTCACAGCTTGTTCAGGCAACTACGCAGAACCATTCCAAACCAGTATCAGTATCATCATATTACTAGTCAACATGATCTAATTACCTGCTTGTTCTTGGTCACGAGGTTGTTGAACAGGGAAGCTTCAATCTTGATGTTGTTTCGCTTTTGTTCCAAGAACAAACCATAGACTTGGCGGAGTTCTTGATCACCAGGGACGTAGGTGGGATCCATTTGAAGGACACAGTACTTGCCAGCCTTCTTCTTCTTCAAGATGTCGAGGGCAGCTTCTTCGTAACCAGGAGCGATCACACCATCAGACACTTCGCGAGAGATGATGCGAGCGGTGGCGACATCGACAGTGTCAGACAAGGCAATAAAGTCACCGAAAGAAGACATACGATCAGCACCACGGGCACGGGCATAAGCATTGGCCAAGGGGGTCAAGGGTTCCTTAAGATCATCGACTTGGTACACCTTCTTGTCAGTATCGTTCAAGGGGAGACCGATGGCAGCACCGGCGGGAGAGACGTGCTTGAAAGAGGCGGCAGCGGCAATACCGGTAGCTTCCTTGAGTTCCTTCACAAGTCCCCAAGCGTTCAAAGCATCCAAAAAGTTGATGTAACCGGGGGATCCAGAGAGAACAGTGACAGGCAACTTGGCTTCCTTGGTGTAGATTTGAGCAGGCTTTTGATGGGGGTTGGCACCATAACGAAGAGGCATCATGGCAGTATCCTTGGAGTATTGTTGACGGAAGTAGTTGGAGATGGCTTCATCGTAATCAGAGGTATGGTTGAAGGCCTTCAAAGCAAGGGTATTGCGAGTATCTTGGGTGACTTGACCGTTCTTGAGTTCAGCAATCACAGTGGCATAATCAGAAGGATCGGAGACGATGGACACACGAGCATGGTTCTTGGCAGCAGCGCGGAGTAAAGTAACACCACCTAATGATAATGACATGTTAGTATCTCGAGTATTCCTATCCTTTCACTTGTTACATACCAATGTCGATTTCTTCAACAGCTTGAGGGATGGTCACATCAGGGTTGGCAATGGTTTCCTTGAAGGGATACAAGTTGCACACAACGATATCAATCTTATCAATGTGTTGTTCGGCAAGATCCTTTTCATCGCTTTCAATGTTTCGGGCCAAGATACCACCATGGACAGCAGGATGCAAGGTCTTGACTCGACCACCCAACATTTCTGGGGCCTTGGTGATTTCAGAGACATCACTATATAAAGATGAGAATGGATCATCATCCAGTTAGTTTCATATTTAAAACGCCTCCTGTTTACATTCTTCCTGCCCGGTATGGCCCTCTTCTTCCCCCGAGACCCTCTTCTTCCCCCGAGACCCTCTTCTCTCCAATAACCCCATTCGTATACAAGTTGACTTACCCAATGGGGATACCAGCATTACGGACCAACTTGGCAGTACCACCAGAGCCGAGAAGACGCACGTTCAAAGCGTGGAGTTCTTTGGCAAAGTCAAGGAGACCGGTCTTGTCATAGACGGAAAGGATGGCTATAGAATGTACAAGGGTTGGTCAACGAGTCCAAAGTCAATGCACTACCTATCATTGCTTCCACTACTTACCAATCTTTTGAGACATTGTGGGATATATGAAAAAGTGTTGGGAAGAGAAGCGAACAAAAAGTCGAGTCGCCAAATCCCCGCTTTATTCAAAATTTTCGAGCGGGGTGACTGTCTGATCTGGGGGATCTCTTTTTTTTCTGGTTCCGTGCCAACCATCAGACTTCATATTGCCAGTCAGTCAAGTCAGCCAAGTCAGCCAAAGTCCACAACCCTCAACATTACAGATATGGGGAAGAAAAAAAATTTATTTTCAAAATGAGTCAAATGAGTCATCCAAGTGATTACTATGGAACAATCAGAGTGGTGGTGCATATTTGACTCATCAAAGAGTTCAGTCAACCATCCTATGATGGATTATCATCATGTATTTCATAGTAATCACCCAGAAGACCCCAAACTACCTCTATTCTAACACTTAAACTACACAATCAAACATGGATAACAAATCTACAAGGTGGGAAAAAAGTCATTAGTCGCTTAGCTTTGCATCAAATGCATGTGTTCTTTGGTGGGAATGGCTAGATTACTTACAATAACAACGGAGGTGGTAACAAGAGTGTTTATTAGTACAAACAAGCTATTGCTACCCGGAAACCCAAATGGTAAAACAGTAAAAAGTAGAAAGAAAGTGAAAAAGAAACGCTTGACAGGTGGGCTTTTTATAGTTTCCCTCCCAGAAAAAATTTATTTTGCTGTCCCGAAAAGCCACTCATTTTTCAGGTACCGCCAATACGGGGCCACAAGGGTGTCTTGGACTCACTTTTCTCCACAATTCTTACCGCTACCATAGATAAAGTATAACACACTCTATGCTCGCTATGGGAGCCGTGTGTGTATTCGCATAGCCTTTTTGCTTTGGTTCGAATGTAAGTAGGACTTCCCCGAGAAGAATACTGACCTTTTGCATGATTGGATGCATTTTCACACTCCGGTCAACGTCTAAATTTTTGGCGAGATAAGTCGGAGTTTCACCACCCTTATCACGCCGCTCGAAATAGCGAGAACAGGAACTCCTCTCTCTTTCCTTTTAATTTTAACAATGAAAGTACTTGCGCTGATAAGGTAAATAGAATATACATGGTGGCGTTAGAAGAATGTCTTTTGCTAACCCTTTTGTCTTTCTCATGGTATGCTCAAGTGGGGGGAAGGACAGTGCATACAACATGATGCAATGTGTCGCTCACGGCCATGAAATTGTCGCCTTGGCCAACTTGAAACCACCAGTCGCATCAGGGAAAGGTATAAAAGTCTGGAGAAGAAGCTCATCTGAACATTCTCCTAACCCTCATTCACCTTCTACATAGATGAATTGGACAGCTACATGTATCAGACAGTGGGCCACGATGCTATCCACCTTTACGCAGATTGCATGGAGTTACCTCTCTACCGACGTGAAATCACCGGCCAGCCTATCGCTCAGGACTCTGAATACACAACCACCACTAATGACGAAACAGAAGATCTCTTCTTTTTGATAAAGGAGATCCTGGTAAGACGAGGGTCATGACTCACAAGCACCCCTTTCCTCACACACTGTCTTTTCTGTTTGTCTGTAGGAAAAGCAACCCGATATCCAAGGTGTCTCTGTCGGTGCGATCATGTCAAACTATCAACGTGTGCGTGTGGAGCATGTGTAAGGCTTTTTGTTTTGTTTGTACCTTGAGACACCCCCTCTTATCTGTGCTTCCCCTTCTGTACAGGTGTGACCGATTAGGGCTGAAATCACTGGCGTATCTATGGGAAAGAAACCAAAAAGAACTCTTGGCCGAAATGGTCGATGCCGGTGTGCATGCTATATTGATCAAAGTGGCAGCTATGGGTTTGAAGGCGTCTCATCTTGGCAAAACCCTTGGACAGATGTACCCCGAACTTTGTGCATTGGTAAACCTCTCTTGTAATATGCTGTAGATCACTTGACTAATAGCTTTCTTTGACATCATAGAATGACAAGTATGATCTTCATATCTGTGGAGAAGGAGGGGAATATGAAACCTTTACTTTGGATTGTCCTCTCTTCAAGAAACGCATTGTGTTGTAAGTAAAGATAAGCGTAGGGCTGTACACAGTTAATGTTTGCTCTCTTTTTCAAACACAATAGGGATGAAGCCGAAACGGTGGTCCACTCTGATGATGCCTTTGCTCCCGTCGGCTATCTACGTCTGAAGACATGTCATTTGGAAAACAAGGACTAGGATACGAAAAGTAGCTGATCGCGGTGATTCGTCGTGTGTGTGTAGTCTGTAGAATAGCTCTTCTGTTGTTGTAATTAGTACCTATCTCTCTATTTCTTATGTTTTACCATTGTATACTTGTGAAATAAAACTATATCCAACATAACATGACATGTATGCATACATTTTGCTTAGTCTTGAGGTAGATCTCCTAATTGCAAGCTTACCAGTACCAGGTACACTTTCAATTTCAAACTCCGATATTCATGCATGAAAGCTGTTGTAGAATCTCTCTTCTTTCTCATTCCGTTGGTCATTACACAAGCTTAGTCTGTTATGTATAGTACATACTCTTCCACTAGTTAAATGTATAGCTTGGTCAAAGATTCATGGAATACATAAAGTAAACAGCTTAATTTTACGTCTTCAAGAGTAGGCGGGGTGTGTGGGATCGGGGTAGTGGAAGCCCGAGTGAAGCGAAGAGTGGGCGCTGATTGATTGGTATAATCTAAGCTGACTATAT
>LT551975.1:6695-16968 GCA_900079185.1 Absidia glauca
CATTAGAAGTGCGACACAGATTTCAAAAAGTCCGACAGGGAACCATGGAAACACTGTACATGTCACTTTTGTCGGTTATAGGATCGGTATATAAAGTAGATCAGCGGGGTTTTCACTACGGGAAAAAAATAGCACATATAGCACAAACATAGCACATTTCTGGGCTTAAAAAGGGGTCTGTGCGATGGCCAAAAAATCGCACACCCCATATCCCTTTTTGCGATTTTTTTGGTCAGGACGTGCTATGATGTGCTATGCTTTTGCCCATCATTACTGGTGTCGATTACATCATGACTCATTACATACTAGACATACCATTGGTTGCTATATATACAAAGTTAAGCTCCATGCACGCTGTTTAATGATGATAACGATGGTTTATTGGGTACGAAAGCCTTCCAAAAGGTTCTAAACGGTTCCATCCGACGCTTCATACAGCAAAATGATTGGTTTTGATACAGTGGTTTATTGGAACGAAATATTTTTTTTTGTGAGGGCTATTCTACTGCTATACTACATACTATACTACATGCTGGGGGTATAACCGTCATCTTCAATCGATCGCTAGGCAAAGAGAGGAAGGGTCAACCCTCTGCAGTTATCGATCAAGCATTGAAAAGCCTCACCAACCAATTCGAAGGTTTGAAAATCAAGAAGACTGCTGTACACGATCCATAGATCGCCGAAGATTGACGTTGAAGCCAGCCTCGTCGATAAAACCACAGTTTCTTGTATAGTTCATGTCCGAGTTTGCCCATTTCATCGCCCAGACGTAGCGTTTTTCGATCGTATCTTCACTGATTCTTTTCGGAAGTCGTTGATAAACTTCAACTGCCTTCCCAGTGCTTGCTTGTCTTTGCGGTAGTCATGACTGTCTTTCTAAAGGCCAAAAAAAGCATATGAGATTCAGGGGTAAAAATTCATGCAACATTTCGATCTCCGACAAACACTTACGATCTTTCTACACCAGATGTCAACTTCATCAAACACTTTGTCCAGTCTACCATTTGATGTCTTGATTAGCCTTTTCAGGACAGCTTGGGACCCTTCAACTCTGTTGGTGGTGTTGCAACCGAAATGGGGGAGTTCGTTGGTGTGATACCCAATCCATTTCATCCCTGATTTCTCCATTCTTCAAAAGAAGTGATGAGTATCACATTTTGTTCGCTTTAATTCCTTCACTTACTCTTTAAGGTACTTCATTCCTTTTTTGCCTTGGCCCTTGCAGTTCACTTTAACAAGACGGGCATACTCTTTGAAGCAGCGTTGTATTCCGCCTCAGTTTGACAGTAGTACATCTTCTTCCGTACTTCTTCGATTTCTTCATACTTCTTTGAGTTTCTGAACGTAGGTTTCACATTTGTCGAAAAGTTTCTTGTATTGTGCACTGTGCATAACATTGTTACTGTTCCAGGAAATACAGTTTTGATGGCATTGATTAATGATTGTGCCTTATCAGTGACCATCAGTGTAGGGCCAAGGAGGGATCCAGGAGCAAAAATAGTATCTTTCAGTCGGTAAAGGAACCACTCATAATCTGCAGTCGACTCAGATGAGAACCACCCCCCAGCGACTGCAAGGTTGGCCAGTGTTTAAGAAGTGTACCCAAGATTACTAACACCAACAATGTTGATGAAGGGCATACCATGTGTATTGGTGCTGTAAGTGGCATCCATCACAAGAACGTCGGGCATTTGTCGTGTGCGGTCAATGCAAATTTGATGTGTAAAAAAGAATCTCGAGATTCTTTGATTCACGGTGTCATATCGAACAACGTAGCTCTTGCCCTCCAACTTGTTGATCAATGACCTCAATGAATCGTTATCTTCACTCATCATCTTTTAGAACCCCAGACGTTTGTTGGAGATGTCCCTGGGATTGAAGTCGGCTTGAATTTCGCTTTCGGCATGGTCGGTCGCAGTTTCACGCATGATTCGCACAATTTCAGAGTCAGTGCGGCCAGCCCTAATCAGCTGCATAATCAGGTCGTTTTGGTCTTCAGTGCCTTTGCGATGCACCGAGTATACTGATGCATCGGAGGCCATACGATCGCTGGTGTGCACATCGACAAGTGTTGTGATTTTCCATTGATTTTTGTGCTTGCCCCTGAAAAAGCGCACCCGGTAACCACAGCCCATCTTATTTAAGCTCGTGTTTCGTGGCTTTTTGACCTCATCGTTTTCGTTTGACCCATTTATTTGGGAGCGATCAGAGTTTCTTGTATGGTGCACCGGACTAAAACCGACAAAACCTTAAATTTGGTGCAATTTTTCAATTTGAAACAGCGCTAAAACGTGTGGGCGGCGTTTGAAATAAAGAGATGAAGAAGGGAAAAAACTCGGGACGGTTGCTCGTCGGGGGTTAAATAGTACGCTTTTTTTCCTTTTTTAGGTAAAATTAGGTGTACTAGGGGTGGTGCAATATCATTCTCCCCGGCCAAAACCGACCAACTTTAAAAGCCTAAGGCTCGAAATTGAAAGCCTTAATCAAAATTCTATCCACAGATTTTTGTTCCTCTTGACCTAAACTATCCAAATCTGTGGTTAGAATTTGGGAGGAGGAAAAAAAGGAGGTGCCTTAGACTTTCCGAGATGACCCTTTATTTTGTCGGTTTTAATCCGCGTGCACCATAATGCGATACGATCCATGATGTTCGCACATCATCACCAGTACACCATCTTCATTGCTGCGATCTCTACTGCTAGTGCTCACTAGTGAAAATTTTTCTTGTCGAGAGAAGGCGATGCAGTGGTTCTCTGCATTCTTTTTGCTGTCGAATTGCATTTCCTTAAAGTGTCAAGATTGCTGACATACTGAATTATATAAGAGGAGATATAGGAAGAGAAGGAAAGGGAGAAAGAGGGGAAGAGAGATAGAATGGGAGAAATAGAGAGAAAAAAGTATGATCTCGGTCGTTACATCCGCTGTGTACTTTGGAAGGGCGATATTACTCAGTAATTATCATTTATAACCATCAATGGAGCATCCAGTCCTGCTGGGACGTCCTTAAATACTGAAGATTTTCTTAGGTCACACTTTTTACATCCCGACATTTTTTATATCCCGACCCAATCTTCTGATTTTTTTTCCCTTCTCTTTTACTTTGTCCTAAGTACAGCACCACAGAAACGATAAATTCATTAACGATCAACATGTCCCAACTGAAAAATCAGGTTTTTTAGCGAGAGAGAGAGAGAAAAGGAGGAGATCCGGGAATCAAAGCCAAGACCAAGTGTGTGTAATGTGTGTGTGTATAGGATGGGGGTGAAAACAAAAAGAAGTCTGGTGGGTTTCCTTTTATTTTCAACAGAGTTGTAGGAAGAGCAAAAAAAGAGATTGTAATGACAGTGTAGAATTTGATAAAGAGGGAGTGTGTGTGATGTGTGTGTTTGTGATGGTGGTGTGTGTGGTGTGTGTGGTGTCAGGGGGGAGGAAACAAAAAGAGAGTTCTGTGGGTATCTTTTTTATTTCCAAAAATGTGACAAGAGAGCTAAAACTATGATCTGCTATCTTGCTATCTATACTGTAAGGGAAAAATTTCTTTCTACTGAGTCATTCGTGACAGAAAGTTATCATACGTCTTCTTGGTATGGTTCTATCGGGTGAAAAACTTTTCATCCATCTCTTTTTACGCATTCTATTGTTTGATTGGAGTGTAATTCATTCACAGCATCTATTACTGTTATCGCGGTTCCCATGGTGGGTCGATCGCAGTTTGATTAGAGATTGAAGATGTGATCTTTCTTTCGCTTCTTTCAGGACAGTCGGACTTTGAAAGTTTGACAGATCATGCAACTTTTTAAATGTTCTCGATCGCGCGACGTCGGAGTCTGAATATAAATAGATTGTTCTTTTTCTTGCTTCTAGCCTACCCAGAGAATCCGCTCTTTTCAGGGACGGTCTCTTTTTCTTTCCTTATGTAGAACACTTCACTTGACTATGGTTTTTCTATCATAGTGTTCTTTTTTAGGTGTGTATTTTTCAAAATGCCACAGAAAGTCAATTATTTATACTGCTCTACAAGAAATTTCTATTGACAGGACAGAACCAATGAGGTTCCTTAGCTTTGTGACAGACGATGTTATCATCAGTTCCTGATGATACTTCATTGGAGGAAAACTTTCTCATTGATCTTTATTTTCGTTTATACGAAGTCGAGTGGAAAGGTTTCACTTTCGCCAGTCGTCTTAGTTTGATTCAATGATGCGCTATTTCGTTTAGCCGTCGTCTTTTTAAAAAAGTTGACTCGGCGGGGTTTGAATCGGTCGTCAAGCATTTAAGCTTTTCGATTTGACAGTTCAGGGTCCGCGGAGATGGAAATTATTTGATCGTGCATAACTTCTCCGTTATGGCACATAGAGACTCTGGGTCTTCCCCTACCGTATTCTTTTCTTCACTTTCATCATTGCATGATGTTTCTTCATTGTTTTGATTTACTTTTACTTTGTTTATTCTTTCGCTTCGACTTGGATTCTTCTATTACAGTTGGGTATTGCACATGATACAACACCAACTCATGCTTAGTATATGATGTAGAATGGCATACGTCCCTCGATAACCAATCAAGTCGGCAACGTTACAACAATGACGAACGACGATGAACATGACCCAACTTACAGCTAGTATACATATGACGTAGGATAGCATTGCGTAGGATAGTATTCGATTACACCTTAAAACTCAGTTCGATCTTCATCCCCCTTTAATTGATCTTCCTTTTATTATACATCAACTTGACATGCCCACCATCTACAACGGCAACAACATCAAAGAGGCCCTTCTACCCCATAATGATGTTATGAAACTTCCTTTGAATACAGATGTCCAAGTTTATTTTAATGAATGGGAAGAATGTCTCAAACGTATTCAAGAACTTTGTGGAAAAAAGTGGCTCAGGCGCTCACTATATAGGGGTGACACTCGAAACGCCACTGTGCTGTTCAGGAAGGTTTTCTGCTGCCATCGATCTGGAGTACAAGGTGCACCCATTCCCACAATTCGCCCGAATCAAAAAGCCTCCAAGAAAGTGGGTTGCCAAGGGGTATTACAAGTGACCCAGTACAGAGACAGAGAAGATCTGGCAATAGTGCGTCTTACCATGGACCACACAAATCATGTAGTGGGTAGCCGATCTGAACTCCGCACCTTACCCCCGAGATCGGATGTCGCCCAGTACATTCGCACACGTTTGAGGAATGGCGGCAGTGTTTAGGAGATCGGAATGGACTCCCTCAGACAGATCGAACAATGGGACAATGAAGAACACACCTCTTCCCATAGATCTGCCGGCTATGGCGATGTTTACAATGAACTGATGAGCGTAATCAATCAAAAAAACTTTTGCATGAATTTTGAAGTTGCATGAATTTAATTTTTTTTTTTCGAATCATTAGTTGAAACACGAATTGTACATGCTTGACAATAACGACCGAAGCTCTTTCAATGTATGGATGGATACTCGTCTGATGTCAATGAACGACAACGTATTCACTGGTAATTTGCAAGCTTGCCCGTGACTTCCAGTCTCCAGATCAAGTTGTACAAATGAGTCGTGCTGTGTCCTTTTGCCTTGATTCCACCCATGGAATCAGTCGTAACAGCCACGAAGTATTATACACTTTGGTTATCAAGCACCCTGGAACTGGTGCTGGGTTTCCCACAGCATACATGATCACCAATGATCAGTCAGTTGGCCCGCTAAACCAATGGCTTGCCCATCTTCGAACGACTAGTTCCTTTGGCCCTCTTTCAATCACCATCGACTGCAGGATTCCGGAAGTGAACGCTATCAAGCGCCAATTTCCTTCTGCCATCATCCATTATTGTGCCTTTCATGTGATCCAAGCTTGGAAGAGGCAGTTAAAAGCGAAAGTCAGACTCGATGCTTCGTTTACTAGTTCTGAACTTGGACGTTTTAGAGAGTACATTTTATCTCAACTGAAAGCCCTTCTTTTTGAACCTGATTTGGATTCACTCCACCAACAATTGGCAGATTTCGTCAATGAACACAATGGCAGCCATTGTGATGAATTCATTGACTATTTTGTTGACCTGTGAATGACCGACGATGTGATCAGCCGGTGGAGTACGGCGTGCTTGCCCCATGAACATCATTCAATGCTGACGAATAATTACATTGAATCGTGGCATAACCAGCTGAAAGAGTCGCCATCAACAGTGGAAGAATGGGTCCTATGGAGCGGGAAAATGCCATCCGACGAGCCAAAACCAGGGCAGTGACATTCCGCATGGGAGAAATGATCACCAACCCTGAAAACGATCACAGAAATGATGTTGATCCTGTAGGTGTGTGGAAGGTGGAGTCGTTTGTAACAGCTGGCCATCAGTATGATGTGCGTGTCGATCAAAATCGTAGCATTGTAAGCTGTAACTGTGAAGATTTCACCAATCGTAATGCCCCATGCAAGCATATGTTTCTTCTGCAAATGTACAGTCCCCTTCCAAAAGTCTGCGTAATCCAAATTTTTAGTTGCCTTTTTTGGCACTTTTTTTGTCTTCTTTTGCTCTTTACTCGAAATCTAGATAGACAACCTTATCCCAAACTTCATAAAAATAAAGATGTGCTTAATGGTTACTGATGGTGTTAAAAAAGAATGTTTTTATCAAAATGCTAGAAAAAAAGTCTATAATACATCAATAGCGGGTACTTTTGAACTTTTTCGCCTTTAGATCCTCAAGTCGATGCGGTATCGACTCGATCAAACCGTTAATCGACTCAATGGGGATGTCCGCCCATGTTTGGCGAAGGATCGGCTCCAAGTGCTCCAGCTTCATACCCTGTTTAAATTCGTTTTGAGCCCGACCTTTCATTTGCTTCCATAAGTTTTCGATCGGGTTCAAATCTGGTGATTGCGCCGGCCATTCCAGCTTTGGCAAGCCATGATCTTCCCTCCAGTCTCTTTCTATGTTTGACCCATGTACCGGAGCTCCATCTTCCATTGAAACCGGGTTTTCAAACTCGTTCAGAAACTCCAGTAAGGCACCATCATACACTTGCTGCACGAAACCAGGAGAGTCTTTCTTCGACTTGCCCATTATCACCAACTTGGACTTCCTACCATACGCAATGGCGCCCCAAACCATTATTGAGGACTACCACTCTTGAAGGTAGAGCCTGTGCAGGAATTTGCATACTCTTCTTCGGCCCTACGCCACACGCGAAGCTTGATTCATCCGTCCATATGACCTCCTTCCACTGGTCAAAACTCCAGGCACCATACTGCTGGAAGAAGCGACGCCTCTGCTTCACATGGCAGTCCTTCAAGAATGGCTTCATTCTCGCGATCCGATTGTTCATCCCAGCTTCATGCAATGGGCGTCGGATGACGGCCTGACCGACATTGAGCCCTGATGAATTGGTGAGTTCACCCAAGGTCGTGCGCCGGTTTCTTTTCGCAGCGAGAACTACGGCCGCCTTGTCCCTCTCCGTCAACTTTGGGGGTCGTCCCATCGGTTTGGCCGATTCTGATGACGAATCTTCATTTTGGGCCCTCAAGATTCGATAGATCCCAGATTCAGATCCATCCATTTCTTTTGCGATTTCTGAAACCGACATACCACCTCTGCGGCAACCACGGATATAGGCTTTTTGACAACAGGTATAGTTAGACATACAGTACATCCCAGATTTTTTGTGGCCGATATCGGCGGGATTACCGATATCGGCGATTTCACCGACATCATGAACCCCCCTCTTCAGATCGGTATATGAAGTTGATATCAAAAAAACAATAATGATATCAGTACTACACTATGATATCGAAAGCCCCCTTTTTGACATCACAGATCTTTTAATAATGGTTGGATATAGATGAGTGGGTATACACATGCATGGTAGACAAATTGAATGGTTTTTATTGGGGGGGGGGTACTTCTACTACTACTACTACCACTATTACTACTACTAATGGTGAGGGTTTTGGCGAAGCCAAAGCTGTTGAGTTCTTCGTCGGTGATGGCACCAGGAACGACCTCTACGTTTCGACGTTGGAGAAGCCGTTCCTGGAAAAGCTCCACTTCAGCAATCCAATCGATTGGCTGGCCATTGTTCCAACCGGGCAAGGGAGGGCGCTCTTCATCCAACAGTCGATGGTACAACATGTCGTTTTTCGAACCGACGGAAAAGTTCACACGGGATGGTGAAGGTGGCGTTGTTGATGCTGATGCTGGTGCTGATGCTGGTGCTGATGCTGATGCTGATGCTGATGCTGATGCTGATGCTGGTGCTGGTGCTGGTGCTGCAGAGATCGACATGGACATATTGTGCTGAATCTATAGTTGGGAGAATCAGTAACTGGCATATACGATGGGACTATTGAGTGTATTCTTTTGACTTACAGCAACAAACAAAAGGCAAATGGATTGGGCGCACGTGTCAACCAAACGAAGTCGTCGATCTCGAGTACCTGGGTTCAAGTAGACCAGCTCATACATAGTGAGGAAGAAGTTACTTGAGAAGATGCCATTCTGCACATCGAAGTTGCGGTACAAAAATCTATAGAGAATGTTCGATATTAGTGAACGGATGAGCCCAATTGAATACATACCTTCCATCTTGTCGGATGTATGTATACATGGCCGCCTTTGATTCCAACACTTGACCTTCAAGTTCGCCTTCAAAATTGTAGTTGAGCATCTGGTTTCGGACAGCTGTCACCATTGTTCTTCGAAAGTGGGAGAGGAGCGAGCGATACTTGATGCATAAAATAAGAAAAGCAAAAAAGTCATTAAATACGGTGTCAGTCTTTCAGCATACATACCTTGTTGATGATCTTGTCATCCACCCGGTACGTAATGTCGTTACCGTCGTCGACGATACCACGTATTTCCTTCACGCTGTTCTTGGCCATCCCAATCTCGGTTTCCATGTCCGCAAAGCCATCGACAGTGTAAACGTCCTTTCGGGCGAACACTCTCAACAAGTCCACTTCCATTGGAATGAGATTACTAATGGTTTCACTAATTGATAGTACAAATAATGTGCGTTATCCAATTTCTGAAATACGAATACGTTCTATGCAACTTACATGGGTACCATTTCATCTTCAAAACTTGGCTGGCGTTGGCGTTGGGGAATGGGGCTGAGACTGCGTTGGTCTACGTCGACAAAGAGAAGAGAAGTTAGCCTACGCAAATACGAGAGAGAGAGAGAGAGAGAGAGAGAGAGAGAGAGAGAGCATCTATGATTACTACCAATTACCTCTTACACGAGGACTGGCACTGCGTCGATCTATATCGACAAAGAAGACATGTTAGCTTACGGAAATACATGAGAGTGCATCTATGGCTACTACCGTTTACCTCTTCTACGTTCACCTTCAACAGAGGAGCGATTACGGCGTTGGTTTTCGATAATTCTTCGTTGAGACATTAGATATGAATGAGGAATGAGAGAAAGAAGAAAGAAAGGAAAGGGGAAGCCCCAAACAAATAAATACTCGCACCGAAAAAACAAGCCTCAAAATCTGAAACTTTCAAACGCCGCTCGACACTTTCCCCTTTTTTACTTTTCGCTTTCTTCCATACTCTCTTTCTCACTCTTACTCTCTTTACTTTATACAGCAATACTATCCAACTTTTATCATGCCTTATTGCAATTACTGTGAACAACTTGATCCGGACGCTAACAGACGACACTTTGCAACAGTCAAGAACTTGAAACTGCACGTTTTGCAAGCTCACCGCGGTGCACCCACCCTTTACCATGTCCCGCAAAGGGCTCAGCAACCGGCACATGTCAAGCGGCGAAGATTACAACGACCTTCTGAAGCGAATGAACAACTCGAGATGGCGGAACAGCTAGCGGCCTTCAAGCAACTCGAAGCCAGTGAACTATGCGAAGCCATGGAGCAGCTCCAGGCGAAAGAAGACGAAGAAGCAGCAGAACTTCAACACATGATGGACTCGATGGAAGAATTCGAGCAAGTGGATTCCTTGGTGGCCACTGGCGATGACGGATATGGCGAAACGGTTTACAACGGGGTCGACAACCCATTCCAAATATATGAAGGTGATCATAACATCAGATATGGTAAGCTACAAGTCTATATATTACACATTCAGCATCACTAATCATTCATGCATTTAGAATTTCGCCGTGTACCTGTCCCGATTGCAACAATGAATCCATACAGACCTAAAGGAGCGCTGTCGCCACTCGCTGCTGATGTTGCATTGCACGCATTCAAGTTCTGTATATCGCAGTCAGAATACAAGAGGCAAGTCATAGTGCATGCCAATAGGCAAATAGACA
>LT551975.1:34517-46859 GCA_900079185.1 Absidia glauca
GTTAGCGGCTACTCATACTATTTATACTATTTTGAAATAAAAATTTCTTTGACTACTTCTTTATAAATTTCTTTACAGTGACGACTCTGTCTTGATGCGCACATAGTGCTGGCTCATCATTGGAGGAAATGTTTTTCATACCTTTCCTTGGCTTGGTCATGGCTTGTTCCCGTACTGGTAAAGACGGGAAGTAACTGACTATGATCCTGGCTTTGTTGGGGGAGCGACTTCTTTCTTTTGTCTCCGCCTTGCGCTGTTCATACTTCTTTTCTTTTTAGACCACCGATACGTTTTATGAATTCATGCGGCGGTCGTTCAAACTCGTCTTTTTATCTTTTTCAAATCCCGACATTTCTTTTTCCTGGGATCCGGAATTTGAACTTCAGTTACTTTAAGACTCTTGTCTACCTTCACAAGTTCGCTATGCGTGTTGCACACTCCATTCCTTTTAGGCCTGCATTCTACGCATAGTATAATCTGTTGTGGACTCTTTCTTATCACTTCTTTCTTTTATTAAAGGCTTGGTTTTGCCTGATACGACATAGTTTGACCCCGCAAAGATGTCATCCAATTTTGTCGTTTGTTGATATGATACTGCGATCGGTAAAGTAGTCTTTCTCTGGTGGCTTTGTTGAAGATCAGCAGTGCTAGTTGGTCTGCCAGTGACACCGTCAAGATGATCCGTCGAGGAATGTTGTAGGTTTCGTCTTTATAGCGAGGGGCCTTGCAAATGAGGCATTGGGTGAGGGTGTTGTTGTTGAATAGCATGCATCCTTTTACACAAACGCTCTAGCATTTCGCATCGATAGGATAGGTGTTGATCAGCGTTTTTGTGGACATGTATGTTGAAGGGAATGGATCACTGCCTGCATGGAAAGTATCAGAATAGATAAGGATGTCAGTTATCAACAAGACGCCATGCTGCGCTTTTACTTTGTGTTGTAACTTACCTGGCGCCAAATGACTCACCTTGACAAAAATGGTCATGCAAATACAAGACTGTCGATGCAATTCCATGATTATTGCATGATAGTAGTCATGTCGTTCTCCCAAAATACATGAAAAAGTCATGTAGTTTTTCCATGATCTCAGCCTGATTAGGCATTACTGTCATGTAAAATTACACGATTTTGGCATGAGTGGTCATGTACATTATAAGTCATGCTTCATCATGCAACCTGTTTATCATCTCTTTTACCGCCATACATATCTCCTGCTGTCATGTAGATTCTTTATTGTAAGCACTTAAGATAAAAAAAGCTACTTGTAAACTAACTATAGCTATACTGTTACTGGTAGTGGTGGAGGTTAGCGGCGGCGTTTAGTGTTGGAGGAAGAGGAGGGAGCATCATCATCTCGTCGCACACGTTTCGTGGTTGCTGAAGTTGATCTAGTTGACATTCGTTGTGATCGTCGCGGTATCTGTGTTTGAATGGAAGAGGCAGCGGTAGGTTCCGGAGACATGTAATCGAAAAACCGGTCGACAGATGGTGTTGAAGTTGATGACAAAGGTGATGATGGTGATGATTGTGATGACGAAGAGTACGAGGGCAAGAGTGATTGCTGTTGCTGTTGCTGTTGCTGTTGCTGTTGCTGTTGCTGTTGCTGTTGCTGTTGCTGTTGCTGTTGCTGTTGCTGTTGCCGTTGCTGGTGCTGGTGCTGGTCCTCGTCCTCGTCCTGGTCCTGGTCCTTTTGCTGTTGCGGTTGCGGTTGCTGTTTGCTTGATGACCCTGTCACCTCTTTTCTCTATAGCATTGAATATGAAGTGGTTAGCAAAATACTGAATTACCAAGGGATGATACTTACTGCCCGTGTTCTGTTCATCCATTGTAATCGCAACATGGTAGACGCTATCCATTGGTTTTCAGCACGAACAGCATTAATTCTATCGTCAAACAAGCTGGCTTCAAGTCGGTCCATTGCCCATTTCTTGATAGGGTGGGGTAGTTTGCTCCACATTGTCCCAACTTGTCCGGGGTACCTGGTCTGCATTTCGCCTACAACAGCGGTAACATGTCGTTTTGCTACTTTAAGATTCGCAACACCTTCACCGTTTTCTAGAAATTGTTTTAGATTGATAAAATGTTTAGATTGTATATCATGTGCTGTATAAAAACAGAAGTTTTACCTGACAGCGACTCGAAGAAGTCAAGGAGGTGTTGGTCAACGATCTGCACCGAGCATACCTTGCCATTCTTCACACTGGTGGGGAAAGGTTTGTCACGTAAAGGATAGCGAGACTGCTGTTGCTGTTGCTGCTCCTGCTGCGGCTGCTGTTGTTCCTGCTGTAGTTGTAGTTGTAGTTGTTGCTGTTGCTGTTGCATTTGTTGGAGTTGTTCGAGCACGGCGTCAAGCTTTGCTGTTGTATGTTGCTGTTGTTGTCGTTGTTGCTGCTGTTGTTGCTGTTGTTGTTGCTGCATGTCATTGAGAATAACATCCTGTTTGTTGTTAATAGACGCGAGACCTTGTTCAAGTACATTGATTCTTTGATCGAGTGTGTAAAGACGATCGAGCAATTGTCTGGTAGATGAGCGTTGGGAAATCTAATGAAAACAACAAAGTGAGGAATTGTTATCTAGTAATCATATCTGTACATTACTTCTTCTACTATAGGTGTAAATCTTGACAGAAATCGGTTACTTGAAGAGGAATCAGGATGATCGGTCATGATTATGATGTTAACGCGAAAGAAGAGCGAAAATTTGACAATCAGTGGACCGACGCATTTATAAACAGCGGAGTTTCAATTTTCGACTTCAACAAAAAGTCAATATGTTTCAGAAATTATCAGGGCCCTCTCTTCCCCTCTCGTTTTTCTTCATCGATCCAATGACTTCCTTCACCAAATGCATCTACTGCCGACGCCATTTTAAAAGAAGAACACTAGAAGCACACCAACAAGTGTGCCCCTACGCTCAGTCCATCGAAAGTGATTGGTCAGTTTCAGGCCCCTCATCAAGAATGGATCTGGCAAGTCAGGTCCCGCATGGTTATACCTCTCAACAATCAACAACACCTCACACTGGTGCCTCAGCGAACAGCCTCACTTTCTCTTACAGCCTTGACGATGGTGACGATGATGACGATGGTGACGATGGTAGGAATCGCCTTACTTTCTCTTCCAGCCGTGATGATGGTGACGATGGTGGCAGCTCGGCTCGGCAATCCTCTTGGAACCTGACAGATACTGATGAACAGCTTGACAATATCAGTGTGTAAAGAACTTGCAAAATCACCCACTGGTTCTTTCTCCAACATTTCCCGTTGCCTCCTCCCTTTCCCATCATTCCCTTCTTCCATTCCTTACGGCATAGTATAAATAGACGGCCTTGCCAGCCAACCTAATAATCATCATTCGAAAATAAATCCATCTATCCATCCCTTACCTTTCCATTGGTATTCCTTAACAACGATCCGTTGTTATTCTTGACAAAAAGCCTTCCTAACAATCCCTATTGTTATTCCTTTTGCCCCCGTGCATTCTGCCTCCTTTGTGCAACCTTGATCTTTCCTTTGATCTTCTTTTGGCCTGTCTCTCCGTTCCTCTCTTCCTGTGTGGTATTCGTCTCATCAAGTATGTTCCTGTAGTACTTAGTTGTATTGTAGATATGCTGTCTAAACCCTTTCCCCTTTCTCTAGCGTAATCCATCTCTCTCTCTTCTCTGTCGTTACCCCTGAATTTGATATTCAATCCCCGCTAGTTATACCAAATGTAAGATGCATGAATCTCATCTAAAAATACATTGTTCCTAATCCTCTCCTATCCTACCCTTTTGTGATTGAACTCCAGTCGTAATAGGACACTTCCCTTTGTGTTCGGCACTTCCCTTTGTGTTTACCTTCCCTTGCTCCAAACCTTTACACAGTGTACAACAAGAACAAGGCACACCACGGATCTTTGATTTTACCGGCAACTCTATTGTACGATCAACGATGGCTTCTTTTGGTTTGGATCTCCACCAGCTTGACCGGGAATACAAGATACCTGATAAAGGACACAGAGATGTAATCAAACTCATCAATCAAATTATCAAATATATCAATCCAGGTAAACGTACAGTAGGCAGGACACATTAGGAATCTAACATCTCATGAGTTTTGTCCACTAGATCACGAATGGATCCCTTCAGCATATCTGTCAAAGAATCGCCTTTTGAAAATGGAATACCCGATCCGACCTGTCAAGTACCACGTTTGCATAGAAGGCTGTATAATGTTTACCGATGACTCCGATTATATGTGCAACAAATATGGGCGACCTCGATACAACGACAAGCAGCAACCACACCGTACCATCAATTGGTGGTTATAAACGGGTCCTCAAGTCGACAAAGGATACTGGGGTGGAAGTCACCAACGTACTGGTGGAAAAGGCGGCAATGAATCATATAGCAATCAATCGTGCAGATACGACCGACGATGATTTCAGCACCAGCTCATTCTTCAAATCGACCGGCAAAATCGACACAGGCACAGCTTCTGATATGGTGATGCGAACACCAGGGCTTACTAGCGAAATGTTGGGTCTTCTCGGCGCAGGCATGAATACGATCATAACAACGTCAACAAAGCTGGAAAGTAACTCGGAAACTTACACCAGTGCGTCTCACAAATCTAACTCAAAGAGAAAACGCCATTCCATGATCTTTAGAGTGATTGCTAACAGGTAACTAGAGCTATATATACAGCATACTTACTGTTTTCTGTGATTTAGATATGCTCGAAGAAATCATCGTCGTTCTGAATTCATCGATGCCTTTTACTTTGGTGATGTACACTTCTTTATCATGTGCCATGGACGCCATTACGCCTGTACCACAGTGTATCAAATGCAATACGACAGCGATAACCACATGTACTATACCGCTGGTCCTCGTCTTCCTAAGAAAACGGTGCTACTAAGAGCCTCGTCGTTGGTTGGTGAAGCTGGATCATTTAGTGTAGGTTACAGATATCTTGGCAAGTACATCTTCTGGAAATCAATGGTACTGGGTTGGGAAACTAAGTCTCGTTATTGTGGTCGGTTGGAATGGCTATAGTATTGTTAGGCTAGGTTAGGTTGTAGGATAGTTTGGACTCATCCTTATCAATAAAACTTCAATTGGTTGCTCTTGCTAGGGTGATAGTACGTGTGCCTGATTGGGAATGATCTATCAGGCCATGACTGCTCATGTAATTCGCATTATTCTTCATGTATTCCTCGGTAGTTATTCTCCTCCATGATAAATCGTGGTATTTACAAGACTTTGTCATGTATAGGCGTGATTAGTAATGCAAGTACATGACTTTTCATGTACATGATCTATCAGGATCCAATCGTGTGACCCTAATACATGATCTATACATGATATTGCATGATTTACTATGTACACGACGAATCATTCACAATCATGTCAAAATCATGTCAAAATCATGCAAATGAATGACTATAGTGTGTAAAATGCATCCCGGTATTTCTGCTCGGTTCGTAAATGTTTAGCCGACTTTCCCAGCACAAAAATGTTCGCCGAATAGATATTTTCAAATGCCGACTGTCCAAACGCCGTCTGATTTTTTTCAATTCCAGGGGCTTTCAATTCAAGCGCCGCCGGACCCATACACGGTAAAAAATTTAAAGCGGGAACCCCTGAAAAAAAACGTGAGACCCGTGAGGTGTTTATGTATGAAGAGGGGTAGAATAATTGAGAATCGGTTGAGTCTTTATTCAGATGAAGAAAAGAAAGAGAAAAGTAGGATAGAAAAACTCTTTTTATAGACTACAGAGAAACACCAATTCCATATCCGACAGCAAAGTGACAGGTCCATTGTTCCTGGCGGCGATTGAATGCTTAAATTTATTTTCAAACGCCGTCTCTTTGTTTCAATCAGTCCCTTTGGGACTGCCTGGTAGGAGTTGGGATCCTCTTTGAGGAACCGCTATGATATGGAACCACTAGTGGATACCACAACCCGGAATTTGGAAAAGAGGAAACCGGGAAACCTTGAAAATTTTCAGGAAATCACGGAATTTGTCTATTAGAGTAGATATGATGAAGGAGATCTCCAAAACAGCCTTCTAATGTCACTTGGAGTCAATCCAGCAAAATCAACGCTGTTTATAAGGCGAAACATTGAAACCGGGAAACCCGTAAAAAAATCAGGGAACCCCTGAATTTAGAAAAACAGACAATGAGATATGACGGGAAACATGAAATAGTCTTTATTAAAGATACATTTGGGAAGAAGGGTCTACACTAAAGTGTTTTAATGTCACCTAAAGTCATTCCAGCAAGGTCGGCGGCACTAATCATGTTGTCTCAAAAGAGGTACGTATATGAGTCGTGGCTGCTTTTGATTTTGGATACTGAATGGCCGATCCACTTCACCGGCAACAGTCGTGTGCGTATTGATAATCCTGAGTGAACGAACGGCATGTTGTTGGGTTCGGATTGGCGTACCTTGTAGATAGTTGTGCAGGCATACAGGTCGGTTGCAGTTTGTACATAAAGGTCTATGCTGGCAGTAAAACTCAGCGCTGACTGTAAATTGAAACTCAGGTAGCGACTTTTAACGTTCCGATTATTTGATTTTCTTACGTCTCTCCTTCCTCTCATCTATTTTATAAACGATACATCATTCCATCAACAACAATGTCTTCCCAACAAGCTCAAGTCAAACAACTCATAAGTACCGTTGAAACGATGTCGAAGTACATGAAGAAGGAATTCTGGTACCTCAAGGAACAGGTCGCCTTGTCCAATGCCAACATCCCCCCCCCCTCCACCGATAAGGCGATGATACCTCGGCCAAGACAAACCCCCAACAAGGCTGCCATTCTCAAGACCATCGAGGAAGACCTTTTGGATGATACAATGTATGCATTCACTGATCTGGTGCTTTCCAAGGTACGTGGCAAGTCCGAACTCACTCCGCGGGGACGAAAAGCCCTTGCGTTGTATGAAGTCTTGTCGGTGTGGTCCAGAAACCTTGTGTCTGAAGAACATGTCCTGACTGGCGAAACCAGCACTTTTGTGAAGCTGCCTTCCATCAAGAAAAACGCTTTGATCAAGACTTGGGAGACCACGGCGGTCAAATATAAAATACACATCAGTCAAACGAAGAACGGCAAGAAGAAGGTCAACCTGGTGGCTGGCGAAAACGAAGACGACGACGACGACAACGACGACACTGACCTTGATGAACTGGACGAAGAACTGGATGAAGAACATCAAGACGAATTGGATCAATTCGTAAGGTCATGAAAGGTATATCACTTTGATCAGATACTGATCTTTTGCTTTATTGACCTAGTTTATAAATGAAGAAAATCTGTCCTCTGACCTCGATTCCTTGGCTGAAGAGGGGAGATACTACACGATAAGTTACAACATACAATATGATCATACTAACATTGAATCCTTTCTTCAGGTGAACAAATAGAAGTCTCCTGTCGTTCGTCCTGTAAGTAACATGCGAAGATGAATGATTTGATGGCTCATCAACAATCGTAATGCGCACAATAGGCAAAGCGCCAACGGAAAGATAGTTCCCGGTACCGAACTACTTCCTCTCCTGCTTCTCCCTCTCTTGCCTCTCCTCCTGCTTCTTCCTCTCGTTCTCGCGCTGCTGCTGCTTCTGGTCCTGCCTCTTCTTCTGCTGCCTCTCCTGGTCGTGGCTCTCGCTCTCGTGGTCGTGGCTCTCGTGGTCGGGCTAGCCGTCCACAGTAGTAGTAGATGTAGAATAGTGTACAGTAGTAGTAGATTTGTAGGATAGTGTACAGTAGTAGTAGATCTGTAGGATAGTGTTGTGGTGGATTAGTGATGCAATAAAACGTACTGCCTGATTACTGTCAGAATCTTCTTCGTCGTCGTCGTCGGAGTCGTCCAGGGGACGGGGGGAGAAGGAGGAGCAGAGGACGGGAGCCGAAGGAGACGTCGGGACGGCGGGCAAGAGAGTAAGAGCAGGGTCGACGGCGGCGACAGGAGGAAGTGGAGAGGAGAGGTCCAAGAGGTCATCTTCGATGACCTCCCTTTTGATCCAAAGGGACCAGTCCACGGCAGAAGGTTGCCAGCCCGGCATGGTCTCAGGTAAAGCCGACGAAGCGGCAACACCACAAGAAGAAGAAGAGACAGAAGGGGCGAGCAAGAAGGCAACCATTGATTGAGAGAGAGAGAGAGAGAGAGTAGATTAAGAAGAGAGAGGTTTATTGAAGATGTTCAGATAAAGATTCTAACCATCGACTAATGTCGATGTCCTATTTATACTAATCTATGCTAGGGGGTTGATGACTAAATGGAAGCTACTGGAAGAGAGTGGTAGGTTCTTTGGAAGGTGCGAGAAGGTAGAAGAAGTGTCCAGTTGTTTCTTGAGTGTACCGGTTTGTTCTTGGAAGGAGCGAGAAGATAGGAGAGGGATCGAGTTGTTTCTTGAAAGAGCAAGAAGATAGGAGAAGGATCAAGTTGTTTTTTGAAAGAGCGAGAAGATAGGGGAAGGATCGAGTTGTTTCTTGAAAACACTGGTTGCTCCTTTTCTTAAGAAAAGGAGCGCGGGGTTGAATGGATAACGGAAGAGGTACTTGTGTGGTGATTCAGGGGTTCGAGGTAATTATATGTGATCGGAGTTTGAAATGGATTCATGCATGAATTTAGGCTATGTGAGGAGGTTCATCACAATTACCATCTAAACGAGTGTATACTGCTTTATCTGTTTGACGTCTAAATGAGTGTCCAATGCGATGTCTGATTGACACCTAAACGAGTGCCCACTGCTACTATGTTTGATTTCCAGAAAACCCGTCAAAAACCCCGTGGTTTGGCTTTTCAAAAACGGGAATCCCGGAAAAAAAAAATGATTTTTCAGTGTAAAACGTCATAATTTTGACCGGAGTTCCCGTTTTTTTTTCAGGGGTTCCCGGATTAAATTTTTCACCGTGATAAGAAAGGGGAAACAAATTTCTCACCTCTCTTCTTCCCTTTCACTTTTACAATCGTCAAAAACCCATCCAACGATCGATTCAACAAAGCATCCTTCAACAAAGCATCCTTCAACAATCACGATTTAACAAAGCACCCTTCGACAATCACGATTCAACAAAGCACCCTTCGACAATCACGATTCAACCAAGTGCCCTTTAACAAAGCATTCTTCATCAACCGATTCAACAAAGCATCGTCATTAAAATAGCTTTAGGGTCTTTGCATGCTTCATCATGATTAGTTTGTAGCTTGTATAGAGAATAAAACATAGATTTGACTTTATTTGAGTATCTAATGGGTGCTATTGCCACGTTGTGTTACTAACGTCTTTGTCTTCTTTGTGATCTTTGAGTCGCTGTTGTGCGCAAGTAATTGTTGTACTTGTCAAACATCTCGTCATAGTACTCGCGCAGCTGATTGAACAATGCAGTACCTCGTTGAGCATCCTCATCTGCCATGCTTGTTAATCGGCTCATTGGAAGTCTTTGATTGTACATGGTCGTCAAAAACTGATCTTGCATGGTCAGGAAATTTTGAGTGCCAGTTCTAGGTACAACAGGAGGTGGGTTATCCGTGCTAGCACCATTGTCCTGCCCATTCATGTCTGCCATTGTTTGGTTTGCGGCCACTTATTCAATTTCATCATCATTCCCAAGATCTTCTTCGTCAGAGCTATCGACAGAGGTGTCGGAAACATGGGCATTGATGGGAATGTCCAAATCCGAAGGAAGGAAAACCTTGATCGTTCTTTCCAGCAATCTTTCATCCATGTACAGGTGCTTGCATGGCTGGATTCTTCTTTGGTAGTCTTGGCATGTGCAAGTGTGGATCAGATCATCAATAATGGACACTTGATAGACGATATCACCATTCCCCGCCGACTGCACAGTGTAATGACCGTCGTTTTGCTGGACAATTCTTCTGTTAAGGTCTTCTGTTGGCACCTTGTCCGCTCTATACTCCCGCATACTGTTTTCATGGTGGATCGGACCCATTTTGCCAATCATTCTTGAGATTCGCTCAAACTGACTTCGGTGGTAAAATGCAACATCAGTGATCAAAATGTAAAGTAGCCGATCCAGTCTGCGGTTGGGTCTGTGTCCAAGAAAGGTTTTGAGCTGGTTATGCCAACTTTCGATGAAGTTATTGGTCCTCATATTGGCGTTATCCACGTTTCGATGGGCATCACTCCACATTTCCAATTTTTCGGCGGTCATCCAATTTCTTTCCAGGTACGCCAGTAAGTTTTCTTGGTCAGAGTAGTCGGCTTTAATCTTGTTGTAGCTTTCTTCGAATTGAGCAAGGTCTGTTTCGCCGACCAATCCCCGCAGATCGCAAATGATTTGGTCTCGGTAAGAGCTTTGAGCCGATGGCGGTGCACCAGACAAAAATACGACCCTTTCGACTTGGCGTTTCATTGCTTGAACCACGTGGAAGGCACAAAAACGAATCACCACACCAGAAAAGGTAGCCTTGATAGCGTTTACTTCTGGAATACTGCAGTCAATTGTGATCTGAGAAGGATTCATGCCAGCATTAGATTTGAGGAACCCCAGCCATTGCACCAAAGGACCTACAGTATGGTCATTTGTCAGCATGTAGGCCACAGGATACCCTTGACCAGTATTTCTATGTGCCACGACCAAAGAGTACATGATGACTTCACGGTTTCTAACAACGTTGTACGTTGCATCCAGACAGAACGCAGTTGCATTAACCATTTGAGCATACTGTCATGAATCTCAATGCCTTACATATTTCAAATCCCGACATTCATGCATCCATACATAAATCATCCATCCACCCATCCCCTCATCCGTCTTCACCCGAAGTCCTATCATCCCTAGATAATGGGACCATCCTGCCGCAGCTAATTAAGTACCCTCATCAACTCGTGGTTGCCGCAGACAACTCGTGGTCGCCGCAGACAACTCGTGGTCTCCTCTGGTGCTTCCACGTATTGCCGCAGGCAATCGTGTAACCGTTTCGTAAATTTTCGAAAGGTATATAAAGGCTCGATTTTCTAGGAATCGCTTCTCTTTTACTTCTTCATTAGTTATCTTTAGTCCCTTCAGTCTTCTCTTTCCCTTTCACTTTACTCCTCTTCTTCTCCCTCTTTTAAATAAACACTTTCACCGTCCAAACGGACCTGGAATACCATTAGCGCTATTCCTGTAAATCATTCTGCATATTCAAACTCCGACATCTCTGGACACTAGCTCCTTACGGCCCCAACCTTTGACACATACTGAGCCTGCGACAAAAACCTCTTTGCAAAACGATCAGCCGCTGCCCTGTACAGGTTTAATTGGCCAAGAAACACAAGACAACCTTCATCCGCCAACTGTCCCAGCCAAAGATCAAACGATGTATGATCATCGCTGTCCTTTCTATAAGTAGTAGCGGCATTCTTCTTCGCAATGTTACGGATATCTTCGTAATGGGGGCGGCTGTGGTATCCACTAGTGGTTCCATATCAGAGCGGTTCCTCAAAGAGGATCCCAACTCCTACCAGGCAGTCCCAAAGGGACTGACTGAAACAAAGAGGCGGCGTTTGAAAATAAATTTAAGCATTCGATCGCCGCCAGGAACAATGGACCACGGCGAAAAAAACCTTATGATAGATCTTGTTTTTGAATGATAGGTCGTGAGCTTTCATGATATTTATCAGAACGCCCTAATCGAATACATGAAAAATATCATGAGCTGTCTCAAGATTTCCGCTAGCAAGAGTCAAGATGTATATGATCCATCAGATAAAATAATCATGAATGTGCACGATTGATACGATGCGATAACGAATACAAATCTTTACCCCCGCCCCCATTCAAGATGCAAAATAGTTTAGTAATGATACTTTATTGTGTTATGTGTATAAAAGACGAAGCAGAGGATTGATAAAAAATGTAAGCGTGTAATAACCTAGAGAGAGAGAGAGAGAGAGAGAGAGGCTTTTCAAAGACGTCGTCGTTTTTGCTGGGTAGTAGGGGCGTCGCTTGCTCTTTCCTTTCCTTTGATGGAGGATCGGGTGGTGCGGGTGGTGCGGGTGGTGCGGGATGGTTTGCGGGGAGGTAAAGGTGAAGGTGAAGGTGAAGGTGAAGGTGAAGGTGAAGGTGAAGGTGAAGGTGAGCTTGATCTTGATGGCGATCTTGACGACGACGACGACGATGATGATGATGATGATGATGATGATGATGACCACCCTTGGAGTCCCACAAATAGTGTTGGCGAAGAAGGAGGAGCTGATTGCAGTGATGACATCGCTACTGATGACACGAGCCGGGTTGTCGCTTTCGTGGATGTCTATTTCATGTGCATAAACGTTATCAATCCAACTCATACATTGACCAAATTCATGTTCATCAAATTTTTACCTTGCGAGGGATTT
>LT552047.1:38971-65480 GCA_900079185.1 Absidia glauca
TTCATCGTAAAAGTCGGTGGGCACCAATTCACCATAGTCCATCATTTGCTGCTTGTCCTTTCTTGATAGATTGCCAAACTTGGTGGGGGCGTCTTTTCTTTTCGAAGACGACTTTGACGACGAAAGGCCAGAGACATGATTCTCGGATACCTTCTTCTTTCCCATCGCCTTGCTGATTGCTGATCGTCCTTTCGCCATTGTAATCGATGTCTGATAAAAGGTTGAATAGAGAGAAGAAAGAAAAGAAGAGGGAAAAAAAGGCGCCCTTTAAATTTGCAGGATGTCGTGGCTTGGCCTGGTTTGGACTTGGCGCACCAGGTAATTTGCACCCACACTGGAGTTTCAAACTCCGCCTTCGTTTCAAAGAATTTCTGCCCAATTCCTATTGATTTGGGGAATTCTAGGGGCAGGTCCACAGGGGAATGATACAGACAGAACCACCGGGACAGAACCAATCTGTGTATGCCGAATTTTGCAGACAATAAGGACTGATATGGCATAGCTGGGACTCAATTCGAAATGAAGATAAAACCGCCCCGCCAGGCACAGGAATGGTCTTACTTTTCTCATCGGGAATCGATCTGCAAGGCCCTCTCTTCTCCTGGTATCAGGTCCAACAAAAAGACACATATCAATTGCGGCTCATCAGCTCGTACGGCGGGCAACGTGTGTGCGAACGTGGATAAAATACGACGCCAAGGCCGATGGAACAACACAACGATAAACGGCGCATATCTCACCAACCTTCCAAGAGAATTAGTGCAATCAATAGCAGGGTTCCCTGCATATGGTCGATTCTTTTATATTGCACGTGCCGCCCTTAACCCACCTACCAGCCTATGCAAGAAGTTGATCGGCGAATGACATGACCGTCTGGCGGCGAAAGAACTCACTCCTGGCGATTCCTATTCAATCTATCGTCGCTTAAAATGCATTTGTACAGGTGATCATGATGTTCAGGAAGACTTTTATACAAGACTCGGTGCTCGTGATGGATTTCCACCCCTGCTAACCCATTTGGCAACATTCAATCTTCTCTGATCCAGCCTATTTGTCATTCAAAAGTCAAGTCCACATCATAGCATTAGAATGTAGTAGCATGCTCGTTCTGATATGTTAGGGATATGCTGCAAATTGAAGCTCAGGAACACGATCCTGCCCCCACACTCCTTCAACAATGCGTGCCTATGCACTCTGGATTTCAACCCCCGATTGGCTATAAGATTATTTTTTGCTCGTCCTATTATTTTGCTCCTTCTTCCCCTCGTCATTACTTTTTTTGCCTCCATTGTCATTCCCTTTACTCCACGACGTCAAACGAACGAACGAACGAGCAAACGAGCGAACGAACGGTAACTCTCCTCTTCTCTCGTCATCTTCATCTTTTGCTTACCATTACTAACTTTTTGCCTTTTGCATCGTCCCTCTTTCTTTTGACACTAGATCGACTACGACGATGACGACGGCAATAGGAACGACGACAATGCTAATGACGACTCCACCACTGCTTCATGTCGCCCAAAAAGGCTCTTTTTAAATTTTTCAAAAGTAAAAAACATGGGGAAACCCTCGCAATTTTTTTTTTAGGTACATTCCCATTCCATTGTAGAATCTCGTAGTCCAACTTGCTAATAAAAGTATACCAATTCTTTGCCCATACCTTTCCGCTACTATCACTGATACTTTTACACAGCTTGGCCGTTTTTATCCGCCTTATTTGCTTATTTTCTACAGCAGTTTAGTCACTCCCATTACAATAGCTTGTTGCCATTAGACATTAGCATAACTATAGCCTGTACCATAGCCCTTTAATCGTGTTCCATCAATAAAGCCTACTTGAATCATTCCACGAAAGGCGTTTCTTAAATCCATAACCATGACAATACCCTGTACATCATAAAGACCAAACTACAGATGAGTAGCTCATCATTGACAACTCCTAAAAAACACCATTGTAATGAATCTAATGACATGTACATGATCGTAAGGTCTATCTTCGCATACATACAGAGTTTTATTGGTACGATAGGATTGATGGGCTACGGTACAGACTATGTTTGAGGCCGGAGTTAAGCTGATGACGGGTTGCAATGAGAATGACTAAGCTACTGTAAATATCAAGCAAATGGAAGCGGACAAAGGCGGCCAAGCTGTGTAAAAGTATCAAATATAGTAGCGGAAGGGTATGGGCAAAAAATTGATACACTTTTATTAGTAACTTGGGCTACGAGATTCTACAATGGAAGGGGAGTGTACCTAAAAAAAAAATTGCGAGGGTTTCCCCATGTTTTTTACATTTGAAAATTTTGAAAAGAGCCTTTTTGGGCGACATGAAGCAGTGGTGGAGTCGTCATTAGCATCGTCGTCGTCCCTATTGCCGTCGTCATCGTCGTAGCCGATCTAGTGTCAAAAGAAAGAGAGGCGATGCAAAAGGCAAAAAGTTAGTAATGGTAAGCAAAAGATGAACATGACGTGAGAAGAGGAGAGTTACCGTCCGTTCGTTCGTTTGCTCGTTCGTGCGTTCGTTTGACGCTGTGAAGCAAAGAGAATGACAATGGAAGGCAAAAAAGTAATGACGAGGGGAAGAAGGAGCAAAATAATAGGATAGGCAAAAAAATAATCATATAGCCAATCGGGTTTTGAAATCTAGAGTGCATAGGCGCACATTGTTGGAGGAGTGTGTAGGCAGGGGCGGTTTTATCTTCATTTCAAGCTGAGTCCCATCTATGACCGGGACTGAAGTCAGGGACTCAGAGAGTACCCCGCCATGTAAGTCCTTATTATCAGCAAAATTCAGGATACTCAGGTTGGTTCTGTCTGTAGCATTCCCCGGTCCACATGGGCAGGTCCAAAAAAAAAGTCGGAACTTCCAGTTAGGTCTGCAAAGGTACAAATTATTAGAGGTCATGCATGAATGATTGAAGAAGTGTATATTGGTAAGTATATGGTTAGATGTTTATACTGAAAGAGATCAAAGTATCCAGTGGTTGTACAAAAAAAAAACTGCAAGCTGCAAATCATCCGGTGTGCCCTTTGTGGAAGGAGAGAAGAGCATCTAGGGTGAGAACAACTACAGACAACAACCTATCAGATTCTAAAAAGAAGGAGTTTCTTTATTCACTGTAATCTACAACATAACCGACACAGTACATCCTATACTAGATTTCAGTCACTGAGTGTGAGGGGAGGGGAGGGGGAGATAAGGTAGCATTTTAAGCATAAGGGCAAATAGATTAAACAGATAGAAATATATACAAAGGGAGAAGGAATCATGCATCCACAAGGGACTGTTTCGCCGTCATTGCCGATAATTTGTCCCAGTCCGGTAGTTTGTCGCCATAGTAAGCCGTGAGTGCCTTTAATGTGCCGCTAAGATGGTTCTTTTCGATTTCACAGAACCGCCCATGGCCTGCTAGTAAAGCCAGCTGGTTCGGGTTGGTGTTTCTAGGTACAAAGAAGGCTACATTGGGTGTGATTTGACTGGCTAGCTTGAAGATCGACATCCTAATCGAACATCGGGTGAGTCAATGCCCACATAGACATGTTCCCCCTTCCTCTTACTTACCCGTTTCCTGGCATCATGGTTTTCAAATTGTAGACCTTTTCTTGAAAGTAGGTCGGTCCGCCCCATGGTGGAGAGAGGAATACCACATCAGCCTACCCAAGAGAAAGAGCCAGATCAGTCTTGCCGTCAACCCCTCTCCATCCTTGTCCTTACCTTTAAATACGGTGCCAGGTCATAAAAACTACCCAAGATGAATTCGATCTTGTCCTGGACCCCATAGATCTTGGCGTTATGTCTTGCACATTGGATTTTCACTGGATCTATATCAATGGCAATGACTACAACAAGGTATTAGTAGAGAGAGAGAGTGTGTGTGTAAGGCTTGTCTTACCACGTTGACAGGTCAATGCAAATTGTATCGTGTTCCCACCGCAGCCACAAAACGCATCAATGATTACATCCGATCGACATCGTTCCGCTATATGTTGAGCAATGGGTTCTGGTGTCACCGAAAACCAGCCCTCTACCAAGAACAAAAAGGTCAGCCTCCATCATCCGCCGCACACCTTGTGTCGCTTACCTCGATCCATCAGAATGCCTTGATCGTATTTACTGAAATAGGAGTATCGTTGGTACCAATATCTAATCAAAAAGAGAGAGAAAAACAATAGTGTAAGTGAGTGCTTCCTAGCGTCATTTTGTTTTGAATCACGTACTTGACAATATCACTAGGCATGGTTCCAAGGGTATAAGATACAACCACATCATCAAACCTGACCGGTCCGCCGCCACCGCCGCCATTGCTTCGCCTTGCCTTTGTCATCTTTCCCTTTTTCCTAGACTTGATGGGATCGTATTCAAAATAGGCGTCGTAGGTTGACATGATCCCCCGTTTCTTCAAGGATTCGGCGCTATCTGTGCTGGACGTGGATTTGGACGGGAGGGTGCAGGGAATAGGCGAATCGATAACCATAACAGCATTCGAGCTATCTATACTGGTGGTGGTAGTGGAGGGCGTGACAATGGTATTCAGTATAGGATCTTTTGTTGTTATTGTTGCTTCGTCAATCATCAGGCAGGTCAATGGTGGAATTACGTCCTCGTCGTCCTCGTCATCTGGGCGCGGAGACTGGGTCATGGCTGAGGTGTCGTTGGTATCGTTGTATACTAATGATTGGAGCGTTTTAAATAGACTCGTCAGCATAAAGGGAAAAAGAGAGTGAAAGAGAGAGAAAAGAAGGAGGTCAAGTGAAAAAGACGAGTTGTCTCCACAAAAGATAAATTTATTTCAAACGCCGACTTTTGCCTTTAACGATCAAAATGAGTGTCTGGCCGTTCACACCATGACAACAAAGGTGGTTGGTACATGCATGAGGTTCTGGGTTTTGTCAATTTACCTCTGAGGAAGAAACAACGGGGTGTTGTTTGTTGATTGCCTTCCCCTGTATTTTCCATATACCTCCTAGGCTACATTGGCATAGGTGTATAAAGAGCCACTTGCCTTCAATTCACACATTTGACTTTTGCTTTTTCATCATGCCTGGCACAGTTTATATCGTCATTTACTCCTTGTATCACCATGTCTACAAGTTGGCATTGGAAATCCAGAAAGGATTGGAACAATCAGGGGTGAAGGTGAAGCTCTTTCAAGGTAAGAAAGGCGAAGAGAGAGAGAGAGAGGATGCTCATCCCTTTTCTCTCTAGTGGAAGAAACCCTTTCCGATGAGATCTTACAAAAGATGCATGCACCCAAACATCCCGATCTGCCTGTAGTCACAGTGGATAACTTGACTGAACCTGACGGGATTATTTTTGGGATCCCAACCCGGTAAGGAAAAAATGACGGGGATAGAGAATCGGCAATCGGAGTTTAAATGTGAATTTGCATGAATGCCTTTTTTTAGCTTCGGGACTATGCCTGCTCAAATGAAAACTCTTCTTGATGCTACCGGAAGTAAGTTGGCATAGAAAAAAAGGTGTGAGTGTGTAACTGACCGATTGGCTGGTGTAGAACTTTGGGCGACAGGGGCATTATCACAAAAATTTGCTGGTACCTTCTTTTCCACTGCGACACAACATGGTGGACAGTAAGTGGATGACCTCTGCCTATAAAAATGCTAAACACGATTTTGATTTTATCTTGATTTAGAGAAACGACAGGTAAGTGTTGCTTACATGAGCTGTGTCTCCTTTTGTTGAAGCGTTGCTGATCTTTTGTCTCCCATAGCTTTGACAACTGTCACCTACTTCGCCCACCATGGCATGATTTATGTACCTTTTGGATTCTCAAACCCTGTAAGTAAAAGATAAAGTAAGCGCATGTCACAGAAACTCACGATTTTTTTTTCATAGCATCTTTTTGATAACACTGAGATCATAGGTGGTTCCGCCTACGGGGCAGGTAGGGATGACAGATTTTCGGCCGTGTAGTATACTGATCGTTGCTATGTTAGGCGCCATTACCAATGGAGATGGGTCAAGGGATGTTTCAGAAAAGGAAAAAGAGATCGCTCGAAATCAAGGTGAGAACTTTGGTAAGATCGTCTCCACTTATGTAGCTGGCAAAAATGCGACTGTATAGGATGGATTACTGTTCGTGCAACCCATCAATAAAAAAAGGGTCCTTAATTCTCGATTCAAACTCCGTCTTTCAAAACCCGCTTCTGATTTTGCTATATATCGCATGGGCCCCTTCCTCTCCTTCCTCTTCTCCCTTCTGTACTACTTGTAATGTGTTTTTAACACTACTCATCCCTTACGCGCTCTACATATACCCAGTCACTTCCATCAGTCAAGTTACCACGGACAATATGGTCTCCACTAATATCATGACAAGCTCGACCTCTTCCACAAAGACGCTCCCTAATATACCAGCGCTCACGAAGCGGCAACAGCAACAACCCGCCTCTTCTAATCCTTGGATGTTTGACGATGAAGCAAAGATTTACTTGTGGAAACTAATACACACTTGGCTACGACATGAAAAGCTTCAGGCGAAATGGGCAGCCGTCATCAATGATCTCTTGTTACGCATTCTTCAATCGTGTGTCTCTGAAACGCCATTACCGTCGTCTCTAGGTACTAGCATCCAGCTGTTTGAAACAGGTGCTCCGTCTCAATCAAAATACTTGCCTGGTATTGCTGATGGTACTGTGCTGCAAACGCTCACAGGTAAGTCAATAACACAACCTTGCGCACTTGCCTGACTCTCTTTCTTTCTTTAGGCTTACCTCTGCCCTCTGTCTATGGTGGCACTGTACGTCTCTATGGAGCACCTTTATCTCTTCATGCCAAACTGACTGATATTATTGCCATCTCCTTGTATACGCTATACTCTCTCCAACTGGAAGTGGCCGTTATGCGGGATCACCATGTTCCCTTATCAACTTTGTTGTCTCAGTCTGACACTTCCGCCATGGATGCATCACCTCTATCAGCAGCAACAGCAACAAATAATACTACAGCAGCAGCAGAGGGAGGAATTTGGAAGCATGGCTTACTGGGTTGGGTACTAGGCAAACGTGGTGGCAAGACGACGACGATAGGTGAAAAGGAGGTCCATTCTGAAAAACCCCAGGTCCCGAAACGGCGCCTCTCCATACTGGCTCTGAAAAGCTCGACGAAGAAAGCAGCCGACAACAAGCTTGCCTTGCCTTTGGATGTATCAGACTCTCACTACTATCAACAGATGCGACTTGGATTGGAACGTGCCTGTATATCGACATCTCCCTCATGTACCTTTGTGACGCCATCCATTGTCACCGTGCTCGAAAACGAAGAAGAGAATATGAATACGATGAAGATGATTATCAGTAACGGACAGCAACAACAACAACAGCAGAAACAACAACGGTCTAGTGATCAGCCAGCGTTACGAAGTAAACTGACATCATTGGCTCGTCGATCGTCTTCCATTTTGTCACTTGGACCAGCAGATCAGCAACGCAAAAGCACGACAGCCGCTACATTGCCTGATACAGTTGCGCTTCCACAATCAATCACCGCTTACAACATGTTGCGTATACCCAAACCTATTCTCACCGACACCAACAAGATTGGGATGGCCCAACTCTACCTCGACTCTGCTTCCATCGATGCCTTCATCCACCACCAGCATCTCGTCCTTAACTATACCTCTTACCCCATTGGGTGTCCTGATCGCCCCTGTCTTGGTCCCACCTTATGCACCATCCACTACTTCCGCTTCGACGATCACTCACCTCATTCTGATCAAACCCTGGAAACAACTCTGACCCGCTGGCTGGAAGAATCATCTCACTCATGCAAGAATCATCTGGACAAACTCGCCTGCTGTAACAACTTGTCAGTACCTCCGCCATTTATGCGTCGTAACACCACCAATGAATCATCCTCCCAAGATCATAACTCGGTCACTTTGTCTTCTGGTGGTGGTGGCGACTCAGAAGAACAATCCTCAACAACAACCACGACGACGACAACGACACCGATCAAAATGGCCCTCCATGGTTGCAAACAGCCTCTTCAAGATCATGTCCTCTGCTTCAGTCATGGTGCCGCTCGTATCAATGTCTACTTTACTTCATCCACCACACCACCAGATCAACAAGTGCAACAACAGGATGATGGACTAACATGTTGGCTTTTATGTACTCTTTGCGATGCTCGAACACCAGCACAGACCATCTCACCTTCAACAGCACACTTTTCCTTCGCAAAGTACCTGGAATTATGTCTCTACAGCACCCGGTTCACCACTGACGCTTCTCTGTGCGCACATGCCAAAACACCAACCGCCATCGCTCGATGCTTCGGTCGCCCTTCCACCACCACTGAAATTCGATTTGTAAAAGAAGACATCGATGTATATCGACTGACGGGCTCTCCTTTACAAATCGTCCAGCCACCAGCAACCACCAGCACCAGCATCTCTCAACGCATCAGTCGATCGACAATGGATAAATGGATTCTTAGGGAAGGCCGTGCAATCGAAGATCTCTTCAAGCAGCTCCATCGACACCTTGTAAGTCTCCACGCCAAGCACAGCGCCAGTATGACCCGCCAACACCAACACCAGTGGGAAACCGATCGTCTTCTTCTCTTGGACACCTTGAAAAAAGCACCCCTGAACGACTTTCGCCGCTTCTTTGCCATGCAAGCCTCGACACTAGTGGATGATCTGAACCGTTGGCAAGTGGACGTCACTGGAGACGAAGAAGGGCTATTTACATGGAAAGCTCGACCTGATTATATGAACACCGACATCAATGCTACCATCCATTGCTTCCCCGACTCTGCTGTGATGGTGCGTGAACTGGAACCCACCTCGATCATTGCCTATACACTAAGGTAAGTCGATGACTGTGTGCTCTCTTTTGATGAACTCACTCAACTTTACTCTCAAAAGCTCCAGTGACTATGTCGATGAGCTCTTGTCCGAATGCTCGTCGGCTACAGCAACGACTGTGCCTTCTTCCACCAAACCCACACCGCCCCTGTCACCGGCCAGCAACAGCAGCAAGCAATCGGACGTGATCGACGGTTATTTTGCCACCGTGGAGCGGAAATACATCTCCCCATCAACAGGTGCAGCGACAGAAACGGCATCGTTTAGGACCATGGTGATGGAAACCGTGCGCGGCAGTGACCCACATCGCTTGACGAAACATTTGGCTTCCCCACTCTCATTACGCAGGATCCAACGACAACAAACCACAGAACGTGACCTGGGGCCCTCTAAGGATATCAAGGAATCCACCGTCTATCATAGCCCGGCCGCCGAAGACTCTGACCTGCTCAGTCCCCTTATCAAACACCGCAAGTACATTTACCCCTTTTATCATAAAAAAGCTTACCTCTTTTTTTTTTTGTGGGCGTAGGATTTGTCCATGGGAATGTGGAATTCATTTGCACGGTGTATTATGCGAATGCCTTTGAAGCGTTGCGGAAATCATGCGGGGTGGATCAATTGGTGATTGAATCGCTATGTCGGTGTCAGACCTGGGCAACCACAGGTGGAAAAAGCAAAAGCCAGTTTTATAAAACCCAAGGTAAGAAGAAGAAAGAAGGGGTTACAGGCAAGCTTACTTTTTTTTATGGTGACAGATGACCGCCTGGTGGTGAAGGAAATGGTCAATGCGTGGAACATTGCCGAAAAAGATGCCTTTCTACGCTTTGCACCCAAATATTTTGACTATGTCAAGGAAAGCGACAAGGTAAGGTTTGAAGAAGTAGAAAAAAGTCGATTTTAACATTCTTTTTGATCTGTCTAGGCGCCTTCCCTTCTTGCCAAGATCTTTGGGTTTTATAGCATCCAGATGCAAAATGGCGACGAAAAGGTGCTGAACATTGATGTTCTGGTGATGGAACAGCTTTTCTATGGCCAATCGATATCCAAGGTAAGGCAACAGGATGAAAGCGCAATGGAAACTGACTCGTGTTGAAAAAGACATTTGATTTTAAAGGGATCTCTGATCGACAGGTGGATGAAGACCGCCGGGGCCAGGAAGGATGCACGTTATGGGATGGCGATTGGCGGGATGGCTACCGCATGAGCTATGTGACGCATGAACAGTCTCGACAATGGATCAAAGTGGCAATGGACCGTGATACACAATTCTTGGCCGCTAACAATATCATGGACTACTCCCTTTTGGTCGGCGTTGATACCACAAAAAAGGAACTCTCTATTGGTCTTGTTGGTAAAAACTAGAGGCAGTGATGGATTGAAAAAAAAGAGAGGAAGAACTGATCATCGTGGGTTTTGTTTAGATTACATTGGAACGTATACGTGGTACAAGAAAATCGAATCCAAAAGCAAATCCACCCTCCATCGAAATAGGGAAGTGACGGTGCTGCCCCCTGATCAATATAGAGCGCGGTTCTGTCGCCAAGTCCGGGATTCGTTTGTTCCTGTGCCAGGTAAAAGATATGACACTATGACTCGGTGCCAACGTTTTTGTATTATAGGCAAATTCGATATCATTGCCCCTGACCAAACGAGCCCTAGTACTTGGATGAAGTAATGGATCTATAGACTGTCACCTTAGATTGTATCCCCTTCCCCCTTTTTTTTATATCTATTGTATGTATACCCTTCCTTTGCTACTTTTGAAGCTCTTATAATAAAGCAAGTCGTCGGTTTGCTATCTAATTGTGTGTGTTGGTCTGACGAAAAGGGACATGATTGAAATGCACACTCCAGCTAAAAATCATCAAGCCGACTGTTTGAAACTCCGATATGCCTAGAAGATTCAAGACTTTCCCCTCGATCCTATTCTTTTGCTTCTTCTTTGCTTCTTCACCACTTTTTTATTTTTTCCCTCGACTTCAACATCGCACTATGAACGATCACGACGGACGACGAACGACGAACGACGACGAATGAACGGTAACTCTCCCCTTCTTTACATCCTGCCCATCTCTTGTCTGCCATGGCTAACAGATACCCTTTTACATCTTTCACCTAATTTAACTTTAGATCTTGCTACGACGATGACGACGACGACCACGACGACGACGATGATGATGACGGCTCGACCACTGCTTTATATCGCCCATAAAGGCTGTTTTTAAATTTTTCTAATGTAAAACATGGGGAAACCCTTGAATTTTTTTTTTTAGGTACACTCCCATTCCATTGTAGAATCTCGTAGTCCAATTTACTAATAAAAGTATACCAATTCTTTGTCCATACCCTCCCGCTACTATCACTGATACTTTTACACAGCTTGGCCGTCTTTGTCCGTCTCCATTTGCTGGGTTTTTACAGTAGCTTAGTCATTCTCATTACAACCCGTCGCCATTTACGCATTAGCTCAAGTCCGGTCTCAAACATAATAGTCTATACCATAGCCCATTACTCCTCTAGTGCCAATAAAACTTTGTGTGTATGCGAAGATAGACCTTACGATCATGTACAAGTCATTAGATTCATTACATCTAGTAAACCAATGGTGTTTTAAAAAGTGTCAACGATGAGCTGCTCATCTGTAGTTTGGTCTTTATAAAGTACATGGTTTGTCATGGTTATGGATTTGAGCAACGTCTTTCCTAGGATGATTCAAGTAGGCTTTATTGATGGGATGGGACTAAAGGGTTATGGTACAGACTATGTTTGAGACCGGACTTGAGCTAATGTGTAAATGGCGACGGGTTGTAATGAGAATAACCAAGCTACTGTAAAAACCTAGCAAATGGAGGCGGACAAAGACGGCCAAGCTGTGTAAAAGTATCGGTGATAGTAGCGGAAGGGTATGGGCAAAGAATTGGTATACTTTTATTGGTAAATTAGACTACGAGATTCTACAATGGAATGGGAGTGTACCTAAAAAAAAAATTGCGAGGGTTTCCCCATGTTTTTTACATTTGAAAATTTTAAAAAGAGCCTTTTTAGGCGACATGAAGCAGTGGTGGAGTCGTCATTAGCATCGTCGTCGTCCCTATTGCCGTCGTCATCGTCGTAGCCGATCTAGTGTAAAAAGGAGGAGGAACGATGCAAAAGGCAAAAAGTTAGTAATGGTAAGCAAAAGATGAGCATGACGTGGGAAGAGGAGAGTTACCGTTCGTTCGTTCGTCTGCTCGTTCGTTCGTTCGTTTAACGTCGTGGAGTAAAGAGAATGACAATGGAGGCAAAAAAAGTAATGACGAGGGGAAGGAGGAGCAAAAAATAGGACGGACAAAAAAAATAATCTTATAGCCCTCCAAATGACGGAGATTGAAAAATTAAGAATTTGGGTTCCTTCTCGAGTCGAAAGGCATTATAACACAATCATGATAAAAAGTAGAAGCAAAGTATGTACAGGATGTTTATTTATAGAGATGAGAGGTTTATTGGATGAGAATGAGATCCGACTAACTAAAAATAACATGGTGGATGAGGGATATAGATTTAGTTGGAGGCGGCGGCAGCAGCACGTCTGCGATCACGTTCTTCAGCAATAGACAACTTGATACCCTTACCCTTGGGCAAAGAGATCCAGGGCTTGGTGCCTTGACCAACGACGAAGACGTTAGAGATACGGGTAGCGAAGGTACGGTCCAAAGAATCCTTGACGTGGACGATTTCAAAACCACCAACGTGACGTTCACGGTGAACGATAGTACCAACACGACCAACGTTACGACCACCAGTAACCATAGCAACGTTACCAACTTCAAACTTGACAAAGTCGAGGATCTTGTTGTTTTCCAAATCAAAGCGGACGGTATCGTTGACCTTGACCAAAGGATCGGGGTAGCGGATAGTACGGCCATCATGAGTAACAATGTAAGGGATACCCTTAGCACCAACCATCACCTTGCGAACCTTGCACAGCTTGTACTTGGCTTCTTCATCAGTGATGCGGTGAATGGCGAAGCGACCTTTAGTGTCATAGACGAGACGGAAGTTTTCGCCAGTCTTTTCAATGGAAATGACATCTGTCAATTACCAAATCAAATAACGTGGAAAAAAATATCATCCGGGGTTCGTCAAAGCCTCAACCAATCAGTAATCCAATCTCAAAAGAGCGCACACAGCCACAAAACACCATTTTCTTTTTTTTAAACTTACCCATGAAACCAGCAGGGAAGGTGGAGTCGGTACGGACCTTGTTGTCAACCTTGACCAAACGTTGCATCAAGATGCTGGTGACTTCACGACCGTTGAGAGCATACTTGAGACGGTTACGGATGAACACGATCAAAGGCAAGCATTCACGAGTCTTGTGGGGACCGGAGCTAGGCTTAGGGGCGTAAGAACCTATACAATAGAAATCATCATCGATTAGTAAGAGATCGACCGTTTTCAAGTGGGATTTGATAAGGTCAGTTATCGATAGATGTGATTGTATCAGTAAGTTTTGTTAAAAAATTTTCTCGTCACCATAAATTACTCGGATTGTTGAGCTTGACTATAAATTTTTGTATTTCATCCCCAAATCACAGCTATCGATACCCAACTTTATCATCAAGAGTACTTACCCAAAAGCTTGTCCAACATCCAGTGCTTAGGAGCAGCCAATCGCTTCATATGCTTCTTAGGACCACGACCCTAAAAATGAGTGAATCATGTTAGTCTCAACCCATCCATCCATCATCCGTTCATCCATCCATCCATCCATCCATCCATCCATCCATCTGTTCATCCATCCATCCATCCAATGTTTTCATCTATGCAATGCACACTTACCATTGTAATGTAAAAGATAAAGTTAAGAGAAAGGGAAAAGAAGATGACAGTTGAGTTCAGTCCGCTTTTATCGTGCACAAGTAAATTTTTTTTATATCAACTCCGCTCAGAAGCTGTCACCGGCGATTTCAGGCCCAATTTACCCATCCTACCAATCAAAAAATTTGACATCTACTCACGATTAAGCTCCATACCATTGGTTTCTTTTCAAAAGGCAATATAGGAAAAGGATCATGATCCCTCACCCCCAACACAATCCCTTGGAATAAGTTCCTGAATGATCTATCTTAAAGGATGGCAATCATGTGGGCAAAGAAAGAAGGCAGGGATCTAAATACGGAAACATGACTTAAATCTAGGTGTGTGTGTGTGAGATTGTAAAGCTCAGCTCTAGTGGATGTGTACCTTCATCAGATTATTTCATAGGATCCCCCTTCCCTTACCTTTTCATTGGTATCACCCTGCACACACACACACACACACGCCCGGCCCTTTCCCTCTCTCTCTGTCTTCTCTTTCACTTATCGTGGACATAACCGGGTACTGAAAAGGAAGAAATAAACTTTTCTCAAGATACACACATCAAAGAATGTTGTGTGAAAGGGTAAAAACGAATAGGGTATTTCGCAAATGTTCAACTCCGCCAGGTCAGATTTTGTAATCGTGCAACCGCAAAAGCCCAAACTTGGGATGGCGGTGCCCAATTCAAACTCCGTCGATTGAGATAAATTCTTTCACTTTGGATTCATTTCCTTCCCTTCCCTTCCCTGCCTTTTTCTCTTTCTTCACTTTTTCCTCCCCTTCCCCCTTTTTTTTTCCCTCTTACGCTTTTGTTGGAACTGAGGTCACCTCGGATGAACTTTTGGTATATAAGCTTCATCGTGGATACGACCATCCTTCTTCCATAATGTCACAGCCCAGTCTACAGAACCCCTTATCCTTGCTGAAATCATCGGCGCCAACGACTCAACCGACCCTTGATTCCTCATTTGCCTTGCCCGCCTCCTCTTCTTCCTCTGCGCACAATCAACCTTTAGGTGCTCCACCCTCGTCGTCGTCCTTCTCTCGCTCTCGTGCTGGAAGTATCATCAAGTCCATGATGATCCCCACCTCTTCTTCCTCTCCAATCTCCACACCCTCACCCTCACGCCGTCCTTCTTCAGCCACTCACAGTATGAAGGCGAAAAAGGCCGCCTCCAGTGTTTCCGAAGCTCTCCATCTCAAACTGTCTGCCTTGGCCGTCCACGACGATGGACAATCTCCTCCTTATACTCCTTACGAATCCCAAGCCGTCACACCACTGGTCTCGCCTATTGTCAACGCGTCCTCAACCTCTTTATCCTCAGAAACGAATTGGTCTCTTCAATTTGATGATTTCGATATCAAGGATCCCATAGGTAAAAAGGGCACACTCAATTCCTCTCTGACTTTTGCTCTGACACAAACTTCTGACACAAACTCTTTTTTTCTTTTGGCAGGGTATGGATCGTCGGCTGTTGTCTATGGTGCCGTTTATTTGCCAATGAAAAAGATGGTGGCTCTCAAAGTGATTGATCTGGATATGTTTGAACGGAATCAGATCGATGAACTGCGAGTAAGTACTCTTTGGTGAAGCAAACGAAACCAACCAAACTCTCACACACAATCCACCTTGATTAGAGGGAAACAGCACTGATGGCTCTCTCCAAACATCCCAACGTCCTCAAAGTACATGGCTCCTTTGTGCATGGATCAAAGCTATACATCATCACTCCCTACTTGGCTTTTGGTAAGGAGAACATAGCCAGTGGCTCCATGTCAACTCATCGTTTGTTGTTTTGCGCTCATTAGGATCTTGTCTTGATATCATAAAGACCAAATTCAAGGACGGATTTGAAGAAATTGTCATTGCCACCATTCTCAAACAAGCCTTGGAAGGATTGGTCTACTTGCACAAGAATGGTCATATTCATCGTGATGTCAAGGCGGGGAACTTGTTGATGGATGATCAGGGGGCTGTGCTGCTTGCTGACTTTGGTGTGTCCAGCTCCTTGACTGAAAAGGGTGATGTACGAAAGACATTTGTTGGCACTGTAAGTAGTAACAAGATGTTGCAGGGTCGGCTCAAAGGGGGGATTGCCTCATTCTCATGCCTTTGCTTCTTTATGGTCTCTAGCCTTGCTGGATGGCCCCTGAAGTGATGGAACAAGATGGTTATGATTACAAGGCAGATATATGGAGTTTTGGTATCACTTCCATTGAACTTGCTACTGGCCATGCCCCTTATGCGAAATACCCTCCCATGAAGGTAATGCATGACATAATAGAAAGACGATCACCCTACTCACCCTTTTGCTCTAGGTCCTCAAGCTGACCCTCTCCAATGCATCTCCTACTCTGGATCTGGATCAAACGAAACACAGGTACTCCAAACTCTTCAAAGACATGATTGATCTGTGTTTACAGAAAAATCCAGATACTCGGTAAGTATACACACAGAAAAAGAAGAAGGAAAGAATTCCCTGGATTCCATCTTTTTAACGTTTTTGTCATTTGACACTAGACCCACGGCGGAGAAACTTTTGCAGCACCCCTTTTTCAAACAAGCCAAAAAGAAAGACTACCTGTGCAAATCCATTCTCAGCCATATCACACCCGTCGATCAACGCCCGCGGAAAAAGATGCCTGAAAAACAAATGTCTTACGAATCAACTGACCACTGGGATTTTGATGATACCCCCCACTCTCCTCCATTCCAACAGCAGCAACAGCAACAGCAAGACCAGCCGACCGATCCTCCTTCCCAGAAACCGCCCCAGACGAAACGACGGATAACGTTTGGTGAAGTGGTTGTGCGTGACAGTAGCAAATCGCCCTCGATCATCGACGTTGCCGTCCATCCCAGCACACCGACCGACACCACAGATCCTACAGCAATGCCGAAGAAATCCAGATTCATCGTGGAGGATTTGGAAACGAGCGGCGGAGGTACACCCAACTCCATCATGCTGGCCACACCGACCGATACTCCGGGTGATTACCTGACCTATGGCTCCACATCGTCATCATCGTCATCATCCAATAAAGACCGGCCTCACCGCTACTCTGTCCAATTCCCGCCCAGCGCCGCCGCCGCCGACAATGACCGTCCTCCTGATTCCATCCTCACCGCCTCGTCCAGTCGTCACCTTACCGAGATGCCTCTATCCCCTCTCTCCCGTGTCTCGAGCTACGACAGTATCTGTGGTAAGTCCTGCAACTACAATGGAGAAAGAGAGACTAACCCCCTCTGTGTGTCTATAGAACGGAAATCAAGATTCGAAGTCCAGCATACACCGGAGTTTGTCCCAGTCAGTATATCCCGCGAATCCTCGCACTCTTCATTACAACAACAACAGCAACCCACACAGAAACTGGGCCGTTTCTCGGTCGAGAAGACGACCACCACCACGATGGACCCTGGCAAGATGGTGGGTCGATTTGAACTCTCTGGCACGCCCGATCTTGTCCATCAAATGGAACTCTTGTTGAAACAAATGGATGCCCAGAAATCCGTCCTTCAAGATATGATGCACCAGGTGAATACTGCCCCACGAAGTCGTGCCGTGTCCATCTCGGAGAAACGACGCTTAGAACCGTCAGAACCACAAAGGTAAACCCCCCCCCTTCTAGAGAGAGAGAGAGAGAGAGAGAGACACTGATACCTTCTTTTGTTAGGGGATTACAAGAAACCGTTGATCATTTGCAGCGGCTACTGATGGTATCGAAATGTGAACGGGATCGTTTGGTCAAGGAAAACGAACAATTACGCTTGGCGTTGGATCAGTATCGAAAATAAGGAATGCCTGATAGAATAGTTGTAATATGTATTTGTAGTCCCCATGAAATAAAATAAAAAGGAACCCTTGTGTATAGTAGTTCTTGTAAACAAACATGCAATCCCAATCAACTGATCAAAGGTTTGCTATTCTTCCTTTTATAGCTCTTTATGTGAAATGTGCGTGTGTGTGTGTGTGTCTTTATTGTTGTTGCATGAAAAAAAGGGGGAGTGGGCGGGGTTTGAAATGGATCTCTCCCTCATCATCAGGGCATGTGTGTGTGTGTGTGTGTGACAAATGTCGTTCCTGATGTAAAGGGCGCAGATACCTCCCCACTGTTTTATAAATACAAAGAATCATTCGACTTTTTGGTATGTGTGTGTGTGTGAGGGGGGATGCATGCATCAAACCGGACTAGTCAATGGTTTCTCCCAAGCGGGTGAATGATCATCAAAGACCAAGACTTTTTCATCAAAACAAGTGGTGGTAGCGGTGGCGGGTAAAAAGGAAGAATGGGTAAAGATACTACTACTAGGGGAGGGCGGCAAAGTGTCATCATCATCATCATCGTCACTTTCATCGTCTAAATAATCTTCTTCGCTCAATTCCGCACTGGGTGTCCGATCGTATTCAATGGAGCTGTGGGTATAAAAGACGGTATCGACATGATAGAACCGTACGGATTTGGATGATTCATGCGATTGAAGTGATCGTTTTCGTCTGAGTTGTTGGGTGAATTTGTACCACGTCTGAGTCAAAGAAATCATTTGCCAAGGAGAGGAGGGAGATCTAAAGTGAAATGAAAAAGAGAAGAGGAAAAGAAAGTGAAAAGATGCTTATGGGTGTACCTTTTTCTGCTTTTACTCCTTTCTTTTTCCCTCACTCGCAAATTCCTCTCATTCATGCATCCATATTCAAACGCCGCCTGAAGGGCGGCAATATTTTTTTTTTTCGTAGTGCGTCTCAGGTGAGGATTATTAATAGTCTTCCTCTTATCTCAAGGTACCTTGTCTCATCACATGGGCATTCTGCCGAACTTTTTTCCGATAGTGTCCAAGCCCTATATATCTGAATAGGGAAAGGAGAAGTACTTGATGGTAGGAGAGTATGTGTGTGAACCCAACGAAACGAATACATACATATCCCCCGACTTTATTTCCTTTTAAGACTTTTGCTGCACCATCAGGGTATCTTTTTTTCGAATGACTGGATAGACGTACCGCCGGCGATACCAAAACCGTCGCCATGCTCGAAAGACCGCCTGTGTCAAGGAGCGAATCAAGGAACTACCACTATTCTGTTTGAAAAGAAACGGCGACGACAGCACACTGAATTCATTGCGTTGATGGTAGCAATACCGATCATCGCTGGTGATACAAACAATCGTCTCATCCTCATCCTTTTGGACTTTGATGTCATTGTTCAGCACAAGCCAAGGTTTTCCTTCGACGACAATGACCCTTGGTTGGACTTGAGCATGGGAAGGAAAGGCTTTTAAAGAGCTCATATGGGAAACTTTCCGAAGATTAACAGTAATGAAGAAAAAAAAAAGGACCCTCTGCTCTTGTAACCTTGGCTACCGGGGAAACTCCGACCAAACTTTAATTTTTTTTTGACAGGTCAACTCCGTTCCATTTTCATTTCCCGATTGATTTGATTTGCTATATCTGAATCACCAGCCCTCTCCCACCAAGTTTTCACTCAGTAGAAGCATTGAGCACTAAGACATCCAGTTCTCTCTTTACCCGGTTAGACACTTCATTAAACCCATTGCGTTGAGGATCTACGAGTAACACGCGAGTATTCGAATAAAGCTGCCGCACAGTAGCTTATTCGGTCCAAAGAATCTAACTACTGGTCCGATGTAACGTTGCTCTATATGACCTCCGCAACACAAGTCTAAATTGTGGGTTTACCCACCAAACACCACCATCAACCCCCCCCATTTAAAAGACTACAAGACAAACAGAATAGACTACAAGACAAACAGAATAGACTACAAGACAAACAGAATAGACTACAAGACAGTGACATTTTATTTATTATGATCATGATTTCAAACAGCCCATTCATTCATCACATCCATTTCTTCTTCATTCACAAACGGTTGATCAATCGATTTGATCATGGTATCCCCACAAAGCACACATTCTCTAGCTACAATATCATCGAGTTCTTCTTCCAGCTGTTCGCGAGCCAAGGGCGCCGTGGTTGTGGTTTCGAGAGCCGCCGACGTCGTATCACCGGAGAAGATCACACCGGCCGCGGCAGACATCCATGTCGACGTTTGTCCATTCATGATCGGTGTTTCGGGGGTCGATGATGGGTGCAATGCTTCTTCTAGTTGTGCAAGGCGTCGCAGTGTTCGTGGCGGTAAGAATTTTGTAATCTAGAGTCCGTTTATGAAAAAGGAGGGGGGGTGAGTTGCATTGAAGAGAGAGGGACAAAGAAAAGCTTACCCTTTGGATCATACATTCAGCATGAAAGGCATGTTGGCATGGAAACATGTAGAATTGACGGCCGAGTAAAGGGTGGTGGCAGATATAGCATTTTTCAACCGCATTGACCAATCCAAATCTAAGCAAACCGTTTTAAGTACCGACGCCGAGAATCTCTATTTCGTTCTCTTACCTGCTGCGTAGATCCCGGATATCGACACGGATGTTATCAGCATTCTTGGTGGCTTCGTCCATTTCCATCTTGACATCTTCGATTTCATTGTTGTAATCTTCCAAGGCGGTACAGATATCGTCCTTAAAGTCGCCAATCGTGACAAAATCAGTGAAGAAGGGAAGCAGATCGTCGATTTGAAGTAAATCACATTGACCCATAAATGCCATGGCCCTACAAACATATGCCTTAGTCCCCTGATTGACTGACCCTCCCCGACTTACGTTTTGATATCCTTGTTTTCTCCCACCACTTGTTTTGCAATTGTGAGCCACAGTTTCTTGCGTAATGCATCATCATTCTCGGGTTTGTCAGCATTGATGCAGGCCAATTCGATATCATTGCTCTAAAAAAAGGACAACAGTTATTAGAATCGCACCTTTTTTTTTGTCGTTTCGTTTGCTTTTACCTTCAATGCCAGTGTCACTGCTTCTTCATAGAGTCCCATTTGGCTATAGATATGCACACAGCTTTGGGATCGGCCGTTTTGGCTACAGAGTCGTAAGGCATAGTCCAGATTGTAATGCATATCCCTCCCCTAGTAAAAGTCAAATGTGTAAACAGATCCCCCCCCTTTTTTTTCAAAAAATCTTTTTACCTCGTTTTTCAAAAAGGCCAGCAGGGCGGTTTCATCAGGTGTGGACTGAATGGCATAGAGGGTTAACAAAAAGTTATGGATGGCTGCGTCAGTACTTCCAAGGGTCGAGACAACAAAGGATAAGTATCGCACGGCTTGGTTCTAAGGAATACATGTGAGCGAACTGTCTTTTTTCACCATCCATTGGTTCTTACCGGAAGTGACTTGTCCGATAGTTTGCTGTGATCGTATTTCAATAGGGCAGGGATCAGTCGCCGGGGGTTCAAGTTGGGTTGTCGCATCCATATGTTGACTGTCTCATACGGTTCGTTTTCCATAAGGACAGGTGAGAAGCGATAAAACGTGTCGGTGTTGTTCTATAGAAATGAGTGAGCTCCTTTGTCCCCCTGATCTCTCCCTCTCTCTTTACCTGCTTGCTGATGACTTCCAAGGCTTTTTTCCAGTTCTTTTCCATGATCCAGTAGTTGATGACTTGATTGTAATCTCCATTCAGGGACGCATAAAACAGGAGGATATCGTTGCGGCCATGTCTTGAGAGTAAGCTGAATGTTGTTGGGCGGTGGAGATGAGCATTGTAGGATTCGATAAATGTCTTGAATTCGTCGACGATATCTTCTTGTTGTTCCTGATAGTGTAAAAGGTCGCTGGCATTGTTATTCGTTGCTCCATTGTCGATGATCACTGCTGTTGCTGTGTCCTGATTGCTGTTGCACGATGAGGAATGGGCAGAAGAGATCAAGTTATCAAGTTCACCTAGTTTCGACAAGTAGATTTCCACCAACCAAGTAGCGAGCATCGTTTTCTGTGATCTATCCTAAGAGCCCAACCACATTAGATTTCAGGGACAGATCGACTTTTTTTTTTTTTCAAACTTACTTTTTTCTGTAATCTTCCCAGTTTGTTGCCAAGGTAAACACGCAAAGCATCCATTTCGTCTTGTTCGATGAATTTGAGAGAGACTTCTTCAAACGGCACCGTGCTTTCGGCAAAGAATTTGGCACTCATCTGGAATCGACCTTGACCAAAATAGTCCTTGGCTTGAGCAGTGTACACCCGATCTTTTTGAGCAGGATCTTTGCAGTACTGGAGGGCTGTGTTGTACTGTTTCTTGTCCAAATAGAGTTTCCACACATCCCGTTCTTCGTTCTTGATGACCAGTTCGTACATGGAGAGAGAGGTATACACCCAAAATGTTTTCTTGGTATCATCGACCGTCAGACCAAGGACCTTTTCACCGTGGTTCTAGCCCAGACAAAAAAAAGGTGTGAGTCTTTTTTCGTATTCTAATGCACAGTCTTACCAGGGGTATCATTTCTTCATATACGATCTGATCATTCAGTTGACAGATCGCCCGCACACGATCCTTGTACAGCAAGACAAAGTGGAATTCCGTCAGGGCAATGGATATAGGGAATTCCATGACAAGTCGTCCAGAGTCCTCGTCGGATGGTACAGAAGGGTATCTATTCTCGCAAAAGAGAGAAAGTGTGAGCTACGTTTTACAGTGTATGATCCACTTACTGCAGTAGTTGGACATTATCAATGACACTATCCCCGACATTTTGAGAGCCAAAGATAAGATCCCCGTGATAGATTCCGGGACCAGCCAGCCAAGCAAACGTCTGAGCCACCCCTTGTTGTTGGATTTCATGGAATCGGCTAAAAAAGTGGACTTCACTGTAAGGCAATTCACCAGGTAGTTCTTGGAAACCTATTCACATGTTGTAAGATGAGTATGTGGCAGCAAGGAAGAGATGTATGGTTGACTTACCAGGATTGACTTGGTACTTTGAGAACAAACCACCAAAGATCGCCTTTTCACCTCGTTCTTCCGAGACATCACCAAACCCAGTAGCAGGCGGGCGATTCCCATTGGCGGCGCCGATGAAGCCCACGAACTGATAGATCCGAGTCGGGGTGGTTGCCATGACAAAGTACTTTCGGTTGTTGACAGGGAATTGTTCAAAGTGCAGGCCGGTGATAGGCATGGTGGATTCGTGGATCGAGTAGATTTGTTCAAGATACCGTTCTTCGCGCCTGAAAAACTCGTCGGTGGGTTCCAGGACGGTTTCGTAGATCAAGCCCTTTTTGGTGCCAATCAAAATTTCACGGGTCGAAGGGTCGGCGAGGGTTGCTTGCTTGTTCCAGCCAATCGAGGTAATGGTCATGCCTTTGAGTTTGTTGAGCTGTTTGGTGCGTCGCCATTTCTCGTACAGGTAGTAGTTTTCTTCACGGTCCGTGGTGATTATCAAGTGTCGGCCAGTAGGGTCGAAGAAGAGTTTGGTAATCTTCCCATCGTTGGCTTTCCGAGTGATTTCGATATCTAAGAGTATAGAAAGAGGCGTGGGTGAGTGGATGAGGAGGGTCTTGAGTGCCCACTTACCTTCCACTTCAAGTGGATTGTCCAGGTCGATACGAAGGATGCGGAAGGTACTGAGGGCAATGACAAGAATGTTGTTCGCCACCGCCATGTCCACTATCTTGGCAGGAAGCTGGAATTGTACATAATCTAGGACAAAGATGGGCACTTCGACTTGGCCAAAGCCTGTTGAGACATAGCCAGTTTCAAGCTATGCCAGAAACAAAAAGGTAAGCCAGCGTTCAAGGTGGATTTCTTTGCTTTTCTTACCCTTAATGTGTCAACACCACCATCATAGGCATTGCTGTGGCCATTGGAAAAGTTGAATTGATCACCAAAGAGTGCCATGGAAGACCCATGGTCTATTTCAGACGACTCCATAAAGTCATCGATAAGAGACATTGGTTATAATCGTTAAAAGTGTGAAAAAGGACAGAAGAAGGAGGAACAAATGAGTTTCATTTTTCGCACAGCGAAGACCCCCGGCGGCGTTTAAAAAGTTCCTTCACCTTGGGCGCTGGATGAAGTTTGGGGTCTTTCTCTCTCTTTCTTTCTTTCTCAATCAATCTATATGTTGCTGGTGAAAGACTTGCCTGAAGAACAACAGCTTGCTTTACAGGTAACAACACACAGACAAAGACCAAAGCAAAAGTCGACATACATCATTGACCAAGCCATTCATTATTTGCTGCCTCAGGCCTTAGTAAAGGATATCAATGGACTTTACACCCGCTATAGCAAGGAATACATGGAGCTGTGGGAAAGCGGATGCGATAATGACCAAGTTATGGAACAAGCACCCAGTGTAGTGAAGCAGGTAAGTTGGTATTACGGATGCAATCAAGAGTATAGTCCTGCCCGGGCTTTTTGTGTGTGTAGCCACTAACTGTTTTTATTTTGACAGGTTGAACAAGGGGTCAAATCATTGGCATTGCAGCATAAAAGTCGCCTGATTCCTGTGGAGTCCGACTACTACGACTGGGAAATACAACAACGATCGTAAGGGGGGAGCTATGGTTTTTTTAAGTGGATACACTTAACATTTTGTGTGTAGATTCCGGGTCAAGGCTCCTTCTCACTCACACATGTGCAAAACCCTGATCATGGAAAATACTCGGTGCACTCATAATGACATCTCTGGTAAGGAAAAAAGAAGGCATGATGTGATGTTTGACTGTATTGCTCTTGTGTAGATCCTCTCTATTCCAAATTCTACTGTGTGATCACTCGGGTAAGGGAGGAAGGGCTAAGAGTGGGTAACAAGGACTGATCTTTTGTAACGTAGTATGACTCCCCAGTCAACACTCAAGTCCTCATGAACTATGCAAGGGATCTGAAAGACAGGACTATTAGCAAAAAGAACTACAACTTCCGGCTGGCCGATTCTCAGGTACGGTATTAGATGAATCGTGGCGATCTCTGTATTCACCTTCTTTCATCCAGGTATCTTTTGAACTGACTGGGTTTGAAAAGGGCGGAGTTTGCCCTGTTGGTAAGTCGAAAGGATTTGAATTGGTTGAATGTCTCTCTCCCTCCCTTCTAATCACATTACCAAATAGGCATGAAAAGTCCTGTCCCCATGATCATGGCCGAATCTATCACTCGTCTAGATGTAAGTGTGTGCAAAGTGTCCAGTCTAACTTGGCTCCCCCTAACTTTTTTTCTCCATAGCCCCCTGTGATGTTTTTGGGTGCGGGTCATATCGACTGGAAGCTAGGAATCCCAGTGCAAGACTTTATCAACAAGACAGGCTGCTTTGTAGCCAATTTAGATTAGAAACAGTAGCAATAGATGCAAAGTGTAGTGTGAACAATAAATTTAAACTCCGTATGAAAGCTGTCAAACGGGGTGGTCGTGACTGTGACCAGTGGATTTTTTTCTTGCGAGGGCCCCAAGCGCAACAAAAACATGAAATTGTCTATCCTGCGCTTCCCTTTCTTTCTTTCCTTACTTTTTTGAACCCAATCCTCTCCCCACTCTTTTCCTTCATCTTTTATAGTCGACGAAATGGCAGCTTCTGCTCTTGGATTACACTTTGCGAAACGGGCTCTTTGTATGTATCTACCCCTTTTAATGGTGTTGGATGAAATGGGAGGGCCAGCGAACAACAACCGGTCGACGATAATCCCCACGATACGAATAGATCAACCGACCCCTCATCCTCCCATTCATTCAACTCTACTACATGAACGGTACTTTTTTTCTCGGGCCCTTTATACTAACCGATTGTCTTTTTTGTTGTCTCTAGCTACCACAGCTCCCAAATTCTTGGCAGCCCCACAACGTGCCATGTCCACCGAAGTCGTCCGAAACATTGACGATATCAAGGATATCACCGTGACCCCCAACAACAGTGCCGGTAAGTTGAATCACTCTGGTGAACTGACAGGGTACAAAGTAACGAACCCTCGCTTTCTCTCCCTGTAGAATACGTCTTGTCAACTGTTGATCGAGTTGTCAGCTGGGCTCGTGAAGGTTCCATTTGGCCCATGACTTTTGGTTTGGCCTGTTGTGCTGTGGTAAAGACTCTTCATTACAATCTGACAGCTTGGCTAGCCTGTATCACCCACTTCTCTTAACTAATTGAACGACACCCTTCCGTATAGGAAATGATGCATTGTTCGACCCCTCGTTACGATCAAGATCGTATTGGTATTGTGTTCCGTGCCTCTCCTCGTCAATCTGATGTGATGATTGTCGCCGGTACCTTGACAAACAAGATGGCCCCTGCTTTACGAAAGGTGTATGATCAGGTAAAGCGGATACACACACATCGACGCATAAGGGTAGGATACTCAATGAACTTTTTTTTTATAGATGCCTGAACCTCGCTGGGTCATTTCTATGGGTAGTTGTGCTAACGGTGGTGGTTACTACCATTACTCCTACTCTGTTGTACGTGGTTGCGATCGTATTGTACCTGTTGATATCTACGTGCCTGGCTGTCCCCCTACTGCCGAAGCCCTTTTGTATGGTATCTTCCAATTGCAAAAGAAGATGAGAAGAGTAAGTTGAAACCATCCATGCGTGTGCATCCTTGACGACTAATCATATTCACACGTCTTTATAGACCAAGATCACTCAACTTTGGTATAGAAAGTAAACATTCCTCTTTTATTACACTTTTCAGTAGAACACTTACAGTAGTTTCCCCTATCCCGTTATATTCCTTTTTTCTTTGTAATAAAAATAGCCTTTTGTTTATCAATGCACTTTTGCATGTTCTTCTTCACTTGATGAAAAAGTCTTTTGAACTTTGCTCAGGACCAGTGTGTGCCGGGGTTTGAAACTAAACCTACAAAGATCTCATTTTTCCATCAATCCTTTTTGTGCTTCTTCTTCCCCTCGTCATCACTTTTTTTCCCTCGTCATTTTTCCCTCGTCATTTGCATTGCTCCTCCTCCTCCTCCTCCTCCTCCTCCTCCTCCTC
>LT552047.1:69151-95892 GCA_900079185.1 Absidia glauca
CATCACCATTCCCCCGCTTGAGTAGGGCCATGGGGTCCACATTACAGCGTGGTTGAATCTCAATTCTAATTGGACGGGCATCCTCGCACGGCCATTTTGAGCGGACCGTTAAAGTTTCAAGGCAGGTCATTCACTAGGCTAATGACCGTTCACCATCACAGACCATCCCCTTTCCCCCGCTTGAGTAGATCCAAGAGCTCCACATTTTAAAGTGGTTGAATCTCAATTCTAATGGGATGTGCATCCTCGTACCACCTTCCTGAGCAGACCGTTAAAGTTTCATGACGCTCCATTCAGTAGGCTCATGACAGATTTGGTATACTTTTATTAGTAAATTTGACTACGAGATTCTAGAATGGAAGTGCACCTGAAAAAGATGACCATGTTTTTCGTGATCGCTCGCATCCAATCCCTAATCTACCCGCATGTCCAGCCAGTCCTGCTGCCAAAGAGCCTATATCTGTTGTCACCTCCTTCGATCATCTAAGAAAATAAGAAAGAAAGTAGCAATGATTCAAAAGGCAAATGTTAGGCATGGTAAGACAAAGATGGACAAGATGGTGAGGAGAGAGCTACCATGCATTGGTCGTTTAAGGTCATTGTATAGAGTGCGGGTCGATCGTGATGCGTGGTAATGTCGATGGAAAGAAAAAAAGTGATGAAGAAGCAAAGAAGAAACAAAAACATAGATTAACGGAAGAAGAGAACATTAGAAGCCAAATCGGGGTTTCAAATTACCCTATGGGTGAGGGGATTTTCTGGAGGGGCTATGATTTTGTCAAATAGCCTACGAGCGAAGACAATGCGGGACAATGTGCATTTAAAGCAAGGGATTTATTGATGTGGTATAATTCCAACTTTGACAAAGGAAATAAATAAGTGAGTGAGTGAGTGAAGTGGAAGTATAAGCGATCAAGAATCTAAACTAGTCTATCTAAGCCAAGTATTGGTAGGAGCGTCTAAGAAGATAGGAAACCAATGTATGCTGGTCAGTGACTAGATATACACACGAGTTGCATTACTTACCGATCATCAGGGCTACGCTCCAGGTATTCACGATCAATCAAGGCCTCGATTCGTTTCTTCGTCATGACAGGGTTGGGCAAGAATCGGGGGCTGAGCTGTGTGGTGACTTCGGCAATCAATGCATTGTGTTCCATAAGCTTGCGGTTCTTCATGATTCGGACGATAGCAGCTTCGATTTGATGTTGTCGTTCTTCGTCTACCTTGTCCTGTGTATGCTTTCGTTCGGTATCTGATTCCACCTTGGTCGCCAATGATTGGACTTTGATGCGGGCTAGATTGGCGGTGAAATCGACGTTGACTTTGAATTGCTCTGTTGGTCGAATGTCCCGCCCCTTTTCGCTCTTGAGTAGGATCTTGTATTTGGCGCATGAGAGAGATTGGAGTGTCCTGTTCAGATCTGCTGCTGGGATGTTGGTTTGTTGATGGATGTCCTGGTTTAAGTCGTATATAGATGAGTAACATGTCAAGATTTCTTTTACGGACTCGAACTTACCTCTAAAGATAGACTATCATCAGCCCCTACGTCATTAAATAACAGGAGCACACACATGGCATAGGTGGATACATTGACAATGTGCTTGCTGGTCTTGAATTGCGCCTTGATGTCGGCAGTACCCTATGACATGTCAATAGAAGGCACGAGTTAATAATGCAAAAGAAGACCTGTTCCAAACTTACCATCTGCGATTGCCAAGTGAGTCGTCGCCCACTATGCCGGCTAAAGTAAAACTTTTCAAAAGCTTGACGAGCGTTCATTGCTTTGGCGGGCATTATGCATTTCGGAAGGGTTGATGACAAGTTCATTGGCCAAAATGTAGATGTAAGGACAGTGACGGCCGATTCAAATTCCTGTTCCTGAAAGGCCATGGTTAATAATGTGTGTGTCCCCTTGTATACGCATTGTGTTTCTTACGTTATTCGCTGATCTTTCTTGATATTCCTTGAATTGGGTATTCATTTCAGCAGAGAGTCGCATGTCATTAAACATCCCTTCCAACTTGTTAGTAAACTGGTAGCCGCATTCCCTCTACAGAGACACAAAACACACCGTTAGATACCATTATCCTTTTAAAGCTATCGGGTTCCATTACCTTGAGTTTCCCCAACATGCCACGTTCAGCATCATCAGAGACACTGCGGTTGAATAAGAGTCGCTTGGCCAAATGTTGTTTATAGTAGCGTTCAAACACATCCTTGTCACGAAGGAAGCGGAAGAGCATGATCGTCTTGTCCAGCACCTCGTCCACCTCATCCTCCGTTTTCTATTTGGATAAAAGCCAATGAGTTATAAGTTTACCCCTCCTCCCACACAGTATTTCACTTACGCCTTTGAGCCCCTTTTTCAAGTTTTCATCAATAAACAGAGATATGAATTCAGCCGACTTTGGGTTTTCATTGATGAATTGTTCAAAAGCCTAAATTACATGAAAACAGAAGTCAATCAAAAGGTTAGGGTGATTTTTGGATTGTGCCTACCTCGTTGAATGTGGTTTGGAATGCCTTGTCCTTGTTTGCCGAGATATCCAAGATACGATCAAACTTGGTTTGCAGGTCCAAGAGCTGTTCGACCCATCGAATGGCCGGCTGAGATCCACCTGCCATGCCTGCCGCCGCCGCCGCCGCCTTTTGTTTTGGATTCGCTGGAGCTACCGATCTTTCTGCATTGATATGGCGATTGATGTCCTGACCCCTTTGTAAGATATATTTGCTGATCTCCGATTTCATTTCGTTCAGACCATTTGGCACACGAGAGAAGAGTTTGTACATTCGAGATAGATCTAACAGTAAGTGATTTCGTGTTAATGTCACTCCAATCCCTTATCCTCTCTAGATTACCATCATATTTGTCGGTGTTGAGCATGTTCTCCAGGCCCGAGTTCGGCATCTAGATGTGTCAGCAAGGTTAAATAAGAGAGTGAGTACAGCTTAATTGACCTTTCTTAGTGTGTGCAGCATTGTTACTTACTTCCATTATAGTCTTGAGATTATTTGCAATCAGTTGAGTTTCGACAATGTTTCTGATCTTGGGTTCAGTTCCTATGGACAGGCAGTGATGGGTTCGTTCCTCCTCCTCTTCCAATCGCCGTTCCACCTACAGAGCACAGTTCATTAGTAAAGATTGCTGATACTATGCATAACCCAACCCATACCTTGCGCATAAACTCCGGTGCATCGTAATTCGTAGAGGTCAAAGTTTGGCTTTCGACTTGATAAAAAGAGGTGCTTGCTTCCAAATAGTGTGTTTCAAAGTCGGTGACATAAACAGTATCTTTGGTGGTTGGATCCGTCAGTTCAGAGAGCATCGATACAGAGAGTTTGATGGCGCTTCGATCGATCACGTCGCCATGCCGCTCCAATTGGATCTGATTGAGCATAGCTGTGATCAAATGATGCTGAATAGGATGTTTTTCTGAGCGGATGATCTTGTCACGGAAGAGTTCTAGTCCCATATCAAAAACGTGCGGCAGGTTGTACTTTGGTAGCTTGTTATCCTGCATATACAAACGGGTCAATACCTATTCTCTTCATTTGTTCATATCATCCTACCAAGTAAAACAGAGCATAATGGATCATAGTCATGGCAGTCGTATAGTCGTCCCATACCACCTTGACTTTTTTCAAAAAGGACGCTCCAGCGTCGGCACCAGCACCATCGACCACCGTCGTCTGTCCCCCTAAAATCGAGCCTGTGGTGCTACCCGCTACAACAAAAGCCGGCACAATAGATTCCTCCGCCACCGTATCCAGATAATTGGCGATCACCCCTTTGACACCTTCGTATAGTCGTTCTCCGTATTGGTGTAAAGTAAGGTTGTACGCGGTGCGGTAGAGTAGCTCGTAAGACAGGTTCTTTGCATTCTTGTGGAAGATTTCATTGATGGCTTTGCACAGGATTTGGAACCCCTCTTCGTAATCTTGATTCCGGTCTGTGGTAACCTAAAAACATGCATAGGATAGAAGGAAGGTAAGCAGTGGTTCTTGACCACCCATCTGATGATTAGGTTAGGTTCTTTTTTAGGTGCACTTTACCATTCGCTTTGCAGGCTTGATTCTTGTTTTTCTTATAGACATTGTGATTCAAAAAAGGATGACAAAAGATGAAACAATGACGACTATTGACAGTATGTAGAAGAGAAGCGGGAGTAAAGAAGTCTGAAGTAGGAAGGGAGGGTCAAAAAAAAGTCAAGTCAAGTGAGTGGGAGAAAAGAAAAAGGGAAAGAGAAGGAAGAAAAAGGACAAGCGCAGCTCAAGCTGCAGGATCGGAGATAGAATCAAAAAATGTGCTGTGACGACTCTAGGCGGAAGAATTATTTTAAGCCCTATCGGAGGGAAGTTGACTTTTTCTTTTGTCTTCTCTTTCTTTCTTCCTTCCTTGGCTCGACTTGTAACGGCATTATGAAAAACAAAGGTGTCTCTTTATTGGCCAAAGGTGTTGCTACTTGTCCTGGTCAAGCCTCGGCGTATGGGAAATGTATAGCTGTCAATTACAAGGATGCTCACAAGGACATGTGTGTCAAAGAATTCCAGGCCTTCAAACAATGTGTGGAAAAAGTGGTAAGACCTTTCTTCTTCTGCACTTTGCATGTGTTGTCTGCTCTTGACCGGACTACGAATAACTTGTTCTTCTCTTTCTTTCCTTAAGGTTAAACGCAAATGGTAAACCGAGGTGATGGTGCCTTTGGGGCTTCAGGTCGGGTTACACTCGTGGTCAAGTCAGTCCACTCCTTCTTCTGTATAGCATAGTCATATAGTCATAGTCATAGTCATATAGCCATTGTCACTGTCATATAGTCGTTATCCTCATCCTCATCATGCTTTGCTCTGTGACTTGATACTCATTACATGACTGGTACATGTCACTGGGTGTTATTATAAGGAGGCTCGGTGTTGTCTGCGAAATCGTAATAAAGTACTCGTTGTCAAAATGACATGACACATGGTGGCCCAGCGCGGGGTTTTAAATTACTGCGACGAAAAAGTATAATTGGAACATTTTTTCCTCATCCACCTTCTTCTCTTTTCTTTTATCATCTGTTACTTTCCATTCTAACTTTTTGTGTGGTAAGCAGTCAATGACAAGAGATGATTGCTTATGGAACAAACAGAAGGATACTAACTTTTGTGTACTCGCTTGTGCTGTAGATTATACCTTTGTTGAATATACTCGGTCCTCTTTTGCCTCCTCCACCTTCCGCCCCATTTGTCCTGTAAACATGTCCACTGACCAAAAGCCTGCCGCCGCCCCTTCTGCTATCAAGCAAGTCTCAGCTCAAGAAGAAACTGTCACTGTTGTTACTACCACTACTGCTGCTGCTGCCTCCACCACCACTGCCACCGCCACCACTACCACCACTGAACAAGTCACTGCCCCTGTCACCTCTGTCAAATCTGATGTTGTGGTTAAAGAAGGAGAAACGGTTGAAGATGACTCCCACAAGGTATAAATATCAACACAGAGGACGTAAAAGAGGACAAAGCTGACTAATTGTCCTTTTGCGGTATCTCAATAGGTCTTTGTAGGAAATCTATCATTCCAGACGAAGGAAGAAGGTCTTGTCGAATTCTTTGAAACCTCAGGAAAAGTGTAAGTGGATAGTGTGTCTTTTGATAGCCAACTGACCCCTTTTGCTACAATAGTCTTGAAGCCAAGATCATTACCATCCGCCCCCACTACAGAAGACGTTCTGCTGGTTATGGCTTCGTCACTTTTGCCACTTTGGAAGACGCTCTCAAGGCTGCCAAGGATCTCAACAAGAAGGAATTGGATGGTCGTGAAATCAATGTTGAAGTAGCCCGCCCCAAACCCGTTGTGGTCAAACCTGCCGTCAATTCTGAATCCGAAGGTGAAACTGCTCCTAAGCAACCCAAGCGCCGTGCCCGCAAAAACGTATGTATGGTTTGACATGAGAGAAAGGGGACAATGGCTGCTAACGCTTGTTACTTATAGAAGAACAAAAAGTCAAGCCAAGTTGCCGATGAAACAGCTCAAGAAAACGATGGCGTGACAAAGAAGGAAACGACCCGGGAAACGACTGCTGCTGTCAACGGAAAGAAGGACAAGAATGCAACCTCTGGTGAAGAAGAAACCCAAACCAGCCAATCGGACAACGCCTCGGTCGCCTCTGATGCTTCTTCCTCTCGTGCTCCTCGTCGCCCTCGCCGAAAGAACAAGAAGGCCAAGAACCCTGACGCTGCTGCTGCTATTGCCGAGCGTCGTCGTATCAAGAAGGAACTGACGGAACCCTCCCAAACCACCTTGTTTGTCGCCAACATCCCTTACTCTTCTACCGATGAAACTCTCCAAGAAGTCTTTAAGAATTACAAGGTGGCCTCTGCTCATGTGGCTAGAATGAGAAAGTAAGTGTAAAGTGTGTTTGAGAGACGGGATCCTGACTCTTTTTTTTAGTGGTCGCTCCAAGGGTTATGGCTTTGTCGATATGGAATCCCACGACGAACAAGTCAAGGCTTTGGAAAACATCAAGGATGTGGAACTGGAAGGTCGCACCATCTATCTCAAGGTGGCTCTCTCTGAACGTCCCCGGGAAATTGAAGAAACTGCCGATGCCAAGAAAGAAGACGTGAAGAAGGAAACTGCTGAACCTGTCAAGAAGGAAGAGGCCGCCCCTGTCAAAAAGGAAGAACCTGTCAAGAAGGAAGCCGCCGTCCCTGCCAAAAAGGAAGAACCTGTCAAGAAGGAAGAACCTGTCAAGAAGGAAGAACCTGTCAAGAAGGAAGAACCTGTCAAGAAGGAAGAACCCGTCCCTGCCAAAAAGGAAGAACCTGTCCCCGCCAAAAAGGAAGAACCTGTCCCCGCCAAAAAGGAAGGCCCCGCCCCTGTCAAGAAGGAAGAACCCGTGGCAAAGAAGCAATGATCAAGAGATCCTTTAGTGTAGTTCTTTAGTCATAACCACCTTGTCATTAGACCCCCTCTCACTCTTCAGATTATAATTGACCTCGCCCCCCCCTCCTCCCACCACATTGTCTGTAATAAAATAAATACCAATCTTGTTTATACAACTCTATGATAGGGAGACTCTTGCTCGTAGACGCTACAATGAGAAAGGAAAGGGCTACTGTCATCCAAGTCATAATCCCTTTGCGCAAGTTGTCTTCACAACTTCTAATCTTCTCTTGTCTTTGTTTTCTCTCCTGTCAAGTATGCGGTATAGGGTATATAAAGTTAGGTGGAATCAGTGACTCTCCCTGGTTTGCATGAATTCAAGGGCATATTCATATCCCGCTGTCGGTGCCTGAATATGATCATCTCCAGGGCGTATTTCGATAGGGGGAATGCTACAGACAGAACCACCGGGACAGAACCAATCTGTGCATGCTGAATTTTGCTGATAATAAGGACTTACATGGCGGGGGACTCTCTGAGTCCCTGACTTCAGTCCCGGTCACAGATGGTACTCAATTGAAAACGAAGATAAAACCGCCCCGCCAGGCACAGGAATGGTCTTACTTTTCTCAACGGGAATCGATCGGTACGGTCTTCTCTTCACCTAGTACCAGGTCCAACACCAGGTCCAACGAAAAGACACATCTCAGCTGCGTCTCATCAGCTCGTATGGCGGGTAACGTGTGTGCGAACGTGGATCACATACGACGCCAAGGCTGATGGAACAACACAATGATAAACGGCGCATATCTCTCCAATCTTCCAAGAGAATTGGTGCAATCAATGGCAGACTTCCCCACATATGGTCGATTCTTTTATCTTGCACGTGCCGCCCTTGACCTGCCTACCAGCCTCTGCACGAAATTGTTCCCGGCGATCGGCGAATGACATGACCGACTGGTGGCGAAAGAGCTCAGTCCTGGTGATCCTATTCAACCTACCGTCGCTGAAAATGCATTTGTACAGGTGATCATGACGTTCAGGAAGACTTTTATACAAGACTCGGTGCTCATGATGGATTTCCACCCCTGCTATCCCATTTGGCAACATTCAATCTTCTCTGATCCAGCGTATTTGTCATCTAAAAGATAAGTCCACATCATAGCATGAAAATGTAGTGGCATGCTCGCTCTGGTATGTTAGGGATATGCTGCAAATTGAAGCTCAGGAACACGATCCTGCCCACACACTCCTCCAACAATATGTGCCTATGCACTCTAGATTTCAAACCCCGATTGTCTATAAGATTATTTTTTTTGCCCGCCCTAATATTTTGCTCCTCCTTCCCCTCGTCATTACTTTTTTGCCTCCATTGTCATTCTCTTTTCTCCACGACGTCAAACGAACGAACGAACGAGCAAACGAACGAACGAACGGTAACTCCCCTCTTCTCACGTCATTTTCATCTTTTGCTTACCAATACTAACTTTTTGCCTTTTGCATCGCTCCTCTTTCTTTTGGCACTAGATCGGCTACGACGATGACGACGGCAATAGGGACGACGACGATGCTAATGACGACTCCACCACTGCTTCATGCCGCCCAGAAAGGCTCTTTTTAAAAATTTTAAATGTAAAAAACATGGGGAAACCCTCGCAATTTTTTTTTTAGGTACACTCCCATTCCATTGTGGAATCTCGTAGTCCAAGTTACTAATAAAAGTATACCAAATCTTTGCCATTACCCTTTCGCTACGATCTCTGATACTTTTACACAGCTTGACCGTCTTTGTCCGTCTCCATTTGCTGGGTTTTTACAGTAGCTTAGTCATTCTCATTACAACCCGTCGCCATTTTGCACCTTAGCTTAACTACGGCCTCAGACATAGTTTGTACCATAGTCCATTAGACTCATTACATCAATAAAACCTACTTGAAACATCCTACTAAAGACCTTTCTCAAATCCGTAACCATGACAATACCATGTACGTTATAAAAACTAAACTACATTCGAGTAGCTCATCATTGACAACTCCTAAAACACCGTTGATTTACTAGTTGTAATGAATCTAACGACATGTACATGATTGTAGGGTCTATCTTCGCGTACATTCAAAGTTTTATTGATACAGTAGGATTAATGGGCTATGGTACAGGCTATGTTTGAGGCCAAAGTAAAGCTAATGTGTAAATGGCGACGGGTTGTAATGAGAATGACTAAGCTACTGTAAAAACCCAGCAAATGGAGGTAGACAAAGAGGGACAAGATGTGTAAAAGTATCAAAGATAGTAGCGGAAGGGTATGGGCAAAGATTTGGTACACTTTTATTAGTAAGTTGGACTACGAGATTCTACAATGGAATGGGAGTGTACCTAAAAAAAAAATTGCGAGGGTTTCCCCATGTTTTTTACTTTTAAAAATTTTAAAAAGAGCCTTTTTGGGCGGCATGAAGCAGTGGTGGAGTCGTCATTAGCATCGTCGTCGTCCCTATTGCCGTCGTCATCGTCGTAGCCGATCTAGTGTCAAAAGAAAGAGGAACGATGCAAAAGGCAAAAAGTTAGTAATGGTAAGCAAAGATGAGCATGACGTGAGAAGGGAAGAGTTACCGTCCGTTCGTTCGTTTGATCGTTCGTTCGTTTGTTCGTTCGTTCGTTCGTTTGTCGTCGTGGAAAAAAGAGAATGATAATGTGGAGGCAAAAAAGTAATGACGAGGGGAAGAAGGAGCAAAAAATGAAGGACGGGCATAAAAAAGTTCTTGTAGTCAAATCGGGTTTTGAAATCTAGAGCGCATAGGCACACATTGTTGGAGGAGTGTGTGGGGCAGGGGCGGTTCTATCTTCATTTCAAGTTGAGTCCTACCCATGACTGAAGTCAGGGACTCAGAGAGTCCCCCGCCATGTGAGTCCTTATTGTCAGCAAAATTTAGGATACGCAGGTTGGTTCTGTCCGGATGGTTCTGTCTATGGCATTCCCTTTTCGATAGGACAGGCCCCTTTTAAAAAAAAAAGTTGTGTCGGCGCTTGAAAAGAATTGACGCCGCATAAGGAGTTGATCGAATCTTTTATTTGTTTGACTTGCTCCCTTTTCTTCCCACTCCCATGCATCATCACAAAGTAAACCAATCCACCTACAAGGCGAACCGTAAGTACTCAACCCTGTCGCCTAAATACAGTGGGAGCATTAACAGATCCTCTCTCTTACGTAGCCCAACTCGCTTCTGTCAGTGTCTTGCGATGCACTTTTTGCGATGAGGTAAGTGATTGTATAATCAAGTGACGAAAAACTGACATTGCCACACTAGGACAAGCCTCTTGATGCCTTCTCAAAGACACAAATCATGAAGGGGACGTTTAATCGTAAGTGTCTTGTTGTGGTCAGGATCTGCTCTGAAAAAGCCCTTTATTTGTGTCTGTAGCTTATGCGCCGTCCAGTGTCAACAGCCAAAAGAAACATATCTCTTGCAAAGCGTGCACTCTGGGCTCCAACAAGTCGATGCGCTGTATGACATGTACCAAGCACATGCCCCTTGAACAGTTCGCAAGGGTAAGTCATAAAAGTAAAAGGGGGATCTGAAGACTAATCCTATGGTATAGACCCAACGAAAACATGCTGATCGCGCCCGCTGCTTAAAATGTATGAAGAAACGTGAGGAGGAGGATGTCTGGGCCTCGGAATCGGACTCGGATGACTCAAAGAATGGTGATTGGGATGACTTGCTTTGAACTGGTGGTGGATACGTCGTCTGTTTATTCGATTAGTATAGTGTAGGATAAATTACTGATAAAAATGTATGCGGCAGTTGAAATAAAAGGTTGGGGGTTGTAAAATGTCGTGGGCTGTTCGGCATAAATGATACCTTTTTTTATATGGGCAAAGTTAGAATGACTATGAATCTGAAACTGACTACAAACGACTAGCCATTCAGCTTTGTTGAGGGTGTCAATGATGCAAGAAGAAGAGTGGGAGGGGATGTAGAATCATATGAGACGCCATGGTTTGGTTTGGACTTACGCACTGGTGATTTGCAGCCCCACTAAATTCAAACTCCGGTCCTGGCTACAAGAGTTACTTTTTCGTCAATCCATTACTTTGCTTTTTCTTTGCTTCTTCATCACTTTTTTTCTTTCCAGCGACTTTGACACTGCACATCAAACGACTCGCTTCTCTATACAACGACCTTAAATGACGAACGTAGGGTAACTCCCTCCTTCTCACCATCTTGTCCATCTTTGCCTTCCCATTACTAACATTTGCCTTTTGCTCCTTTTTTTCTTACTTGACCGAATGAGTTGGCAACGGATATAGGCTCTCTGGCACCAGGACTGGGTGAACATGCACTTGAATTAGGGATTGGGCTCAAGAGATTACTCCCATTCCATTGTAGATTCTATAACCATTACACTTTTAAGGAGTACCACTCCCTCCCCCAGTCTCTTTGCATGCTACTACTGACGCTTTTTTTACCATTGTCCAGATTTATCCTCCTCCATTCCTTAGCTCATTACACTAGAATAGTCAACACATTGCAAAATCCTGACATACCTTGATAACCCCACACTTGGATATGTAGCTCAACTATAGTCCAATGCAGTCAATAAAATGTCCTTTAATTCCATCTCCATGACTTTAATCTTTTACGTGAGCTCCGGTCATCTTGTAAACTCTGGTGCAATCTCGTTCACAAGAACATGCAATGTCTACCGTCACTGGGTTTAGCAATGTCAATAAATAAAATGGCCGTGGTCCATCGTTTTTTCAAAATCGGAGTTTGAAACATTTTGTTGCTTCTTGGAGGATGCAGGAACACTATGCTTGTAGACTAGGAAAAATCATGTCAAGTGTTTACGTGCCCCTAGCAACCGCCGCTGAAGTAAGGGAATTCAGTCCGCGGTTTCCATCTGAGATGCAATTGTTTCAAGGGAAGGGGTCTGGCCAATGAACTCTCGAGCAGCGGAGTTTAGATGTGAGAAACCTATTACAACAGTTTTTTTTTCGTCCCAAGCTTTTTCCTTCTTTCTCTTTTGATCCCTTTTTTTTTGTTACCCCAAGTTTCTTCCCCGCACTTGCAATCTTCTTTCCTCTTGTACTTTTATCTTCCTTTTTTGCTTCTTCTCCTCCCCTCCTTCACCAAACATCCTTCATGTATTCTGCCTCGCCACCCATGCAACAGCATTATACTTCTTCGATAGGTAACGGTTTGTTTGTCAGTTCGCGGGAGGATGGATGCTGCGTCGCAGGGTACTTATCTTTCCATGCACACTTGTAGATCGGCGAAGACCATCTGGCACTATGGATTCCTCACCACAGCAACCACAGCAAGCTTGGTTACAGCCGACCATGGTACAACAACAGCAGCAGCCTCAAGGTAATGAATGAGAAACTGTATCCTTGAACTTTACTGACACTTCAATACTGTCTTTTTTCTAGATACAGGACTAAACTATATGGTACACCACGGTTATCCTGTAGTGCCCAAGCCTACTGGGACAGGCCCTCCTCACTATCACCAACAGCAATACCAACATCATCCAGCAAATATTAACAGCAAGCAGCAAACAGCAAACCGAGCAGTAATACCATCCAAACGAGCAGCACAGAATAGAGCAGCACAAAAAGCCTTTCGTCAGAGAAGGGAGCAGTATGTCAAGGACCTCGAAAAGAAATCCAAGGAAATGGACCAATGGCTGCAAGATCGAGACTCTGTCATGAATGAAAACCGTCGTTTGAAGACCATGGTACATCAACTTCAATCCAGGATTGCTTCTTTAACTGGTGAACCCATTCCTTCTACTCCACCAGCTTCACTGCAAGAGGAACAACAGCATACATCCCCATCACCACTACCGCCCTCGTCACCGCCGCAAATGTCATCATCACCCACCTTCTCCATACGTCGAACCTCCTATGGACCTTCATTATCACCAACGACGTCTTCGATACCATCCGTGCCCTTAACAACAAATGTGAATGGACGTTCTATATCGGCATCGCCGCCACCATTACCTCGACAAACGACGACCATGCCACCCTCGCCCTCCGTACACCGACCGATCCATCCCACCTCGTCGTCGTCTTCTGCATCTTCACCAACAACCCCTTCGCATTCCCTGCTTCCCATCCCCCTGCGTCCTCATTCCTTTGTCCCGAGCAAGGAAGACGACTTGCCCATCCCATCTCCTTCGCCGCCCCCCTTCCCTGTTGTCGCGCCTGCTGGCCAACTCGCTTCAACCCTCCCTGACACTCGATCGACGATGTTTGAGCTGGATCTGGATCCGTTTTTCGACGACGACTTTGGCGGCTTCCCTCGCATGGACGACCAGCTGGACTTTGTCGGCCACCCAAACAACAACAGCGGCCAAGTGCTGGATGACTTGTTTGCCATGTTACAGACTCGCCAACGGCCTCAGATCCCGCTCCAACCCACCCCGTCAAATGGCGATGATGTTCCTTACTACCTTATGGATCCTGTTGTCTCCAACCACTCTTCTGGTTAGCCTTCCCTTTATTCTTTTTTATCCCTCTTATTAGTTAGCTGTGTAGTATGATATCTTAAAAATAAAATTCGTCTTGTGGAGGGTTTGGTTAGATGTATATTCTTGTCTCTTGTAAGGCGACGTGTGAAAATGGGGTTGAATCAAATAGGAAATCATGTCACCCAAAAAAAGCAGGGCTTGACCCATTTTAGGGCGGGGTGTCACTGATGGGTTGCATTGGGGGAGTGTTGCGTTTAGGGGCGGGTTATCAAGTAATCAAGGGAAATCATCTCTGACTAAATTGCTTCATAAGAGTCTAATCATGGGCGGAGTTTTGTATAAAGAGCTTTGAAGGAAGATCAGATCAGAAAAACACAACAGAAAGCCTCCTAAAAGTGGCACAACTAAGTCCGCGCCCTATGGGGGGGGCCACTCTGTTGGGCGCATTGATTCCCATGATTACCAAAAGTAGCGTTACGCTCGTTTTTCTCCGGGACTTGTGCTAGAACGCTCCCCACAGTGATACAATATAATGAAGACTCGACTTTTTTCATAAAAGATCTGGGTACAAGTGACAGGGATTGGTTCCTCGGTGAGAAATAAGGGTTCTCCCCTGGAAAAAGGGCCCAACACTTTGGAAACCTAAACTCTTCTTCAACCCCCGCACACAAACGGAAATGAAAAACGTTCCTCTTTGTTGCAAACGGCTGGGTCAGATGGGTTTCATACTCTGATCGCATGTATCACTCTTCTCATTACGATGAGTAAGCGGGCCCTGATGAGCGGGGATTGAATTCAGGGTCACTTTGCCCTTAACCCAAAGCTAAATGTGAAACGCTCAAGAAATGAGACACTGCCAAAAGGTATCCTATCCTCTCCACGCTTTAAAATGGTCATCGAGAGGATAGGAAGCCTGCCCTTGATGGAAATTCAAAAAAAGAAAGTCTGGGTGGCAAAAAGCCACTTTTTGTACAGAACAGGGTCCTGCGGAGTTTTCAATCGCCTGGACTTGCATGAATGAGCGGCGTTCGAATACCCCTTGAAGGCAAGTCTCTCTGGATCACATGCCCGTCCTTGATCTTCTCCCAGAATACTCTTTTCCCAGTGTGTCATGTGTAGGTGGCGATAAGAAAATAGACAAGTGAATCAATGATTGGTTCTATGCGCACAGTCAGAGAGATTATAGTATGGCGTAAAGACCAAATCAGGGTAAACCCATTTTGAATCATTTGGGCTCACTGGGAACCCTTCGTTTAAAAAAAAAAAACGGAAGGATTTGGGAATTCTCACACCATCTTTTAGATGGATAGTATTGGCTTGAACATGAAGGATAGACGTTAAATGGCAAAAGGGTTCTCTTTTTGGAAACGATTGACGCAAAGGCGGGGTTTCAATGGGACGTTGCCAAGAAGCGCCGTGCCTGGGTTCCATGTGACTAAAAGTGTCCCTTTGGTTAGTTCAGTAAGGGGGTGTGATGCCAAAGATAAAAAAAAGCGCAAGTGCAAAAGTGGATAGTCTACTGGGTTAGTGGATTAGCTACTTTGGTTTTAGGTTTAGACCAAATCGTTCTTCACAATGCCTCAGTCTCGAGGTTTAAACGCCGACGCTTGGGGACAGGGGCTCATTTGATTGCATCGTCCTCCTTCATTTCAAAGAGTGGTCATTTGCCCAGGCCAATCATTCATGTAATGTTCTCTTCTATAGCTAGGAGGGCAGGGTGGCTTTCGGTCTATCCCAGTTGATGGAAAGATTGCCATGAAATCACATTGCTTGTTTTTTGGACTAGTCAAAAGTCGGAGTTTTAAAAACTTGTAGAAGTATGAAAGCTTTGATTTTTCTTCGACATTGTTCTCTTTCTTCTTCTTTCTCATTCACATTCCCCTTTTACACTTTTTCTTCTTGTAATTACTCTTATTGCTCCTAATGGACAGCCTGCAATCAGTTAAACGACAAAAGTCATTCCGCCGATGGATAAAGAAAGTGACGACGCCCAAAGTCGCCCCCTTATTGTCCAAAGGTGCTGACGGGAAACAACAGCAACAACAAGGTTTGGTACTATGAAAGATTGACATGGATGGATTCCTCTTGCTAACTTTTTTTCTTTTATGCGTTTGTAGGCGTGTTTGGCGTGCCTTTGGTGTTGTCGATCTCGTACGCAAGAAGGACGGTGGGCTATCAAGACACTGACCAAGTCAACCATCAGAACGCCGCATCTATTCCATTGATTGTTTCAAAGTGTGGATCTTATCTCAAGCGAAATGGTAAAGTGGATGGCATGTTGTTTATAGGATGGCAGTAGCTGCAATTGGAAGGTTATACAAAAGACCGAGCTAATCTTCTTTGGGGGGGGCAACATAGGCTTGGAAACCGAAGGTATCTTTAGACTATCGGCAAGTACAAAACGAGTCAACGCTCTCCAACAAATTTTTGACTCGCCTTTGGAATCGTATGGATTACATCATAACTGGAAGGGTTATACAGTCCATGATGCTGGTAGTGCTCTACGGCGCTACTTCCTCCAGCTACCAGATCCGGTGATCCCAACCTCTTTTTACCAACCATTCCGCAATGTTATGAGTAAGTCATTATAACTTCTTCATGATCACCACAATAACAGCCCACCATTCTTCCACTTGATATAGCAGATGACTCGGTGTATAAAACGACCAACCAGCGTGTGGACGCCTTCCAAGCACTCATACGCCAACTACCCACTGCCCACCAACACCTCCTACTCTATGTCCTGGATATGCTACGCTTTTTTGCCGTCAATGCCTCTGTAACCCGAATGGACGCTTCCAATCTTGCTGCTGTGTTTAGCCCTGGCCTTCTCAGTCACCCTCAACACAACACTCCGGCCCACTATATGATCTCGCAACGTGTGATTGAATTCCTTATCGAATACCAGAATCTGTTTACCATGGATCTTTTGGTGGACAGCAACGTCAACGAAATAAAAAGTCCTGTGGAACCAGATGAAGCACTTGTATCGCCAAACATTCCTCGCCGATCCTCCACACCTTCCTCCTTACCATCTCCCGCCCATAGCCTTCCGTCGCTTGGACTAGTCCATGAAAAGTCAATGAATCGTCACTCTCTGCCACCAACTCCTATCTCACCTACCACCACTGACACTCGAGTCTCAACCTTACCGCCATTACCATCTTCACCACAGTCAAGCCACTGCCAACAACGAGATTATACCCGCACAATCGACCAAACCACCCCCGAACATCATGAAAAAGTCGACACATCCTCGTACAATACCTTCAAAAAGCAGTATTTAACATCCATCATCAACTTCTGGCACCAACAAACAGATCTAGCCGTCCGTCAACTTGATCATTGGTGGAAACGTAAGGCTTGGAACTCACCAATGATGATTACATTACTGCTAACACCGGTCTTCTCTTTCTTCCCTTTAGACATCTTCAATCCACTGTTGCTAGGTTGGTACCTGACGGTTGGTATCATTGCCTCGACACTTGTCTATGAAAGCTATCTTCTCTGCGGCACCTTTACCATTATCGAGCCTTGTCTCTTTTTCACCGGCTTCTCAGGATTCTGGCTCCTCCTTGTACATGGCACCCATGCACCGCCCTTGGAAGAGCAACAGCACACTACCAGCAACGATACCCTTTCTGTGGACGATGATGACGCCATGGATGAACTATCTCTCTTCAATGATATCTCGCTGAACGAAGATGCCGACAGTCAAGACAGGCCGGGGATGGAGCTTATGCACGATAACGAAATCATGGCGAACTGGCAACAACTGATATCAAGATCCTGGCGGGCCCCTCCTGAAGATGACAATGATGATGACAATGGATCTGTTACAACTACCAAACAGCAACACTACCCAGCTTTGGGCCATGACAGCAATATTGGATCGAACAACGATAGTGCCTCGATGATCAGCATGGCCAGCCGATTTGTGGAAGACAATGACTCTGACGGATACCATGATGAAGATGAAGAGCTCAGTCTTGGATCGGCTACAGATGAAGATCTACAACACCTATGGACCCGCTATGACCAATTCAAACAAGACCAAGCCCTGGCGGAGAAACTCCAACAAGAAGAGCAGGTCCGCAGTTTGGAGATGAAGAAACAAGGTGATGTCTATAACCCATTCCTCCAGGACAACTAGATCCTCTCTATGCTATGTACTATACAGCATCCAACTACTCATGATTATTATATGTTTCCCCCCTTTTTTTTGTGTACATTCCACTCCCTTTTCGTTCTATGTAGATACTCTCATAAATAAAAACCATGTTTGTAACCTCTGTTGTCTTTACTTTGCCCCTTTTTAATATAGGTCATTGCACATTGTATATTATCATCCGTTACTGAAGATGATTAGGATTTGTATTCACCTCCTAGGTTTATAGGAGACAAATGAGCGTTTTTGCCTGTCCTTTTCAACACTGTAGAACCGTCCCTTTTGCCATGCTGATGGAATCCAATTTCAGTTTCAGGGAACTTTTTGCAACTCATTAAAAAAGGACTCCCAACTCTTCTTGACCTTTCTTCTTTCCTTTTCAACCACTTTTCAACAGCACAGTACCATCAGAAAAGAGTCGCTGTTTTACTTTATTTTAACCCCCATTCCATTCATTCACCCCCCACACATTCCTTTTACCACTATGAAGCTTCAGCTCTTTCTTATAATCTCGGTCTTGTTCTCATTGATCATGATCAGTAACGCATTAGTAATCGGTACTTGAAAAACAGATTCATGCAGATTATTGAAACTCCGCTGACGATCTCTTCTTTTTCTTTCAGGCAAGCGAGGCGAAGACGAGGATGAGCCTGACGAAAACGAACCTGATGAAAACGACGATGGATCAACGGTAGCGCCTACTCATTCTGCACCACCATCACCATCACCACCACCACCACCAAAAGTTAAAACGATCGTTGAATACCTGCCTGCACCCACCCCAGCTTCTCCCCCTCCCCCTCCTTCTCCTCCTCCTCCTGCGAAAAAAGAGCCTGTAGAAAAGAAAAAAGAGGACCCTCCTCCTCAAAAGGAGAAAGCGACTCCTGTGCATGAGAAAGCACCGCCGAAGAAAGAAACCCCTCCGCCGGAAAAGAAAAAAGAAGAAGAGGTCGAAGACAAGAAGGAAGAAGCGCAAAAGCCAGAAAAAGAGCCCAAACCCCCTGCTAAATCGGATCCTCCTCCTCCTCCCTCTAAACCCAACCATGCAAACGACGATCCTCCCAGCAAGCCAGCTTCTACGAGTAAAAAGGTGGTGTCAGTTGCAGCAAAAGATGAAGAGAAAGATGCAAAAGATGAAGAGAAAGATGCAAAAGATGAAAAGAAAGATGATTCTACTGAAACCCCCAAACCCTCCCCTCCTCATGCACCGCATAAACCACCCCACAGTAAAACCATTTCAAACACCGCCGCATCGACTCTTCGTAAGTTTTCTTTTCTGTACCTCTTTTACCATTTGACGCTAATTTTTTCTTCGATAGCCTCGATTCTACCCACCCTCACTTTGTCTTCGTCGTCTGCTTCAGCCACCACCGTACCCACCGACCTTCCCCTTATTGGCATTGCCTCCACTGATTCCTTCACCTACGCATCCTCCTCCTCGTCGTCTTATTCATCCAGCTACCGTGCCATTTCCTGTATCCTGCTTTCCATTTTGTTATCCACCATCCTTTCGTGAACTACCCCTCCCCTTCTTTCCTCCTCTTCCTCCTCTTTCACTCCTATCATTTCTCCTTTTTTCACTTTCTCTCTCTCTCTCTCTCTCTCTCTCTCTCTTTTTCTTTCTTGTTAAAACCTTCTCCTACAACACAACTCATCCTAATAAAAACCAGACAAGATTGCTTTCTTCTTATCTACTATGCATAGGGAGAATGAGGATTTGACATTTTCAACCCAACCCCCTTTTTTCCAAAAGAAACCCCGCGCTCCTCCTTTCACTGGGTGGCGGTGTTTGAAATTAAGCACTCGACACCCTTTTTTGATTCTCTATTTCCCGTTTCCCAATTCTCATTCTCTCTTTCTCTTTCTCTTTCTCTTTCTCTTTTGTTTTTCTCTTACCACTCACAGGCCAACAATGAAGCTACCTTTGATTCTCTTGTCACTTGCCATGCTAGTCCACCAACAAGTGATGGGTCAAATGGTGGAAGCGGCGACACATAACTTCAATGTGACCAGCCCTGTCAACAATGGTCCCTATGTGGCGGGTCAGATCTTGCCGTGTACCTATCGCCTCTTCTCCAATGTAGATACAAGTGGTCTCGATCTATTGATATCATTACAAGCCCTGGGTGGGTTCACACCGTCTCTTCCACCACCCCTTCCTACCGCCACCAGCAGCACCAACACCACCAATACCAATAGTAGCGGATCATCATCGATACCTACCGAATCAACCAATGGCACCTATATTATTAGCGACAAGGCGGACGTATCCCGCACCGACGCCTTTTTCAAACAAGAGGGCAACCTGACATACTTTGAACACTCGATCAATTTTAATATCCCAACCACCGCCAAGGCTGGGAACTACAAGGTGGTTTTCACGGAGCGGACGACAAACGCCAATATGGTGATCCCTATCGAAATCCGTCCTGCAGCTCCTACTCCTTCTCATGCAAGTGGTGCGTCTCCTTCTGGTTTGGGACCAAATCATTCTCCTGGATCCATCTTCACAGGCACCGCCGCCCCAGCCGCCCCAGCATCTTCATCACCACTACTACTATTACTCTTGGTGCTTGTCTTGGCCCTGCTTTGATTCCTAGTCTTGTCTCTCTCTCTCTCTCTCTCTCTTTCTTTTTCTGTCTGTCTCTCCCCTCTACCCCTTCTCTTTTGGCTTTCTTTTTTCCCCTACCCTTGTCTTTAGATAGCATCATCCTCCTTCCTAATTAAAAAAAAAGGTCCTTCCAAAAAGTTTAATGCGTCGGAGTTTGGTGCGGGCGGAGTTATAAAATGTGGGTGTGGTGGGGTAGGTCTTCGACTGCGTATTGTTTTTTCCTTTTCCCTTCTTTCTCTTTCTTTTTTCTCTTTTTGCTGCACACTTTTTTTTTTATTACAACAAACGCTTACTTACCTTTCCACTCGTTTCCTATTGCCACAACAACAATTGCCTTTTGACCATGACGGATCCTTTGGAAGACTTCGATAATGTACAATGGGATGTCCAAGACGATACTCATCCTGCTGTGATGGATCCCCTCTCAGAGATGAACGACTCTTTTATGCATACCTTGGACTTGACGCCTTTTGATGTAGGTGTTGTCTCTCTCTTTCCTCTCTCATGCTGATCATCATTGTTTTTTGTAGACCCAACATACCCAAAGTTCACCGCACGAACACTCACCCTCACCTCCACCTCCACAACCGCAACCACCTACCATGTCTGCTTCGATCAGAGTGACGGAACCCCGCAAAGAAAACGATGGTCAGAGCACTTTTGTTTCGTATGCCATTGTATCTAGCGTAAGCATCTTTTTTTATTCCCACCCATTGTGACCATGGTTACTAACGTTGACTTTAGAAAACGACGGTGCGACGGCGATTTCAAGATTTCGTTTGGCTGTTCAATGTGCTGTATACAAACTACCCCGCCTGTATTGTGCCGCCACTCCCAGATAAACACCGACTCGGTAAGTCGTCCCCTTCTTCAATGTTGTCACCCAAGCACTCATGCCTTTTTAGAATATGTCAAGGGCGATCGGTTTGGCACAGAGTTCTTGGAAAAACGAAGGACAAGGTAAAGCCTCAGACAATGGCCTGTATGGATGCTCATTCTTCTCTTTATGATGTAGTATGGAACGCTTCTTACAACGTATTGCTCGGCATCCTGTGTTAGGCCGTGCGTCCTTCTTCGTCAAGTTTTTGGAATCATCTGATTTCGTAAGTGTGTCTGTGCCCCTTTTAGGAAACTCATCCTTACCTCTCTCTTTTGTTGTAGAACGATGCCTCGGCGCGCGCACTACGAGAAGGCCAAGAAACAATGATGGATACCTTGGGCGACTCACTCTTGAATGCCTTTGCCAAGATCAGAAAACCGGACCCCCAATTTGTCGAGATGAAGGACAGGGTCGATCGATTGGAAGAAAACTTTGTCGTGTTGGAAAAGACGTTATCAAGAACAAATAAGCGCACGGAAGGTAAGGTATATGAAAGGGGCTCTTCTAGTGACTCATGTGCCTTTTAGATCTGTCTCGTGATTATAAGGAACTGGCAGCGTCTATACAAGGGTTGGCACCTTTGGAAACATCCGTTGAATCAGGGCTGGATCTCTTTGCCCAGGCAACAGACAAGTATGCTACCCACTTGGCAACATTGGCAACCTATGATACGGAATGGCTGGGTGAAATTCATGATTACATGTCCTATCATAATGCAATGAAGGTAAGGAAGATGTCAGGAAATGGAGGTAATGACCTGCTCTTTTTCTTGTTCTCTAGGATGTACTCAAATTGCGGGATCAGAAACAACTGGACTTTGAAGAACTGACAGACTACCTGCAATCAACACTCAAGGAGCGTGAAAAGACAATGTACCCTTCCCGAACGGACGGCGGCACCAATTTGACAGGCTTCCTGACCAACAAACTCAACGAGGTCCGTGGGGCGGACTCGGAAAAGATTCGCCGGGAACGGGTGTTGCGCTTGGACGATCGGATTCGAGAAGTAAGCTCCCATGGAAACGAAGCGACCCTACTTATCTTTTTTTTTTTTTTTTTGAAAAGCTTCAAGACGCTATAGAACAAACGCATGAAGTCTCGGACGCATTCTCGGATCAAGTCAAGAAGGAAAACGAGTTTTTTGTGCGGAACAATGCCATTGAAATGCATGATGCTCTGGAAACGTATACAGGTGCCAAAATTGACTTTTATGAAAAGGTAAAGCAACACCTCTTTTGGAAATACGCCGGGCTAACTTCTTGACTTTAGGGCGTCGAACTTTGGAGAAACGTTGTCCAGTCCCTTGAAGCACAAGAATAACTTAATTATACTATTTAGCTCCGTTTTAGTCTATCTTTTTACCATAACATTGAACCCTCTTTACATAAATGTCATTTTTTTTTTGTGACAGATAGCAAAGGTACTTTTAAGGCTTAAACATGCCATGCCCCTCAAAATAAAAGTTTTCAAACTCCGGTCTTGGCCCTATAAATGTCGTTCCTCTCCCTCCCATCTTTTATTTGCTTCTTCATCGCTTCTTGATCACTTTTTTTTACATTCCATCGACATTGCATTACCAATACCTCGGCCTCTGTAAAAGACGATCTTTGACGACGACGAACGGTAACTCTCATTCTCACTCTCTTGTCCATCTTTTGCTTACCTTTACTAACTTTTTGCCTTTTGCATCGTTCCTCCTTCTTTTGACACTAGATCGGCTACGACGATGACGACGGCAATAGGGACGACGACGATGCTAATGACGACTCCACCACTGCTTCATGTCGCCCAAAAAGGCTCTTTTTAAATTTTCAAATGTAAAAAACATGGGGAAACCCTCGCAATTTTTTTTTTAGGTACACTCCCATTCCATTGTAGAATCTTGTAGTCCAAGTTACTAATAAAAGTATATCAATTCTTTGCCCATACCCTTCCACTACTATCTCTGATACTTTTACACAGCTTGGCCGTTTTTGTCCCCTCCATTTGCTTGATTTTTAAAGTAGCTTAGTCTTTCCCATTACAACCCGTCGCCATTTACACATTAGCTTAACTCTGGCCTCAAACATAGTCTGTACCATAGCCATTAATCCTATTGTACCAATAAAACCTTGTATGTATGCGAAAATAGACCTTCTGATCATTTACTTGTCTAAAGATTCATTACAACTAGTAAACCAGTGGTGTTTTAGGAGTTGTCAGTGATGAGCTACTCAACTGTAGTTTGGTTTTTATAATGTACATGGTATTGTCATGGTTACAGATTTGAGAAAAGTCTTTCGTAGGATGATTCAAGTAGGTTTTATTGATGTAATGGGTCTAATGAGTTATGGTACAGACTATGTCTGAGGCCGTAGTTGAGCTAATGTGTAAATGGCGACGGGTTGTAATGAGAATGGCTAAGCTACTGTAAAAACCCAGCAAATGGAGGCGGACAAAGACGGAAAAGCTGTGTAAAAGTATCAGAGATAGTAGCGGAAGGGTATGGGCAAAGAATTGGTATACTTTTATTAGTGACTTGAACTACGAGATTCTACAATGGAATGGGAGTGTACCTAAAAAAAAAATTGCGAGGGTTTCCCCATGTTTTTTACATTTGAAAATTTAAAAAGAGCCTTTTTGGGCGACATGAAGCAGTGGTGGAGTCGTCATTAGCATCGTCGTCGTCCCTATTGCCGTCGTCATCGTCGTAGCCGATCTAGTGTCAAAAGAAAGAGGAACGATGCAAAAGGCAAAAAGTTAGTAATGGTAAGCAAAAGATGAACATGACGTGAGAAGAGGAGAGTTACCGTTCGTTCGTTCGTTTGCTCGTTCGTTCGTTCGTTTGACGTCGTGGAGTAAAGAGAATGACAATGGAGGCAAAAAAAGTAATGACGAGGGGAAGAAGGAACAAAATAATAGGACGGGGCAAAAAAAAATAATCTTATAGACAATCGGGGTTTTAAATCTAGAGTGCATAGGCACACATTGTTGGAGGAGCGTGTGGCCAGGATCGTGTTCCTGAGCTTCAATTTGCAGCAGATCACTAACATATCAGAGCGGGCATGCTACTACATTCTAATGCTATAATGTTGACTTTCCTTTTAAATGGCAAATAGGCTGGATCAGAGAAGATTGAATGTTGCCAAATGGGATGGCAGGGGTGGAACGACTAACCTAGTGTTGTGACCAAGACAATGGAGGACGAGAGTGTAGACCGACGGCGCAAAAAGTATCAGTGGGTCAAAGGGGAGTAGACAAACGAGTAGTGATGTTTAACGTTGCGCTAGCCATAGAACCTACTATGGAAAAGTGAATGCACCAAAAAAAAGGAGGGTTTCCCCACGTTTTTCTTGATCTCTTGTTCCCAATTTCTGATACAGGTATGGACAAGGTAGTGAGAAGGAATGAGTTACCCTGCGTTTGTCGTTCAAGGTTGTTGTATATCTGGCAAGTCGTTGGTAGTGTGGTGTCAATGTCGATGGAAAAATAAATAGTGATGAAGAAGCAGAAAAGAAGCAAAGAATAGGATTGACGAACAAAGTGAGTCTTTTGTAGAAAAGGCGGAGTTTGAAATACCGCAACCTTTGCCCCTCTCACTTGTTGAACGCTGATGTTCTTTTGAACGATATACACAGCCCTACTTCAAATTTTACACCAAGAAAGGTGATTTTCCTATCTATCAAACGATGTCAAGTATGCTGGGTTTTCTTGGAGGAATCGCCGTATTAGTGACACTCCAATCTGCCGCTTACTTTTTCCATGGTAGATCCTCTAGCCTCTGCGCTGGCGAAGAGCATCATTCCTTCGCCTACTTTTACTTAATGACATTACTGCTTTTGACACCGCTGTTTTGCTCATTCAATAGGTCATAACACTAGATGAGTCCTTCCATGGCAAGTCTTGGTACTTGCGATCGCAGCTAGCCGTCACCCAACCCTTTACTTGGCTCAACCATAGTCTAATTCATATAGTAAACCCCTTCTTGAAGCCATCTCCATGACTTTGCATAAGCTATAGCTCTTGGAAACGCTGACATGTCATCAGGGCGTCAAGTTTTCACCTTTAGCACAATAGGTGGTCGGGCGGAGTTTAAAAAACTCGCATGGTCTCAGACTTTTTGGGGGGCGCGTCTGTTTCTTTCTTTCTTCTTCATCCATCTTTCTCAACGAATGTTTCGAGGCAAAAAGAAATCCAAGAAAGAAACGGAACCCATCCCCACCACGATTGATGGCTTTGGCTATGTGATCAAGGAAGACGGCACAGTGCGAAGCAAATCCACAGGTACTCCTCATCATTGTTGTGTTTCATCATTGACAACTTGCTCTTTTTCTTGTAGATTCCCAGTATGTTTTTGACTTTGAACCCAAGAATCAGACGTACAATGAAACGAGATACCGGGTGTTTGTAGGTAAGCAAGTGAATCCACAGATGAAGAGCATGGACTGACTTGACGTTTAGATCTTTTGGGGGATGTTGTGGAAGAGAAACTCCAACAGGCACCATTCCATTTCCAAAAGGTTGTAGTGCCTCTGCAAGCCAATGATGCGCACACCTACTTTTACATGACGTAAGTGCTCTGTGTATGTATATATATATGTGTGTGTGTGTGGAAGGACTCAATGTGTACTGTCTGTAGGCCTAACGCATTGACAACAAAGGGTAAGCTGGTGCTCTTTATCCCTGGGACTCAAACAAGGTAAGGCACGCTGACAACAAACAGCATCAACAACAACAACATTGATGCAGATTGTACCTTTTAGAATTGGCCAATGGAGCAAAAGAGTGATGTGTGAAGAATCCATCCAGGTAAGGCAGTAATAGTAGGCATCACATCCGTACACTGACACACTCACTCTCTTTTTCTTTAGGCGGGCTCTATGATGGATATGGCCGAGGATATGATAAATCGTGGATATGAAGTCATCCTTATGAATCCCAATGGGATCATGTGGTACGACAATGCACCGCACGTAAGTCTCACTCTTAGTGTCAGATCAAGCAAGATCACCAGGTTAATCCCCCCCCCATATAATTAGGATGTGCCACCCTTGAAATCCGAGTCTTGGTCGATTATCCCAGGTAAGCGAACAGCAACTAGGGTGCATGCAGCAGTCTGACCATGACCTTTTTTTATGATCCCTAGGAAATGAAAGCCCTGAAGCGCATTGTCTATATGTATTCCAACACTTTGTTAGGTAAGGGACACAGTGACAAATGTGATGCTCAGCAACTTTATCTATGGCGTAGACAAGCACAAGCAGAGAAGATCGGTGTGGTGGCTCTTGGATATGGTGGGCACTGCTTTACGGAAATCCTCAATGAACATTGTAAGTTTGACTGACACACAATGACCAACTAAAACGAACTCATAATCTCTTTCCTCTTTTTTTTTATAGTTGATGTCATCAAGCCCAAGGTTGTAGGTGTCGCCATTGCAAACACTGGTCATCTTTCGGACTGTATCCATGGTTCAGATAAACGTGCATGGATGTATGATGTAAGTTTACCAAAAGAATACATGCGTCTGCCTCATTTGCATAAGATGTGTGCCTCTCTCTCTCATATACTTACAAATGCATTTGCATGCTAGCATGTTGTCAATTGGACTGTATCAGATCAAACTAAAGGTGAAAACGTCCCGAACACTCTGATCGGTTGTGCTTCCGTGTCTGCTGGCCCTGGTAAGACGAGAAAAAGGAAAGGTCCAAGTTCATATACTGACCATCGTACGATTTTTGGGTGCGGCTTTTTTTTTTTTT
>LT552047.1:131488-153521 GCA_900079185.1 Absidia glauca
ACCTCATTGATGAAGATAACACCATGTCCTCTGATTTCGCAAGTTTGCTGGGCTCCCCCGGCTACCCTAATGTGACGTTTGCGACAGGAAAGGTGCGAAGAGTCGATGTTGGCTTGATGACTCAGAACAGCGCCACCCAGCTCCAACTCTCCGAGGGGCTACAACTGGCATTCGACAATTTAACCGACGAAAAGTCTAATCAGCGCATCTCGACACAACTTCCATCTATCTCCATCACATGCTTGGCAAACCAGGAACAAGGGGAAGAACAACAGGTAACAAGGGGCAAAGAAAATACCAGACTCACTCACAGAGGGTTTGGTTTTAGGATATGACTTTTTCGTGGGTGGAGGTGGCAAGGGTGGAACTCGGTCTCGACCTTACACTCTTCCGACACACCAAAGACTGGAAGAAGCATAAAATGGCCCAGCAGCAGTTTATTCGACATCAAGATACTCTCACTGGACGCTGCCAACATCTGTATGGAAATTCAGGTACATACTAAAAAAAAAAAGTCCGCCCTGACGACATGTATGCCTCATCTTGTTTTTGTCTTTTGGCATAGTGACCACTCAACGACCTTCAGCCAAATCTGCCCATGATCATCATGTGGGTGTGTTGTATGCTCCTCTCTTCCGGTCTGGCCAAAATCCCCAAGGTGATGATGGGTATTCATCCGTGCCTGGTCACCAGTACTACTTTTATAGCGACGACGATGATGAAGGCGATGATTACAGTATGGTGTCATTCAGCGAACATTGGCCGAACCTGCCTCCCGTACTCCATAGGTAAGTAAGGAAGAGTTGGTCCTATTTTATTCGCTGACTTTTTGTTGTCTAGTCCATACGATGACGATGACGACTCCTTCCGTACGGCGGAGTTTGACATGGAAGTCAAGCGCCCGGCCAGTCTCTCATCTAGCGACCCCCTGGAACCTTGTTTTACAAATAGCCTAGACGATGCAAGTCTCAGTACACCAAGTGAAGAGGAATCTGAAGGTAAAAAAATAAGCATATGTATGTGTGTGGTGACTGATTCTCCATCTGTTTAGGTTTCGACACCACCGAGCCGTTGGGTTACACAGGGTCGTCGATCCCACCGTCGATCCCTTACAGTGGCTATTTGAATCGCTTTGCCGTCCATCGTGCAACCAATCGTGTGGGTCGTGGTCAATCCTTCTTCCATCCTTATGTGCCACCTCCAAGAACAACCTTTATCCCACTGAAGGTAAAAAAAAAAAAAAAAAAAGACCGGCCCTTTATGTTTGTAAGCTCACTCCTCTCTTCCGTAGGCCACAAAAAGCGACAACAAGCAAAAGGAAGACTCTGGTGAACGTGAGGCGCACTTTTTTGCCGGACTTTTAGACGAAGATGAACTCGATGCAAAGCTCTCCTCTCACGAGCCAAGTGATGTGGTGATAACCTCTGTCTTGGAAGCAACATGTCCTGTCAAGGTGCTGGTGACGCCGATTTTGGTCAAGGTCGTGCAAGAGCTGACGGAGGTGATCAATAAAGAGGTAAGCCCACCAAAAAGAAAAACGGACGACATTTCCTAACTGATATTCTTTTCTGTAGGATTGGGACTTGGAAACCATGTTAGACAGCACTCAAATCGAATATGTGGGCCAACTCACCCGCTACCTTACCGACGCATTCATCTGCGCCCGTTTCGCCTTTTGGTTGCCGAGCGCTCATCTCCACTTTATTCAAAACGTGATGACCCCAGCCGATCTTCCCTCATACAACACCCTCTACGACGACAACCGCGGCGATATGCTATGCACGGTCGATCTCTTTTTGGAAGACTTGCAGCTGATTGGTGGACTCACTTTCCAAGACTATGCGTTCCGTCAAAAGCAACTCTCGGTGGCCGAATCAAATTTGGTGCTCGAAGAATCTCGCATGCATCTCAATGTGGGAAATCTCGGCTGCAAGGTGCATTATGTCAGCGACTATGACGACAACCGACGGCAGGCGATGTTTGGCATTCCCCGATCTCGGCAGCATGCGCATGGTGACTCTGACGAATCAAGTACGAACTCCGCCGAGGCGACTGAACTGGTGGTGCTGGATCTTGGGATGGATGGCTTTTGTTGTAAATGGGTGGGGGCCAAGAAACCGAACTACTTGGACGTGGGCATCAATCAAGTGGCGACGGTTATCATCACCGAGTCGGTGGAAATCCTCCTTGGCGCTGCGTGCTCCTGGCTTGGCTTTGTCGACGATCTACAACACATTCTGACCCGCTTCCAAACTCGGCGGTCTAGGCAGATGCAGGTGCTCCTTCATGAACTGGCGCTCTTTTCTTCCAACAACGACTGTGGTGGTGGTGCTCCTCAATTCCTGACTATCCCAACCAACATGGGCCGCTCGAAAAAGAACTTTCGTAACGATGTGGGGTGGAAACTCTTGGCTCGGATGCGACAATGCCTGCGTGGGATGCCTTTGACACTACGGGAAAAGCTGCAATACCGACTGACTTCAGGTGGCGCCATCGAGCATATTGATTCTCCGGTGATGTATGACGAGGTGGTCCGTGCGTTCTCACGCTGGCGGAGTTGGGAAATCAGCACCGACGATATCAAAAACTGCCGCCTCTTCACAAAGAAATTCAATCAGCAACGCAACACAGCAACGGACGACAAGAAACCGATGGATGATCTGGTGCTCTACTTGAAATCGTCGATGAACTGTGGGAAATTCAAGATCAACCGGTTTGACTTTTGTATCTATGAAGAGGAACCTGATGCTTACGACAACCATATCATTGTGGGACCTCTGGAATTTACCGCCGATACAAGCTACAAGTTATCTGCATTTGGGACTGACGCACTTGATCCTCCGGGCACATCTGAAGGCTACTTGGATGCTATTGGCAAACTGGATGTTGGCTCTGTCGAAGTATCTGTCAATCCCACCATCCTGGCGTTTGCTCGGCACATGTTGACTGTCCAGTGGGTGTTTACAAACAACATGAAACACTTGTCGGCAACTTCACCATCTGCAGCACCTCAACAACAATCGCACCACTTTTTGGATATCACGCACCTGTTTTCCCAAGTCGATGTGCTGGCGCATACTTTGATTCGGATCCAGCATATTCATCTCGGTGCCTGGGCTCAAAAACTCACTATGAAGAACGATATGCGTGGCATTCATGGCTCGGTGATATTCTCCAATCCAAGGCTGTCTCCTATGTCGCATCATCATCAAGCATCAGAAAAGGATTCCGACACTGCATCTGGAAAACAAAGCTCAAATCGAACGTCGAGGAAACAAAGCTTGGGCCATTCAAATCGGATCATAATGAACGCTTCAGGGGCTGTGGAATGCATCGATGTTGGATTCTTTGAACTATCAACTTTGGCATCAATTTGGGCTACAACACCAAGCACCACTGGACAACTTTTGAAACGCATCGACACAAAACTGCTAGCCATGAAGATCTCTGACGCCAAAATCAACGCTAACGTATCCCAGCCAACCACACCAAGCAGGAAATCCAGGGCATCATCATCAACAATGGAAACAAGCATTAGCGACAAGCCAAACAAGCTGCTCAAGATATTCTCAGGTGTGGGTGCTTTGGATGTGGACGTCCCTCAAAGTCTGCTCCGGCTCTTTAGCTTTGTCGAGGAATGGGGAAGTGAACAAGGCAAACGGTACCACTTTATGTTCCAGAATCTAATCAACGAATGGGAAGAACAGCGCAAACTGGTGGCTCCTCATCAGCCCTCTGTGGATGGGGTGGGTTTGGTGTCTCTCTGGTCATGGTTCGACGTCAAGTTCCAATTCTTACTCGAAAAAGGCGTTGTCAAGGCGGATCTTCTCCGATCTCTGAGCATCAAGTACTCCATGGACGATCTCCTTGTGTTGGTCGATAATTCCCAGGGGCCGGTCGTCAATTATGCACTCCAACTCTCGAAACAAGCCATCCAGCTCATCACCGGCAATTCACCGTCTCTCAGCAGCAGCGCATTCAACTTGCCAGGCATCCGTACCTCGGGCACTCTTGTGGGTGAACATGGGCTCCAACTTCAAGCATCCCTGTCTATTGACTTTGTCGCCATGTGTTTGGACGTTGGTATGATTGACTCTATGTTGACGGCGCACAGTCTTCTCGAAAATGAAGTCAATGAACTGGTGGAACTCCTGTCTTACTCAAAAAAGGACGTTGTCAAGAAGGAAGCAGCCACACCCTCTCATCAAGAATTCCTGTACTCGGTTGGCATCTCTTTGGATGGGCTTAGTATAAAGGCGCTGGGACCATTAGCAACGGTGATAATCGAATCTGGTGCGCTCAAGGCCTCCATATCAAATGAAAACGTGGCTTCTCCTTGGAGTCTCTCTGGACGCAACTTTTCTCTCTCTCTCGACCAAGATGGTGCTGCTTTGGACGACGACGACGATGACGACGACGAACGGACGGATATCAAGCGTAGAAACCGACTTGCCTACTTTATTGTCGACTTCCAGCTCCAGAACACTCCCGATCAACACATCACCTGTTATGATGTTATGGCGACCCGGGTCCATGCGATGATGCAGCCAATAGCACTGGGCAAACTCGTCGAAATGTACATCTATTACGAATCGGAGCTCAAGAAAAAGAAGGAAATCAAGCGGGAAGAAATCGAACAGCTGGCCATCAACACCAAGCGCATTGTCAAATCATTCCATTCGGATCCAATGGCATTCACTGGGCAAGATATTCAAAGTCTTTTACAAGACAGGCAACTCTCTTTGGTGGTTGAAAATCTCGGTGTGGCTATTCCAATGGTGGACGATACGGGACAGCAAAGTCGACATCATGCAGCATTGCTCTTCACACTCTCATCCTTTGGGTTTACGACAAAGAGTATGGAAACGACCACGGTGACTAGTGAAGGCATCTCCCTCCAGGTTGTCAAGCGCTTTGACCAGACGAATGAAGACCGCTTTTCCGCTGGCAACCATCCTCTTATAAATCAGGTGCGACTTCCCTCCATTGCCTGCCGTATTGGTACAAGATTTGAAATGGACTCTTCTCGGATGGATGCGACGATCGAAACAAAAGTGAATGGCTGTCAGGTGGATGTGGACGGGTCCATAGGTGATTATGCAAGCAGGGTCTATGGAATGTATTCGACAACAATGGACCGATTCGACTCTCTCCTCACTTTGTATGGTGCTGGCTCTCAGAAACAATGTGTGGTCCCAGGCGATCTGATCATCCAGGTGGCGATTGACGGCACTTTGGACTGCGACCCCGTCATTCTCCGACTTTATCCGAAACGGCAACCAGACGGACGACGTGGTGGAAAATCATCAGTACGCCGAGGGTCAACGAAAAGTCTATCTAGTGACAGCATCCATGGAACGACGACGACGATCAAGCTACCAGGGCTCAGCGCGGCGTTTAAAATACAAGCTCCGATTCATGCACACTGTTTGATCCCCCGCCCTCGACTCCACATTGACCTTCTTGTCCATGAAAGCAGCAACATTCTACATCCTTCTTTGGTACCCTTCATTAGAGAAGTGCTGGACGGCGTAAAGCACACTATACGACAACGACGACGGGTGGATCAAGCTACTCAGGGCCCAATCAAGCTGGGATCGCCGCTTCCATCCTCTTTTGGTGTATTTGGCCATGTCGATGTTTCCCTTCTTCTGCGTCTCTCGAAATCAAGATTGGACCTTTCCTGTCAACCTGCTTCCAAAGTGGTATGCTCTCTCTCTTTGGACAAGAGTGAGCTTATGGTCAACTCCTTTGTGTCGGGTGTTGGACGGTCTGCCACTGGTTTTGGAGCCTTGCGTCGCATCTCGATGGAAATCAAGCACCCCTTTTCTCCTCACTCATGTCTCGGGGCCACCATTGATCAAATAAACCTGAACGCTGCTTTTGTACCTGATGGCACCAAAGATGATCTCTCTCTCACCATCAAGATACCGTCCGTTAAAGGTGAAATCAACATGCGTCACCTGCAAGATCTATTGATTCTCAACTCCTGCTGGCTCTCTCAACCCACCACTCAAGAGCAGCCACTACATCATCAACAGCAACGCCCATTCCAAGTGTTATGTGCAACATCTGTGACTTTGGCGGTGGACAGGGCGGTATTCTCGGCGGATATGGGACAAGCAATCGGCAAGCTGGTGGTGACTCCGAACCGTCTATCAATAAATGCGCATCTGATTCCTGGCCTATCTCAAGGTATTAGCGTCTCTTTGGATAGCGTGCTGATTACGTCCGAAGGTCGTCTTTCTGGTGAAGCCAAGCTCTATCATGCCATCGTCGAAGTCCGTGTCAACACCCAACAATCATCATCACCAGGTCAACTGTATCTATCAACCAATGGATTGGCGGCCAAGTTTACATACGAATATCAACACATCTTGGAGCTGGCTCTAGAGCCCAGTCGACTGACAGCAACCGTGGCGCATGACTCTCACTATCAAATCAAGGCTGGGATTAAGGCTGGGCAACTGATTGCTAACATCTCGGTCAAGACATTCCCGGTGATGATTGTGATGCAAAAGCAATGGACGGACCTTCTTGAAAAAAAGCAAGATGAGGCGGAGGTGGCATTTATCTCTTGGATCCACTCGAATGGCGACGATCTGGCGGCATTGCCATCTACCTGCCATCTGGATTCTTCTTCATGTGCTCTCAGACATCAGCAATGGCCCATCAGCTTTGTGGAACTTTATGTGGAAAAGGCCCAGCTCATTATCTATCCAAGCCAATTCCAAGACGGTGACAATCTCGAAATCCATTTGGCTCAACTGAAGGCGACACTGCATCAAGCACCAAAGAGCGGCGACGAAGAGCAAGGTATCCATCGCAACATTGTCCTCGGTGTTAGCAAGGCGTTCCTATTGAAAAACGTCCCTGGCCAAGAAATCATGCAAAAGAGGAAGCAGCGACTGGAAGACTCGGGTGCCGTTGGTCAAGACAGCTCTCTTTTGGATACATCAGCTCCTATGCAACATTCGATCCCCGATGGACAACAGCTCAACAATGAAATGGGGACGTTTATTCTTGGCCTTCCGGCTTCTCAAATCAGCATGGAATCAACACAGCAACGGCGATTGGTGCAATACATTTCCTCTATAGACTTTATGGATCGCTTGGAGGTGTCTCTGAATATTGGCCAGCTGAAATACATTCAAGATCTTATTCGGGTCATCCATGACCACTTGACTCGGGCGAAGAAAACAGCGGATTCTATTGGTGAAGCAACTCGGACGTACGACATGACACCATCTGACGACGACGATACATCAAGTCTGGATAGTGGAATAGGCGTTGGAGACATCATGACTGATCCTGAACAGCAGCGACAACGGCGGGGGCCTTCGAAATGTACGTCCAACCACTGTAGTGAACCACTTGTATACAAGACGGACCGAACCATTCACTTTGACCCTCAAATACGACAAATGGGGGATGCAACTCCGCCCGTGGAATGGATCCTGGGCATCAAGCGTGAATGGATTCCCGAGCTTTTGCACGCCCACATCACTCTCTCCATGGATCAACTGGTGCACATCATCTGGGATCTTTACAGCTTAGTTTAGTACACCATCGTAGCATAGTTTCTTCTATAAAAAATTGTATCATCAACGAATAAAAATAGAACGATATTGGAAAAATTCATGCATGCCCTTTTTTATGCAGTGAGAGGAAAAGTTAGCGGGGTTTGAAAAATGCTATAAGTCCTCGCATTTTCCACAACTCTTTTGATCTTTACTTCTTCTTTCCTTCTCCATCCCTTTTTTTCTTACCATCGCCTTTGCCGTGACACACACTCTGACACGAACTATGCATGACGATCCGTGACGATGACATCAAGGGTAAGTCTCCTTTTCAGCATCCTGCCTACCTCTCTCTTACATGCTAACATTACCATCTTTTATCTTTGCTTCTTTTTTACTCAGTAGATCGTATGAGGTGGCAACGGATATAGCCATTACGCTTTGCAAGAGCACTACACTATAGCTCACTACCTTTGGACACTACCACCGATCCCTTAGGCATCGCTGACCAGCTCTTCCCCTTCTTCATTCCGTTGCTCATTACACTAGATTAGTTATGCCATGGCAAGTCTGACATGTAGCTTGATCCTAATCTCATCCAGTCAATAAAAACCTACTTGATACCTTCTCTAGGACTTTGCTCTTTTGAATATGTTTTAGCACAAAAGAGACCGGTGTGAAACAAAGTGGGCGTTGGGTATAGCTGACATTTTCAGAAACCTTACAATTTCCACCTGCAAATTTGTCATCATTCGGATTGTGAGACAATCCATGGCCAACAAAAAGTGACACCTTCCATGGAGGATGAGATCCTTTTTTCTTTTTTTGAAATGCGGCGTTTGAAATTTTCTGTAGCTTTTTGAAAATGTCTATAAGTTTGATTTTCCCCCACCAATCCTTTCTTTGCTTCTTCTTCCCCTCGTCATCACTTTTTTTTCCGTCATCATTTTTCCATCGTCATTCCTCCTCCTCCTTCTTCTCTCACTCCGAACGAACGAACGGACGAACGGACGAACGAACGAACGAACGAACGAACGAACGAACGAACGAACGAACGAACGAACGATTACTCTTCCCTCTTCTCATTACCTTGCTAATCTTTTAGCTTACCATGACCAGCATTTTTTTTTCGACTTTAGTTCGGCTACGACAGTGACGACAACGATAACGAAGACGATGACGACGATGACGACTCGCCCACTGCTTTATATCACGAAATAAGGCTGTTTTAAAATTTTTAAATATGAAAAACAGAGGGAAACCCTTGATTTTTTTTTTTTCGTGCACTCACCTCATTCATAGTAGATTCCATAACCATTGCACTGCTGAAGTGCACTATTCTTTGGCCTAATCCCTGTGTCCATTACCACTGATGCCTTTGATACCACCGGCCTGCTCTTCCTTTCTCCATCCTTAGCTCATTACACTACATTAGTCTCTCCATGGCAAGTCCAGTATATACCCTTCGCACACTTCTCTCTCCTTCATTTAGACATTAGCTTAATCATAGCCTCAATCATTCAATAAAGCATACTTGATGCCACCTCCATACGGCTGACTTTTACTCTTCCCCATGACTAGAGCACTTTTATTTTCCTGGTCATGCAGTACTTGACTTGAAAAGAGGGGTTTCTACCTTCTACTTTTACTACTGTAGATTGTGCTCAATAGTGATTGAAGTGGCGCAAGGATTGATATGGCTACAGTACGTTAAATAGTCACTCTGAAGCTTTGGTGGTAGTTGGATTGTAGGCATTGCATAGTTGGGTGCTGGTATTTAAAACGCTGCTCGTTTGGTGATATAGACTGGGTGGTGTTAAAAGCTCATGAGAGGTGTATGTGCAGTGCCTTTGGGGTATACGACGAGAGTAGCGACGAAGAGTCCAATAGAGATACCAATAGACGTTTCAATCATGGAGAGAGCGAATCCACCGCCTTGGTTACTGAATTCGGAACCTGAAGCTGTACCAAAAAATCCAAGGGCAGATTTCAAACCCAGACCCCCAGGTACCATATAAAAGACCTACACAGAAAGGAAACAATGGGCATATGAGGTCAAATACACTTTGTTTTGTTGTTGGGATGAGAATTTACCCCAAGCAAGACGGCATCAAAGGACATTTTTTGTGTAAACTTTGTATAAAGATTCCCTAGCAGCCCAATGGCGAATGCTGGAACGACCTGGATGACTTGAGATGGAGATGTGGCTTGACATGCCAGGGCCCAGTTAATGACAAACCCTGACACAGCCACAGCAATCATCACGGGCCATCGTGGCATCCTCGCCCGCAAAAAGATACAATACGCCACGGCGAATAACGGCACGGTTAAAATATAATACACTTCAGGTACATTTGCTAAGCATGTTGATGCCGTTTCGGTGCGTTGGCATTGCTGGTTCTTTTGATTGATAGACGAAGGGTCGATCAGGGTATAAAGAGCCGAGCCCATCGTGATGCCGTACCCCAGTAGAAAGGAATAGATGATGGCGTACACCATCCGGACTACCCCACACACCAATTGGCGAGAGACGAGCTCGACAATCGAGATCGCCATACTGTAGCCGGGTAAGATGATGATGAAGGAGGCAAATGCCACAGGTGTGAAACAAAAATTGAACTTTCCTACGGCCCGTGCGATGAACCCGATGATGATACAGCATGTCACTTCGTAGATTGGCTGGAAGCTGACGAGACGACCACTGATGAGCTCGTAAATGGCAAAAAACACTAGGCTCCCAAAAGTTTTTTTTTCTTGCATGAGTTTCATGCATGCATTTTCAAAACCCGACATCTTACCTGCCAAGGCACAAGCCAACCCCGCCTCTCGCCAGGTCCCACCAAAGAACATGACACAACCACAAAAGCTCGCCAATGCATATGTAAAAGGGACAATCCAAACCGGATAAAAGTCAGGCTCTGTGATGACCTTGTCGACAAACTCCAGGGCCTCATCTACGGTGACCTCGCCATGCGACACCAACTTTTGCAGTCGGAAGATTTCCCCTAGTTTATGCATATCAAACGCCTGGATCTGTCGTACAAAGTGGGTTTCGGTGGTGTGCATATCGGGATCGACGAATGACATGAGCATAATGTTGGGCAAATACACAAACTCCGCCTGGATATGCAGGGTCTTGGACACCTCGCGCAAGATATATTCGAGGCGGTGCGCTGGGCATCCATAAAGCATCAAGCATTTGACGAGCTTGCGCAAAAACGTTTGCTTCTGCAGGAGGTTGGCGATTTCAAAGGTGATGCGGATCCGATCTTCGAGGCTGATGGGCTCAAACTGGGAGGCATACGTTTTTGTGCTGTCAAGGCTGGTACGTCGGGAGCCAATCTTCTTGTTGGCACTATGCGCTTTGCGTTTGTCAAGACTCGGTACCAAGTGGTTGCTCTTGGCCATATCACTGAGCCAACTACTGCTGGTGGAAGTGGTGAGTCGGGGTCGTTTAGGCCGCTTTTTCGTCGGTCGATCGTAACTGACAGTTTTAGCCTCCTATCGACAAGGGAAAAAAAAGTGAGTCTTTTGTACAAAAATTTTTTTTTTTCTGTTTTCATTTGACCTTGGTGGTTTCATCAAAACTGAGTGGAACATGATGGTGGCGTTGGTGCTCCATTCGCATCAGACTTCCCAAGACACTACCGCTTCTATGTTGTGTGGCTCCATACGATAAGGAATGCCGTGAGAGGGGTAATGCTTCTTCTCTGATGGAATCTGTCTGATCACCAAGCATTCGCTCGACCAAGGCAGCAGATTCTGCAAGCAAAGAGGGGAATTCCTCATGCCGGTCCTTTGCGTCGGCATGAGACAAAGATGCCCGTGCTAAATGGGCGGCAATGGGGGACTCGTCACTATCATCATCTTCATCTTCGTTATTCTGCTCCTCCTCCAGAGTGAAGGTTTTTTCTAACGGATGCCTAGGATCCAGTCCTAATGCGGTGACAGGTCGAGGAGGCTTGATGGTACCATGGCTAGTTGCTGTTTCCGGCGGGGGATCGCTATGACAGGTGGTTGAGCTTGAAGCTGTACGGTCAGAAGACTTACGGTGCTGCCCAGTATTATCCCCATTGCTTTGTTCCTTCATTCCAAAGGTAAGACAATAGAGGAAGAAGGAAGCATATCAAAAAGAACCGATACTGGTAGGAGAAAAATGCAGTTTGTAAACTCCGATCTTGCCATTCATGCATGATTGGAACCCCTTTTTTTCAGATACCCGCTCTATTTCTCTTGACATTCATAGTGTTCTCTGAATCCATGGTTCTCATTCCATTCGCAGGTATCCCTCCTTGCTTTTGCTTTGGTCGGAGTGCAATGCAGCGTGGCTGTCCTCCGAATCTCACGTATTTCCAACTCTGGAGTTGGGGCACCCGGTGATTTGCAGCCCCAATGAATTTAAACCTCCGAAATAGCAACGAAGGGGTAACTGTAATTTTTCGTTGATAAAGGCGGGAATTAAAAAGTACAGGTCAGTGATAATGCGGAGATGAGGATTCATGCAACTTACCATACTGGACTCTCTGAGTCCCTGACTTGAGTCCCGGGCATAGCTGGGACTCAATTCGAAATGAAGATAAAACAGCCACGCCAGGCACAGGAATGGTCTTACTCTTCTCATCGGGAATCGGTAGGCAAGGCTCTCTCTCTTCTCCTGGTGTCAGGTCCAACAAAAAGACACATATCAATTGCGGTTCATCAGCTCGTATGGCGGGTAACGTGGGTGCGAACGTGGATCAAATACGACGCCATGGCCGATGGAACAGCATAACGATAAACGGCGCATATCTCACCAACTTTCCCAGACAATTGGTGCGATCATTGGCAGGCTTCCCCACATATGATCGATTCTTTTATCTTGCACGTGCCGCCCTTAACCCACCTACCAGCCTCTGCAAGAAGCTGTTCCCGGCGATCGGCGTATGACATGACCGACTGGTGGCGAAAGAACTCGGTCCTGGCGATCCTATTCAACCTACTGTCGCTTAAAATGAATTTGTACAGGTGATCATGATGTTCAGGAAGACTTTTGTACAAGACTCAGTGCTCATGATGGGACTCCACCCCTGCTATCCCATTTGGCAACATTCAATCTTCTTTGATCTAGTCTATTTGCCATTCATCAAAAGTTAAGTCCATATCATAGCATAAAATTGTAGTAGCATGCTCGCTCTGATATGTTAGGGATATGCTGAAAATTGAAGCTCAGGAACACGATCCTGCTCACACACTCCTTCAACCACGCGTGCCTATGCACTTTAGATTTCAAACCCCGATGGCTATAAGATTATTTTTTTTGCCCGTCCTGTTATTTTGCTCCTTCCCCTCGTCATTACTTTTTTGCCTCCATTGTCATTCTCTTTACTCCACGACGTCAAACGAACGAACGAACGAACAAACGAACGGACGGACGGTAACTAACCTCTTCTCACGTCATGTTCATTTTTTGCTTACCATTACTAACTTTTTGCCTTTTGCATCGTTCCTCTTTCTTTTGGCACTAGATCGGCTACAACGATGACGACGACATTAGAGACGACGACGATGCTAATGACGACTCCACCACTGCCTCATGTCGCCCAAAAAGGCCCTTTTCAAAATTTTCAAATGTAAAAAACATGGGGAAACCCTTGAATTTTTTTTTTAGGTGCACTCACATTCCATTGTAGAATCTCGTAGTCAAAGTTACTGATAAAAGTATACCAATTCTTTGCCCATAACCTTCCGCTACTATCACTGATACTTTTACACAGCTTGGTCGTTTTTGTACACCTCCATTTGCTTACTTTTCACAGCAGTTTAGTCATACCCCCTACAATAGCTTGTTGCCATTAGACATTAGCTTAACTACGACCCCAAACATAGCATGTACCATAACCCTTTAATCCTATCCCATCAATAAAGCCTACTTGAATTATCCTACGAAAGACGTTTCTCAAATCCATAACCATGGCAATACCACGTACATTATAAAGACCAAACTACAGATGAGTAGCTCTTCATTGACAATTCCTAAAACACCATTGGTTTACTAGTTGTAATGAATCTAATGACATGTACATAATCGTAAGGTCTATCTTCGCATACATACAAAGTTTTATTGGCACAGTAGGATTGATGGGCTATGGCACAGACTATATTTGAGGCCGGAGTTAAGCTAATGTGTAATTGGTGACGGGCTGTAATGAGAATGACTAAGCTACTGTAAAAATCAAGCCAATGGAGGCGGACAAAAATACCCAAGCTGTGTAAAAGTATCAAAGACAGTAGCGGAAGGGCATGGGCAAAGAATTGGCACACTTTTATTAGTAATTTGGGCTACGAGATTCTACAATGGAATGGGAGTGCACCTAAAAAAAATTGCGAGGGTTTCCCCATGTTTTTTACAATTGAAAATTTTAAAAGTGCCTTTTTAAGCGACATGAAGTAGTGGTGGAGTCGTCATTAGCATCGTCGTCGTCCCTATTGCCGTCGTCATTGTTGTAGTCGATCTAGTGTCAAAAGAAGGAGGAACGATGCAAAAGGCAAAAAGTTAGTAATGGTAAGCAAAAGATAAAAATGACGTGAGAGGAGGTTAGTTACCGTCCGTTCGTTTGTTCGTTCGTTTGTTCGTTCGTTTAACGTCGTGGAGTAAAGAGAATGACAATGGAGGCAAAAAAGTAATGACGAGGGGATGAAGGAGCAAAATAACAGGACGGGCAAAAAAGAAGATCTTATAGCCAATCGGGGTTTGAAATCTAGAGTGCATAGGCATACATTGTTGGAGGAGTGTGTTTGCAAGACGGTTTTATCTTCATTTCAAGTTGAGTCCCATCTATGACCGGAACTGAAGTCAGGGACTCAGAGAGTCACCGCACCACAAACAACTCTCACTCTGTACAGCTACTTTACACAGCAATCTTTTGGCACCGTTGACCAGCTCTCTCCTTCTTCATTCTTCCGCTCATTACACTAGATTAGTCATTCCACGGCAGGTCCTGTATCAGTTTTCGAAATCTCCTTTTTGAAATTTTAGCTCAACCATAGTCTCATTCTTCTAATATAGCCTAATTTAAACCGTCTATACGATTCTGCTCTTTTGAATAAGCTCTTGTCTTTTTTAGAACTCTGATATGTATCGGTGCAAATCACCTGGTGCGCCTAGTCTTCACCTCTGAGGTCCTGAGTGTGAACTAGAAGCGGCGTTTGAAGTACATGAAGAACGTTTCCAACCCAGAACTTTTCAACCGAACCCTGTATCACTCAGAAGGCGACTGACAGAAGATCAGGTACCTCAAGCTAGAAATGGCTATCAAAAGCAACGGTATGAAAAAAGACGCTTGTACTATAATAGCACATGTTTCTATCAACTCTGGTATTTACAAAAGTGAAGTAGCAGTACTAAGCAGCTTGCCTATATGAAAACTGGGTCAGAGTGGCAATATCAGTTCCCAGTACATAGTTGCTTCGTTGGATTTACCTTACACTACGTATGACATCACCCTTCTCTGAAAAAGTCCCATACATAGTGGGCAATCACATAGATGAAAGCTTGGTGAGAACAACAAGGACAAGGAACGCATATCTGTAGACAACATGAACCCAAAAAGTGATGCCAATACCCCACTACATCCGAAACCCAGTGCATTGCTTGTGAAAACCAGGCCGGGTGAAAGACGCATACGAGAGGATTACCCCAACCAACCAGACGGACTTGTGCCGATGACAAAAAGACATCGTTCCTAATTTGTATCTCAGTTCAAACTCCGCTCGTTTCTCATGTGCTTTTAAAAATGGGCGGGCCCTTTTTTTCTTTTCTCTTCTCTCTTTCTCCTCATTGATTGTTTTTCTCTATACATCACCTCTCTTTTTGACTAGAACATCATGTCGACCTTATCATCGCGGGATAATCTGGTGCAACGCTACCCCACGGCCATTGTCAAGACCACCCCTGAATACAAAGCCAATGTCGCTGAATGGCAACAACTCATTGACCAGCTCAAAGAACGGTTACAAGAAGCGACGAATGAAGGGAAACCCAAAAGTCTTGCTCTCCATAGAAAACGTGGTCAATTGTCAGGTAAAGAAGACACTAAAGATGAACAAATAGATGATGACAGGAACACACTGACTGACTTAATTCGTTTTGGTTGATAAACTATTTTTGCATGCATTGTCACACGCTCTCTTTACCCCACACACTTTATTTTTTATTCAGCCAGAGAACGCTTAGATCTATTGCTGGACGAAGATTCCCCTTTCCTCGAATTGGCGGCCTTGGCTGGGTATGATCAAGATGATATGACCCTGGGTGGCTCTGTTGTCTCTGGGATTGGGCTTGTGAGGTAAAAATGAAGATCAATAAAGTAGCCCACTTGTTAACTGATGCATTGTCATAGTGGTATCCTTTGTGTGGTGTCTGCTCATGTGCCTACAATGGCAGGCGGTGCTATGAACGAAACGTCGGCTTTGAAGGGTGGGCGTGTCCATCAGATCGCAATGGCGAATCGTTTACCTACTGTTACCTTGGTCCAGTCTGCCGGTGCAAACTTACAACAGCAATTCAAGGTGTTCCATCGTGGTGGTGCTGGATTCCGTAATCAGGCCTTACAGTAAGTCATCTTTATGTTGTTTATTCTCTTTCTCTTACTCCTTTCTCTTTCTCTGACAGATCCAAGGCTGGGATTCCTTCTTGCTGTGTGGTGTTTGGTAGCTCTACTGCCGGTGGAGCCTATACTCCCGGGATGAGTGACTATGTCATTATGGTCAAGGTAAGTCTTGATGTGCATTTGTATATGTATGTGTTTTCTCAACTTGTATTCATCACTATGTATTTAGAAACAAGCCCAAGTGTTCCTTGGTGGTCCTCCTCTTGTTCAGATGGCAACCGGTGAAGTGACTGATGCTGAAAGTCTTGGTGGCGCTGATATGCATTCCCGTGTCTCTGGAGTCAGCGATCAATTGGCCAATGACGAATATGATGGGATCCGTAAAGCACGCGAATGGATGGCTAACCTAAACTGGGAACAAAAAGGTCCTCTTCCTCCTCGGCACATTACTGGCCACTATGAAGAGCCTTATTATGATCCTGGTAAGGACTTTTTAAAGCAGGCAAAGATAGAAACTCATCGCCATTGTATTCTTTTAGAGGAACTTTTGGGAATTGTATCTGCCAACATTCGTATTCCCTTTGATGCTACAGAAGTGATTATCCGTATTGTCGATGGATCCCGCTTTACGCCCTTCAAACCTAACTACGGTGGTAACTTGGTCTGTGGTTGGGCTTTCATCCAAGGTATCCCTGTGGGTATCATCTCCAACAACAACGTTATCTTCACCCAAGAATCAAACAAGGCGACTCAATTCATCCAACTATGCAATATGAAGTAAGTTCCAATGTACATGACCACAGTATAACTTACCTCTATTTCTCAGGAACACCCCCTTGATCTACTTGCAAAATATCACGGGTTTCATGGTTGGTAAACGATACGAAGAAGAAGGTATTGTCAAGGCCGGGTCCAGATTCATCAACGCTGTCAGCAATTCCAAAGTACCTGCCATCACCATCATGATGGGTGCTTCTTATGGTGCTGGTAACTATGCCATGAGCGGCCGCGCTTATGAACCAAGGTAAGAAACCCCCGATACTCTTGCTGTTGACACTCATACCTCTCTGTCCTTTTCTCTTCTTTTTATCAGATTCTTATTCTCTTGGCCCAATTCTCGATGCTCCGTCATGGGTGCTGAACAATTGACAGGTGTGCTTGATCTGGTCATGCGTCAAGGCGCCGCAAGGTAAACCCCCTCCCACAAAGATCTCTTGTTGAATCGAGACACTAACCCTTCTTTATGCAAACAGAATGGGCAAAAAGATTGACGAAGAACTCGCTAACGAACGCAAGGCCATGTTCCAGATGTCTGTGGAAGCTGAATCTGATGTCTACTATACTTCATCACGACTTTTGGACGACGGGATCATTTCCCCTACGCAAACTCGTACGGTGATCGGGTTCTGTTTGGCTGCCATCTATAACACAAATGTCGAAGGTGGTAACTTGTATGGTGTTAGTCGTATGTAAATAGTGATTCATCTCTAGTTGTCATGTTTGAATAAAGAAATGCTTTGCCATTGGACTATTTTTACCCCACACTTTTACTATTCCTTCCCCACTCCATTCGGGTTACACACATAGATCTAGGGACAATGAATGATATAAGGGGCTGATTTATTTACAAAAGGGGGAAGGGTATTAGATGGTAGATAAGCGTGCTAACTAACTGATTGTACTAAAGAGGCCGGATCTTTTGCTATGATTTCCACGTAATTTGCAGGGAAGAGACCCATTGTTCCATCCCGGAGTCGGCCATGCCACCATAGACAAGGTGCTTGAGTGATTGGATCGATCTTGGCCAATATAGCAACGACATCACCCCTTTTCAGAGCAAGTTCATTTGATGATTCAGGGGTAAAATCGTACATTGCCCGAGCAAACTCCACATTCACCGTTGAGCCACGATTGACTTTTTGCTGATTGATAAAACGTTGGGCCAGTTTATACATGAGGTAAGGCAGCCCCACCAACATTGCTACAAAGAAGAAGAGAGGCTTGCGTGATGATGACGGTGGTGGTGTTGATGTATCGTACTGTTGGAAGTCAGCTACCGAGATAGCAGAAGGGCCTGAGATTCCATTCTTGACAGAGCGGTAGAGTGCAGTGAGGCTAAAAGCTCGCCCGAGGTAGGATTTCAAGTGACCCAATTGTTCGGCCATAGTGACCATAACCGTGAAGCTGGAATGAGTGGCCATAAAGGTAGATTCGAGCATGTGGGCAAAGCTACCAACAGCACCGACAATGGAGTGTAAAAGTTCAAAAGCAGGACGGGTACCTTGTTCCATGCGTTGTGACAGACCGTTTTCAAAACCAGAGGGACCACCGCCACGAAAGCCGTAGGGACTGTACATTCCGCCACTAGCCATGCCACCCATGTGAGATCCATAACCCATGCCGTACCGACCGGCCATACCACCATTGCCCATAGTACCATAGACATACCCTAAGCCAAAAAGAGTTAGTAATCGTTGGTGTCATTAGGAAGGACCTCATGTGCATTTACCTCCAGGCCGATGCATAACATTGACCGATCGGTCAGGTACAAGGGGATGAGTTTTGGCGTCAGTGTTGCTTGTAGATGCATCAGCAAGTCCTGTGTTGGGAGGTAGATCCGTCATGATAGCAGATAAAAATGATCAAGGAGGAGAAGGCATCATGATTCAAGGATTGTGAAAAAAAAGGTAAGGAAGAGTGAAAGAGGGGTAAAGCGTGGGTCAAGCAACTAAATAGTTTTTCTTTCACATGGTGAGCGGTGAGAAGGAAAATCGTCGGGGATTGAAAATGCTATAAATCTCCACTTCCACAAATCTTTTCTTCGTTACTTCTTCTTACCTTCTCCATAACCTTTTTCTTACCATCGGCTTTTCCATGGCTCCTCCTCTGACACGAATCATGCATTATGATCCTTAATGGTGACAGCAAGGGTAAGCCTCCTTTTCAGCGACCTGTCCACCTCTCTCTTACATTGCTAACATTAACCTCTCCCCATCAATGTTTTTCTTTTCCTTAGCAGATTCAACAGAATGGCAACGGATATAGGCTCTCTGGCACCAGGACTGGAAGGCCACGTACTTAGGTTAGGTATTGGGCTCAAGGGATTACGAAAAACGTGGTGAAATCCTCGATAGTAGATTGCCTAGCCAAGGTACTTTCAAATAGCACAATTCCTCGGCTTACCCTCTCTAAACAATACCACAGACACATTTGACACCACTGACAGCTCTTCTCTCCTTCATTCCCAGCACCATTACACTAGACTAGTCATTCCATAGCAAGCCATGCATAGATCTATACTTCTTCCTAGTTAGACATAACCTAATTCAGTCAATAAAACTTTTTGAAAATCAATGCCTTTACTTTTATCCGTCACTAAAACATTAAAGCCTAGATCTAAACATGAGTGGGGAACCATTTTTTTAACAGACACTCTTCTTTATCCCATGACCAGCGTCTGAAAATATTAAATTTGCGCTAAAGGCGGCATTTGAAATCCGTTTTGACATAGGCCCTGTCATTCATGCGGCTGAACCTAAAACCTAAACTCCGCTGCATAGTGTATTTTCCATTACTCCTAGGGTTTGTCGAACAAACAAACCGCAACGCTGCTTTTCTCTCTCTATCTTTCTTCTTTCTTTCCCTTTCTCTTTTCCATATTCTTGTTCACATAATCTATCATGGCAGAGGATCAAAAACCAAAGGTCTACATTGTGATCTATTCGCTGTATCATCACATTTATAAATTGGCGACCAAAGTGGCCGAAGGTAAACGGGAAGGGAAGAAAAGGTGACGACTGACATTTTTTTTCCATGAATGAATAGGTGTGGAGGCAAGTGGATGTCAAGCCAAGATCTTCCAAGTCGAGGAAACATTGTCACCCGAGATACTAGAAAAAATGCATGCCCCGGTAAAGCCTGATTTACCCATCATCACCGCTGCTCAGTTGGCTGAGGCCGATGGTCTTCTTTTTGGTGTGCCCACAAGGTTTGGGACTCCCCCTGCTCAAATCAAACGGTAAACCATATTTTCAAACCCCGACAATCGCTCTCGCTAATAGCCCTTTTCTCTTGACTAGGCTGTTGGATGCTACAGGAAGCGTAAGTGTGGCAATAATGAGGTGATGCGTTTGACTGACCTTTTTCTTCTGTTGTATTGCTCGTACATGTAGCTCTGGGCAAAGGGAACACTAAGTCAAAAGTTTGCCGGGTTCTTCTTTTCAACGGCGTCCTCCCATGGCGGTCAGGTAAGAAAAAAATTTGCTTGGGCGGAGTTTAAACAACCTATTCTTTTGCTGATCCCTTATTCTTGTAGGAAACGTACGTAAACCTCGATTGTCTCCCCATTTCTTACTGACTTTTTTATTTGGTATGCTATAAAATAGAACCGCACTGACGACTGTGACATATCTCGCTCACCATGGCATCAACTACGTCCCCTTCGGATTCGCTAATGCAGTAAGTATCGCTGCTGTGCACCTACCCTCACCTACTGACTCTACTTTTTATAGTCTCTCTTTGACAATTCCAAAGTCATAGGCGGGTCAGCATACGGAGCAGGCACTATCAGTAATGGCGACGGCACTCGCATCCCCATTGAAGAAGAATTGGAAACGGCCAAAAACCAGGGTGAAAACTTTGCAAAGTTGCTAGTCATTTACCACCGAGGTATGAAACAGCTGGCGGAACTTGAAAAACAGCCGATTCATGCAGCAGATCAAACCCCCGCAACGACGACGTCGACGACGGCGGCGGCGACTTCAGAAGAGGTGGGTACGAAGGCCGGTGCTGTTGCCGCTGCTGCAGGTGGTGCAGGACTGGTGGCTGCCGGGACAAAGGCTGCTCTGCAAAGTGATCAAGGTGCCACGAAACAAGGTACACAGACCGACCCTACCGCTAAAAGAGGGGCAACGACTGCACAAAGTGATCCTACTGTCAAACAAGGGGCTACACAAAGCGCTCCTACCGCCAAGCAAGCGACTACACAAAGTGATACTGCCGCCAATCAAGCTCCTACACAAGGGGCGACAAAAAGTGATCCGACCGCCAGGACTATGCAAGGTGGTCCAGCTACTAAACAAGGCACCGTTGATGGTACTAAACAGGGACCTACTGCATCTCAACCAAAAGACAAATTGGAGCCAACCCCACCCGATAGTAGCACCCAGCCACCCAACCGCCCACTGACTCCACAACAAGAACAGGCCCAACAGCAACAACAGCACTCTACACAACCGACTCAAGAAAAGAAGAAGAAAAGTAAAAGCTTCTGGTTCTGTTGCGGCAACAGCAAAGACTTGGATTAAACTCTTACTCTACTACTACTACTATTCACTTTTTTTACAAATGAATCTAATAAATATCACCTTCTTTACAAGACAAGAGATCAATTTTATTGGGGAAAGGGGGGGGGTATATCTACATATGCTAAAAGGAATGCCCATGGTAACTCCGCACAGCGTTGCCCATGAATTCCAAAAACCGTTGGCCATAGATCTTGGGCGGGACCGAAGAGATGGTATACTAAGAGAGAGAGAGATGTGTCATGAGCATCGTCCCGCTATCTTTTCGTCCTTTTCTTACCTTATCCTGAGTAATGCTTTTCAAAAGATGTTCGGTTTTCTTGATCAATGTATAGGGAGTGAGGAAATCAATGACGCCAATAAAGTAAAGCAGGTCGGTATTAGTGTCATTGCAATCACTACTTTGGAAGCCACCGTTATCGGCATAAAACACACAGTGTCTAAGGAGGATGTGAGTGACTGACGGGAGAGAGAGGTGAGGACTTACTCTTGGGTAGGTGGAATGGCAGCCAAAGGGATCGGACTGGCGGTATACTGGACGGTTTTCTGTCGTTTCAGTCGAAGTGTCTATGTATGAATCGTTTTTAGCTTTTTTTTTTTGGTTCCTAAGTCCCCCCCCCCA